>CM076579.1:678843749-679198749 GCA_034641835.2 Pinus albicaulis
AGTTGATATTTCTGAATGGATGTTAACTATCTTTTCCATTGGGAAGAAAGAGCGACCATATTGGCATGTTCAAGCCTTCATCACAAGTGATGCTACTGTTGAAATTGAAGCATTAAGGTGATGTGTTTATTCTTTTATAAGATACATAAAAATATTGTTAATGTATATTCTCTCTAATAAATTATGTTAATCCATGTCTTCAATCAAGTGTAAAATATCATTATGTGTGTGGCATGTTCGACGTTCGTCATGCATCGTTGAAGAATGTGGGGAATAAATTCCAAGAAAGGGAAAACCAAATCCACATTTTTTGTTCAGTAGGAGAAATCATGCACACATGTGAAGATGATGAATCTGTAAAAAAGACAATTGAAAGGTTCTTTGAAATATGTCGTGACCATAAAAGGTTTTTGGAATATTTTAAAACAACTTTGTTAGCCAACAACAAAATATGCAAGTTTCTTGTGAGTGGATTTAATGACTCTATTTTTCATGTCATATGTATAGTTATTAATTCATAACTCATAATTTTTTTTTACATATATGTGGGAAAAAGCATAGATAATTTTTCCACAACCCAATCAAGATACAAACAACACCATTGAATCTTATCATCAATATATCAAGGAAAGGTACCTAAGTGAGAAGAACAATGCATGCCATAGATAGGTTGATTAGTTGATATATGTGTTGTTGAAAAATTTCTTATTATATTACAATCATATTCAACGTTTAAAAGAATTTGGTTTTGTACGACCCAAAAAAATTGAGGAACAATTGAATTCATCGAAGTGTATAGATAGCCAAATCCTAAATGAATATTGTGTGCCTGATGGAAAGAGTTAAAATGATTATTGGGTTAATAGCCAAAATAAGGATACGTGTGCTATTTGGTACAATGTCATATATAAAGGTTCCACTATGCACTTGTGTAATCGTAATTGGGCCTTGAATGAAAATGTTTGTAAACATGTATTGAAAGTTGAGATGTTGGTGAGTAACATTAGTTTGGGTGAAAATCGACTAATTAATGTCACTAATCCCACTACAAAAAGACACTTCTGTAATCGTAATTGGGCCTTGAATGAAAATGTTTGTAAACATGTATTGAAAGTTGAGATGTTGGTGAGTAACATTAGTTTTGGTGAAAATATACTAATTAATGTCACTAATCCTACTACAAAAAGGCCTACCATTTTATTTGATTTTAATGAAACACCTATATTGGGCCCATAAATCCAAATAAAGCTTCTGCCATGATTTGATTCTCCTCCCAATCTACATTATTATATAATGAAATAGGCATTGATAATTTGGATAATTCTCATATAATGTTGAAACCAATGTACAACCAGATAATGCATTATTTGAAGATGATGAGATGAAACGTGTTAACTCATCAACTCATGAGAAATTGAGATCCATAATACCTACAAATTTGGAGCAGGCATATGCATTGAACAACTTGGTAAACAAAGCATGTCAAGAATACAACATAATGTTTTTAAATACTATAACTCCATCCAAGATCGCTACTAAGAGAAATCATATTTTCTTGAGCCCAATAAATAAGAAAAGGAGATGTGGTATGAGAGAGTGGTATATTCAATTAGGTGGTATTTAAGTGTTCTTTTAATTATTTTATACATTTTACATATGTTTTTAATATGTTATGCAAACAAAATATATGTTATGGAATGAATATAAAAAAAATTGTGTAGTTGAATAAACATTTCTAATTTATGATGAGTAGGTTTGTTTACAAGTTGGAGATTCAATTTCCCAAATCTAGTAAGTTGGAAAAAATAATCCCTCCTTGATGCTAAAAAATTTCAACATCAAGAATAAACTTTGCCTCATCAAAAATATATATCACTAAAAACTTTGATTCCTACACTTATTCACTCACTCCTATTGGGATGTATATTTCAATAATTGTGAGAAGATTTAGAAAATTAAAAGAAGATTTTAGTGTGAAAATATAAAATTGTTGAACACGATTTCCAATTTGTTAGGTTAATTTTGGTTGAGATTTCATTGACGTTGAATTAAAGTTGTCTCCACTTTGAATATAAAATAAGAATAAATTTAAAATATGAACTATTTAATGTACATAAAAATTTGTATGCACATTCACTTAGCATTTTCAACATGTCACAAAGTTTCCAAGTAAGCCCCAAAGGGGACTTTTATAACTATTATACTAATTGCAACTATGTTCTTAAAAAATCCATATAGTTTAAAGAATATAAAATAAATATTGGATTATGTGTTTAAGCCAATATTAGCATTGAAATATCATCCTCACATAGGTTATATTAATTGCAACTGTGTTTTTCTTAAATTATATTAATGTGTCTGTGTTATTTAAAAAAAATCCATGTAATAAATTTTAGTTATTAGAAGTGAAAATAATGTTTATAATAACATTATACAATACCTTTTGTACTTATGTGAAAAAATAGAGAATGGATTTTGAGGAAGAATGTTGAATGGTTAGTTTTCAAATTTATAATTGCATAATTCCTTAAGTGTGTAAATTTTAGTAAGATTGGCTGCAATGTAGTTCCTTGGTGGATACAAATTGTAGGTTACGAGAATACATCTTATATATATAATTTTAAGCAACCTATAATGCAACACATGAACCTATTATAGCCAGGGAAGCCCATAGTTTTATTTCCATGGCCCCTGGAACATAATGCCATAGTGCCCAAATACCATGGAGTATTTTTTTCTTTATCCATTCCCCCCCTCCAGGGTGGAAACCAGGGAGTATTTCCATGGCCTCTAGATAGGAATCCACCAACTAAATCTCTAGTGTCTACATGTGATCAAGTACTATTTTCAGAGTTAAAAGAAGGCATTGAACTAGATATACAGTGAGGTAGGCCATCTTGAGAAACACAAAGAACCTGAAATTGATATAAGTTCATTGATATGTAACATGAGAATGAAGTATTTCATCTTCATTAAGTACATTGAGAATAGATACACATCCTATGTTTTATTCTTCACTAAAACTGTAAGAGAGTTTCATGTCATGAAGGATCAATCAACATGAAAAATTAACTTTTTCCTGTTTTTTATGAGAAGAAGCCAAGGAAAAATAAATTTCTTACCTATGTTTGTGGAGATTGCTAGTTGTATGGAGAAAAAAGAGGGGGTTCTTTTGATGTGTCATGTTGTAATATGGAGTTCAAAAGAAGAGGAGAATGGTAGTGTTTCCAGAGGTTCTTTTCTTGTGTTGAATTTATGAATGTTGGGTCAGTGAATCATTAATTAATCCATGAGGAGGAAGTTGTTCTATGTGTTGGAGCAAGAACATCCTTCTAAGGATGAAGAAAATAAAAAAGTGAAATATTATGGATTTAGGTGTGAAGCAGTTATCCTATGATAACAATGAATATTTAAAAATGGTAGGGGTAGTAAACAAAGCTGTTAATTAGTATGAGGAACATAAAGAACCATAAATTATTGAAATTTATAACATAGTTTAGACCTTCCATTTATATTTTGAAATAATTGTTGTTGCTCACAATAAATGGACGTAAATGAGGTTGTTAGTTCTTATTGATATTCATAAGGTCATCATGGTCATAAAGGGAAGGAAGAATCATTGTTTAGCCTGGCCCATTAAAATTCTCTATTCTAGTTTAAAAAAAGAGCAAATGAAGTTGGAGGACACTGTGGAAGGGGCTAGGAAATATGACTATGTAGAGTGAACTAATACTAGAATAAATATTTGGACGAGTATACATGTGTAGTGATCTATTATAAAGATAATGATGGATCTTGTGTCCTCAAGACAAATTTATATGTCCTCCAATGATGATTCATTAATCGTATATACATTATGACTTTTTGTGTGAGAGAAACTAAGGATCCTGTGAAGAAAAAAAGGGGATCCCAAATCTAAGTGTACAATGATAAATTTTCCTATTGAATAAAGGAAAATTAAGAATAGAAAGAACTAGTGGGAGATAGGATTTGGTGTTGTAAAGGAATTTCCCAAGAATCTCATGATTTTCAACATAGTTTGGAAAAGATGGAAGGGTTGTGATTTTGTTTTCTTGCAAGTTATCATAACAAGATATGACACTACAATTGCTTGATCTATTGATAAGTGGTGATCGCTATTCCATGTGGTTAGTCACCAAAGTCCTTATGTGCAAGGTTTTGAGGAGATTTTTTGGCTTTGACCACTTACAGCTAGTGAAGGAAAATGGTTTGGCATCAAGCCATTGGCACCTGAACATTTTTCAAAAGCATAAGAATAGAAAGAACAACGTAAAATAGTTTCAATGCTATGCTAAGTCTATTAGTGTAGTGCACTAAGGTTAGTCAAAATAAGAAAGCTTTGGATCTATTCTAGTATTTCTAACGGAAACGAAAGGTGAAGATAACAATTGCTACATCAACCACGGTTTTAAAATTTAATTCAATAGGTGAGGATCCAATGGGAGAGATAGATATGAGTATGCTCCCTCTCCATTCCCATTTCAATATGGATGAAGAGAATCTATATAACTATTTGAAATCATTGTAGAGATAGATCGAGTTAATTGATCTTCAAGATAAATATGAACTTATCACAGAAATTAGAGAAATTATTTTATCATGAAACATTTTGAAGGGATGTAGACGTTTTCATTCTAATCCATATGCTAATAATTGTAGGCTTCAAAGTCTCTTGAGACAATTCCTCACTAGTTTAGTTTATCAAGCAACCAAAAATTTGAAACAATGAAGATTAACCAAAATTTTTAAACAATGAAGATTTTATTTCTTGTAGCCATGACACTAAATGAAAGATAAATATGTGGGTTTGTGAATCATAGGGTCCAGAAAAATATCTGTGCAATATACTATTGGTAAGTGGCCCATTATTTAGAATACCCACATAGCCATATATAATTAAGGTTTTTGGATACCTCAATTCTTAATCAATATTATGGTTTTGGATACTCTAGAATATTCTTGGAAGTCTAACACAAGACTAGCCCCAAATGTGAGTAATAATGATTGATGACTAATAGGATAGGTCAACTTGTAGGGGGCATAAATTATACATGTGAAATCTTGTTAAGGTTAATTCCTTAGTGTTGGATTTATGTTAGTATGTAGAATAATTTTGAGGTGTTGAGATTTATTGTTGGAATTTTTTTATTACAAAAGGTGTCATTATATCCCTAAAATCAACCTTGAAAGTTTTTAATCATAAATCACCAAACTAGGACCAACCCTTAAAATGGGCCTTGCAAACTAATTCCCCCAAATTTTTCACTTAGAATGTACAAAGTTAGATAAAAAATTATAATATCAATAACAAAGTTATAACCCCTCCCCTCTTTGGCATACCTTGATAATTGGTTGTAACTAGTAGCTTCCATTTAAATAGCCAATGTTTATCAAATTTCCACTTACAATTATAAGGCCTATTCTAGATTCTTGATATATGATAAAGTAAACTTTGAACCTTAATTAAATCTAATTTAATGCGTGAGTCTTGACTTCTTGCAATAATAATAACTTCGAAATCAAGTGATGGAGAGCCATGATGTGTTGAAGTGAAACTAAGATGGCTCATATCCTCCTACCCTCCCTTCTCTTTCCCATGCACATGCCCATACTTCCTTTTCCAGTTGTCTACTATCTTCCCATGCATCCCTGACACACTGTACTTGATATCCTATATTTTAAAAGGAAATTATTTTTACAATTTTAATTACCAAAAACTAATAAAAAATGTAACACATTTTAAAAATATTAACTTATATAATTTTTATATATTTTTCATAAGACCTATAAATTTTACAATTTTCATTACCACAAACTAATAAAAGATGTAACGCTATTATAATATTAACCATATACATTTTAAATTTTCTTTAAAGAAGTAAGGTTGGCAAGAGATGGGAGTAATTTTTGATCTTGGGAGAAAAATAGTTTCCACTTTTGCATAGGGATTAGGACAAGTTGCTATAACTAGGAAAAATATTACTCACCATTTAAGGGATATTGATTGCAAAGGAGGAAATGGTAAAATTGTTTAAAATTGTTGGAGAATACCATGGACATCACCAAATCCGTGAATTTTTTGTGATGTTGAAGGGAAATAACTTGAAAAACATGATCATTTGGATTAAAAAGGATTCCAGTTTCCATTTCTCCTATTTCCATGTCGAAAGACACCTCAACTATGTGGTAGATAAGTGGGTTAGCATAGCTTCAAACATTTAGATTATAATACTACTGAAAAATGGGGGTAGCACTACATGTTATATCCCATAGCTCTATGTTCATATTGATGGTTTGACATCATATTTATTCTCTCATGAGTGATAAGATATTTCATCATTCCATTCACATCAATTTGGGAGATTCAAGGATCCTTTTTAGTGCCATAAGCTTGGGTTCATTAATTTTGCTTTTAGCTATTGATGGATCCCATTATATTGTATGTTTCATCAATTGTATAATGGAGTGTGTAGGTCACTAGAATTGGGCAGTAGCACATCCTAGTTCTCGTGGGTATAAAACCCTCGGTATGCGGATTAATTTTATTGGACCTACCATAAACATTATCTATGCAAGCTCAAGGCTCAACTACATTTATAAATATTTGTTCTAAGGGGAATTTTCTAGATTTTGGGGAATCAAAACCAACTTATGTAGTGT
This sequence comes from Pinus albicaulis, assembly GCA_034641835.2. Classification (NCBI taxonomy): domain Eukaryota; kingdom Viridiplantae; phylum Streptophyta; class Pinopsida; order Pinales; family Pinaceae; genus Pinus; species Pinus albicaulis. The sequence continues at coordinate 678,850,431 of CM076579.1, forward strand.
ATGTCTCCATTTGATGATTCTTCACTCTCCATTCCCTTTCATTAACCTAGAATTTTTCGTTTGTAGGCACATCCCTTGATTGGTTTAATAAAGTTTAAGTGGAGGATTCCAACCATATCAGACTACCTCTTTCCCTTTTTCCAATCACTTATTTTCATTTGTGTGATCTCTTTAATTTTAAAACCTTCTATTTTTTTCCATCCTTTATTTTGTATCTTCTTAAGCCTAGAATCACTAAGCATCAATTGAGGAATGCAACCTCAGCAAGCTTCTGGGAAAATGAAAAAAAAGGAACATATGTTCATCTTCAGGCTTATATAGTTTATGGTAACTCTTACTATTTCTTGTATTCAAATAGTTGTATCTATCCTTAATTCAAATCTATTTGGAATTCATCATTAGGTTTAGGAACTACTAAATTTTTTATGGAAATTTCATGGAAGTATATAAGCTTGTAGTCCTTAACCCCATTCAAGTTCTTTCCTCCTCTATAGATCCCATAAAAGGTTTCTATTTAGAAGCCTGAATCAAAAGAGTTTCATCAATAGTGATTTAGGTCATCTCTATTGGATATAAAATCAACCCAACATGGACAGAAGTGATATCAATGAATCCATTTTTTTTTTGAGAAGTTGCAAAGACCTAATTAATTTTAATAAGAAGACTCTTTTGGAAGCCTACTCTAAGATCAATGAATGGGAGAACCTTTGTATCATGTAGCATGTCAACATTATGAATTTTTTGATTCTATAGAATTATAGGATTGGTTTATTTGAAGTTGATAACTTGGTTAGAAATTTGGCATTGAATATTCAAAAAGACAATATGTCATCAACCTCAAATAATTAGGCCAAGCATATTAGTTCATGAGGGAAATGCTTGCTTATATTAGGAGGATAGGATAGGGTGTAAATTTCTAATATTAAGATTATAAGTTATAAAATTATTTTGGATTTGATTTGTCCTTCTTTAATATTATATAGAGATACTTCATCCCAAAACTTCACATCCATATAAGATAACATGAGTGACGAGAGTATCAAATATGATATTTTTTTATTATTATCATCCCATAATTGAATGTATACTAATTACACATGTTTGCAATCCCATGGTTGGATTTCATTTAATAGAATATCCATTGCATCAACTTAAGTAAGTATAATAATAAAAGTGGTTCTTGGATTGGAGGAAGTGAAAATGGAGGAATCTATGAAAAGTTAAATACTTGGTAGGGCACCAAGGCACGACAAGAGAAACATGGTTGAGAGTTGCAATGATATGAGATAATGTTGGATATGGCTAATTGGTGAACAAAATGGATTATGAGTAGTTTTCCCTAGTGTTATAATTTCAATTCATGGTTATTTTAGTGGTGATCAACTTGTCTAGAAGTCGTAACATTGTTGAATGACTAACTATCGTTGTTTAAAAAGTAATAATAAAATTTCCAACATCCAAAGTACCTCTATATATTTTCTTTACAGCAAAAGCATTCATATAACTCCTATGTAAATTTTCTTACATTTTCTTTTCCAAAATTGAAATGGGAAGTGGTTCACCAACTTCCAGAAAATACATAAACAAAACTAACCATTTTAAATAGATTATTCATGAAATGTCTTCGAAATATTTTCTTTATTTAATTAATAAACTATTATTGTATCATATGAGAAAGGCATAATTATAACAATAATTTCAATTTCATAGAAAAAAATGCATATATACAATTCCTTAACTTAAAATCTAATTTCTACATTTATTTCAATTACATATAACAAATGCATATGTACACTTCCTTAACTTAAAATATAATTTCAACATTTAATGATGGATGAAATGCTTAATCATGACATGCCAAGAAGTAATTTATTTAATTTCTTTAAATAATTAAAGAAATGTTGGTGATATCAAATGGGAAAGGGATAATGAAGTGGTTCATTTCAAATTCATACTTAGGATCGATAAAGTTAAAATCTAATTTATAGAATGATTAAAGGACAAAATAAGGATTCCTCGACAAGTTTAAAGTTGAATTGTATTTATTTATTTTATCTTGATATCTATTTATTGCAATGGCATAATAGAGCATATATGTCACAAATTGTACGAATACAAGTGCATTTTTTGATAGATTAGTGGGACAAGTGATAAAATTCAAGTGTGCATCCCTTAGAGTATATATATATATATATATATACAAACTTTTTATTGATTGCAGAATCTGGATTATCCACAGTATCATAAAACAATCTGGATTCTGCAATCAATGAAAACCACAGAAGTTTGAAAACCAAGATTTTAATTGTTTACTTTTTAAAAAGTTGATATACAATTATGAAATTTCACATTAACATGTAAATATTATATTTATGGTTGAAAGTGAGAGTGGAATTTGTTTACCAAGTATTTTCTCTTGCAATGTCAACAACAAACCGAATGAACACAATTAGAATAGGATTATTGATATTTTATAATGCTTTTAATAAAAATTAACCAAATCCCTATATTCATCTATTCGTTTTAAATTATAGCACAAATTATTATTTTATTTAAAAATATTTTTATTTATATTTTAAAAGGGACATGTGTCAACTTGATACACATCTCCATCATGTTGGGCTATAGAATGGGCCTACGTTATTTGATGTAAGGATCCAAATACTTTATTTTATAGGTGAGAGAGAAAAATATTTTTTCCACAACTTCTAAGTTGTAATGTCAACAACCAATCAAGTGCTATTATTGATATTTTATAATGCTTTTAATTAAAACTAATGAAATAAATATATTCATTTTTATTTATTTTATTTTTTTCAAAAGAAAAAATTGAACTTTCTATTGAGAGTATAAAAAGTGACAGAGTATATGCCTACTGGCATTCAAAAAATGGTATGCTCTTGTCCCCTTTGTACAAAAGGAAAGAGTCATAGAGTTACTGTGTGGTGGAGAAAAAATTTAGACAAATTATTCCTTCCAGCCCACCTTGCATAGCTTACCAAAACAGTATGCACCCTTCTTGATTATCTCGGGCCTCCTCTGCAAGAGGAAAACAATCTACACAGGAAAAAACAAGAAGAGCCAGTATGAATTCTGTTTTCATATGTCCAAAATAAAGAGAAATAAGTAGTAATTGAGTTGGGCCTCCTTCAACAGAGGAAAACAACCTGGACAAAGATTGTAGCATATAAAAATTTTGTGAATGTATTCAATACAGTCTATACAACATATAAAGATAACTTAACAGGGAATTCAAAGCCAGGTCGATAGCCAAAAAACTGAAAAAAAATAGACACAGATAGATCTATGACCCGACCGTTGAATGATGAAAGCAAAAGAGTTATTGACAAAGGGCAGATGATCTGAGGAGTGGATCAAGTCCCCTTCAACTTATTTTATGGCCTAGAATCCCAGAGCCAGCTGTACGCCCTCCTTAGAAAGGAGGTCTACATCCATGTTATGTTCCCTATAGATATGGAATACAAGAATTTCGTTAAAAAAAGTTTCAATGATATAACTTCTTCTAAAAAGGAAACAACATAAAATTTTGACATTTGAATTGTGCATTAAACCATTTAATGACATTCAAGGAGTCACTGAAGATCTGGGCCTTTCTCATGCCAAGGTGGATAAGCCAACAAAGGAGGATTTTGAGAGACTGAAGTTCTACAAAATTGTTGGTTCCTGATCCCGGTCCTACTGATGCTTTTAGGGTCTTCTTGAAGGGGAGATGGATAGAAATACTAGCTCCACAAATGTTTTGAGGGTCCGAGGCTCTGTCAAAATAGGCCCAAGGGATGTCTCTTCTAATCTCTTCTGCTCTAACTTCTCTCATTTTTTTGGAGGGGTTGGACAGAGGGATATTTTTAAAAATAGATGCACCTTCTATAGATAGGAGTTCAGGAGGGATTGAGGAGTCCTGGAAGATAACCCTATTCTGAGTGATCCAAGTGCCCCAGGAAACAATCAATGACAGATCTTTAACTATATCATCCTTGGCTTCATTCCACCAGGAAAGCTAGACTTCATGGAATGTGAGGTCGCCCCAAACAATATTGACGCTTAATAGACACAAGGATTCCTCCAAAGACAATAATGGATGGAGGATGTAATCCTCATTCCTTTTACATACAGAGTGCCAGACATGAGCTATATTGCTTCTTTTCTGAAGAAAATCCTAGTTTTGGACTTTGTTTTTAAAGATGCACCAAAGGAAGAGCCTAGATTTTGCAGGGGATTTGAGTTTCCACAATGCCTTGGACCACCAATCAGGTTCATCCCACCCTTTTTGAGCCATCAGTCAATTGTATCCAAATTTGGGAGCATATTTCCCTGAGGGGGAGTGAACCCATCTCAACATGTCTAGGCGATTGTGCAGATGAACATTTGATCTTTGGAGTTCCATAATGAAACCCCTCCACTTTCCAACCATTGATCATAAATTTGAAAATCATCGCCTGATTTCCAAGCTTGGCCCCATAACGTGGACTGACCTACAAGTTCTATATAGCTGAGATGATTGAATCCTTTAGATGATAGGTGCTCAATGAAGCCCTTGCATAGGGAAACATATCCATTGTAGCCTACCTAGGGGTCTTGCCCAATTATAACCAATTCTCATTCCCTACCTACCAAGCAAACCTTTCTCGATGATGTTTATTGAATCCACTGTAGCTTTCCAAACAAATGAGGCTTGTGCATGTTTTTTGAGTGGGGATCTGAGTTAGTCTTATAATGGAGTTGGGCGATATACTTCCTTTTGACGACCAATGTACAAAGGTTATCCTTGGTGATTAATATCCACCGTAACTTGGCTGCCACATATGGTGAAAAAGCATTGAGATCCTTTATGCCCCATCCTCCCCACTCCTTTGGTCGTGCCACTTTCTCCCATGCCACCCAGGGAAGAACCGACTCCTCTTTTCACCCTACCTAAAGGAATCTACTGCACATGCACTTTATTTTTGAAAGGATTCCTTTAGGCACCCAAGTTAGAGCAGTCCAGTAAACATGGATAACTAGAAGGATTGATTTTATCAGAAAAAGTCGAATTGCCCGAGACAGCCACTTAAATCTCTAGTGCTTTATTCTGGTTTCAATTTTTTCCACTAACCAGTGCCAATCCATTGTTCGGTAAGAATCAGGTTTTAGAGAAAACCCCAGATATTTGAAGCTGTCAAAAAAATTATTTGCTTCAAATGATAGCTCTTTAGATATCCTTTTGGCCTCCATCTTGTGAAGCCTTCAATGGTTTCAGAGGATTTAAGACCATTGATACACAGGCCCGTAGATTTGAGGAAAAGGTCAAGAATATATTTAATGTGCCTTATTTCCAATCTACTACCCAAGTTAAAAAAAAGGATGCCATCCACAAACAACATATGTGTGATGCATAGATTTACAACTACCTCGGTCCCTTTGACTTCTCCCCTCTTTCTTGCATCAAGGATCATCTTGCTAAGGCCTTCTGTAGCTAAGAGAAAAAGAAGGGGTGAGATGGAGCAACCCTGTCACAACACTCTCTGACTCTGGAAGAATGGGGTAGCTAACCTGTTAATCAGTACTGCAAAATTGATGTTTGAGATGCATCCCATCACCTAATTGATAAAGGATATTCTGGAGCCCAGATGGGTTAAGAGCATTCGAAGGTAAAGCCATCTTATATGATCGTATGCCTTATATAGATCGATTTTTACAATAAATCCCTTCTTCCCAATCTTATTAAGGCTATGAAGAGTTTCCTGAGCCACCCCAACCGCTTCATGAATTTGTCCACCATCCAAAAAACCGAACTGTTCGTTATAGATGTTCCTTTTGAGGATGGGATTTAATCGCACATCAATCACCTTTTCTATAATTTTATAGATACAATTTCAAAGCGAAATGGGTCTAAAATCATTGAAATATTTCGGGTCCTCCTTCTTAGGGATGAGGGCCAAGAAGGTAGAATTAAAGGGATGATGGATTGATCCTCTGATCCTAGACTCTTATAACATCTCTGTTAGCTCCTCCCCCAGGGTCTCAAATAAATGTTGGAAAAATTCCACCGTCCATCCATCTAGCCTAGGGCTTTTTTGTTTCTGCATAGCCTTGAGGATTCCTTCCACCTCCTCTTTGGAGACAAGAAATATGATATTTTCATTATCTTCCTCTTCCACATAGCGAGGGAAAAACTGAGCCACTATGATCACCTCCGCAATTGATGCTTCAACTGGTGCTTTGAATAGGGACTTAAGGTGACTAGTCCCCAACCTAACTAGTTCATCGAAGGATTTTAATGTTCTCCCTCCCTCCATCTTCATCCCCCAAATAGTGTTGATATTCTTCCTTCCCTTTGCATAGTTTTGGAAAAAATTTTAATTTTCATCCCCCACTGTTAGCCAAATAGCTCTGATTTTAAGTCTCCACTGTTCTTCTTTTTCCATCAAATTTTCCTACGGTTGGATTCCAACGTCTTGGTTCTGTCCCTTTTCTCACTGGTTTCATAACCATCTTCCTCTGGATTTTCTAGCTAGTCTAATTCCTCTCTAATCCATAAAAGTGACTCATCCTCTTCCATCTTCTTCTTCTTGGCCCACTCCACATAAGCCTTCCTCATAAGTTTGAGTTTTTCCATGAACAGGACCCCTTTATCTCTTTCTAGATCAATCGCGGCCACCCTCTAGGTTGAGTGGAATAACCTATTATAGGATTCATATTTCGACCATGATGAATTAAATTTGAAGGGGGAGTCAGGCTTCTTATTAGACCCAGTGAGTTCCAGTAGGATCGGGAGGTGGTCCGAGTCTCCCGCTTCCCCTACCCAATGCCTGAAAATCAGGATTTTTCTCACCAGGTCCTCTTTGAGAAGAAATCGGTCCAGTCTCTTTGCTACTCTATCACCCCCTATTATCCTATTTCTCCATGTCGGGCAAGGCTTAATCGGATCAATGTTAACAAGGCCCATCGAGGCTATCTTATGAAAGAATTTTTTTGCAAATGGGTTGGCCTGGGCTGAGGGGCCCCAGGCTTTTGAGAGCCCCAATGAGAAATTCATATCCCCTCCAATCACGAGGTTTGAATTTCTCATCATGGACTTGGACAAGAAAGAGTTCCAGAAAGGGACCTTGCCAGACCAAAGCCCATACACATTAAAAATAGAAAGGGGCGTGCAGAGGTCGATAGAGTATACCTCTATTCCAATAGGTTGACCCATTCCCCATGCATTAATCACCCTCAGTCTCCCATCTATGCATCCCACCACCAAACTCCCCAACCACCATTTTTCATCCAGGGTATAGAAGGTCCACCCCGAGAACAATTTGGAAAGGGATCCCTTTATCTCTTCACTAGGGCCTAGAGTTTCTTGGAGCATGAGTACACTAGGCTCATAGAGTTTTACTAACTCCATTAGTACTAGATTTTTGGAGCTGCTAGCTAGCCCTCAACAATTGAAGGAAAGAATAATAATTAGCAACCAAGGGAGGGGGTCTGCATTGCTCTAAGCACCCCTGATAGGGAAAGATGTTTTCCATAAGTTATATAAATTTTGGCTCGCAACTAGGCTTTTGAGAGGTTCGAATTCCTACCTCTGGTTTTTCGAGGACCAACAACAATCGAGAGAGGGACCAATCCCCCCACCGCTCCCCAGGGAGGAGATTTCTTTTCCCTAGGTCTGAGATTATAATGAGAATTTTCAGAGGAGGGATCCATGAGAGAGGGTTCAATATGATTAGAGGGAACATGGAGGGATAAGTGAATCTCAAGTATAACAGTGATAATATTTTCCAAAGCCTCAGCTATAGAATCAACATGAAAAACATCCACAAGATCAGGCCTAGAGGGACCAGGCCCAGACAAAGCACATAAATATGAATCCAAATGAGAAAGAAAGTAGGGGATAGAGTTGAGAACAATACCCTCTAATTGAGGGGGTGAAGTTCCATCTCCTACATCCCTGCAGAGTGGAGGTTCCAGGCCTTCGGTCATGGGGGGACGAGATTGATGGTTGGATCCGTCTACATGTCTTGAGTCTCCTCTACTTCCTGCTGCACTTTTTTTCAATTGCATCCACTCCTTCATGAAGCTTATTCATATGATCATTAGTAACCTTTGCTGCCCCTGCCTCCTTTTTCTGTTTTATTCGACGCCTGTATACCAAGGGACACTCCTTGGCAAAATTTCTATATGCATGGAAACAGTGACACAAAAAAGAAAAATTCTCATAGTCAATAATCTGAGTATATGAAAGGTCCTTGTACTTCAAATTTATCTCCTCAGCCAATCCTTCCTTGGGATTTAAATAGACAAGGACCCTTGCTGAAATTTTGTCCATAGTCTGCTGAAACGATGAATCAACTTCCAGAAATTACCCCAGAGAATTCCCTATGGCCCTAAAAATAGAGTCCATCCAGAAAGGGAACATCAGACCTGGAAGCTTGACCCAGACCGGTGTTTCCTCAATATTTTCTCTCTGGGCATCAAATAAGGGGTTCAATTTTTTTAATAGAATAGGTCTCTTTCTGAAACGCCAGTTCTAGCTTAGTATCCATTCCAAAGATTCCTTCTTGTTGAACTTTAACATAAACCATCCACGCACGAGGGTAGAGACTTCAACCTGTCTTTTAGGCCCGTCTTCCCAGGCTACATATAACCATTATTTGATGTATTTTTCCGAGTTTTTTTTTCCCTTGGTTCTGCCGACTAGAATGGATTTAGCCACCTCCATAACTTTTTCAATTTGTATATGCACTCCTCGTACCAGGTTCAGAGATGTCTCTTTTCTTTTTATTAGCTTAATTTTCTTTCTCTGACCTTCTGTAGCCTTGTTTCCTCCTCCTCCCCCACTCCCCTAGAAGTTGTCTATTGCCTTGAGGCCTTCTGGGTCGAGTGACCAAGGCCACCCAGACTCCGATCTTGAAATTTCTAGTCTGTTCTAAGTTTTGTCACCCAACACCTTCCTATCCCCAGTGCATGTCACAACGCCCTCCTCTCTGATCGAACCCAGGACCTTCCCCTTCCCCTCGACTTGTCCCGAAAAAACAAAAAACCCAGATTCCAAAACTCTTTTTCCCCCGCCTAACAATAAACTATTTAGGTTTCTCTTGTCCTGACCCTGCCAGAAAACCCCTAAGCCACCATCCAGACTAGGAGGAGGAGGAACCTCATTCAGAGCCCTTTCCTGCATCTGAGGCGAAATTACGCATGCACCCACATTTTCTAGTCTTAACCCCCTAACAAATTCTGTATGCCCTTTTGACTCAGCCATAAAAGATTTCAGGTGTACATTCCTAGTTATTCCACAACTAGCCACAATATCCTCTAAACCTCCAAAAAAACCAGGCTTTTTTAAGCCACAAGGTATGAAAGTACTTACATGCGAACCTTTCGGTTCCTCCACTGCTATGTCTGACAAAGAGGGAATGTGGTTCAGCGGCCTGCCCAGGCTTCTGTCTTTTAACCAACCTTTGAGATTCGAGTTGTACAAACTATCTTCCAGCGTTCCAAGAACCTTTCCCTTTCTGCAGACCTCCCGGGAACCTCACTTTTTAGTTCCTGCAAGCCCGCTAGGTAGAATATACCTCTCTATATTCTTCTCTGAAATGTGATACCCCCCCAAAACATTAAAATGTTTCCTGGCTCGGGATCGAGATCATCATTTCCCATTCTCTAACCATGGTTATTTCCACTAGTTGCAGGGAAGAAAGAAAACCAGAGACGGGAAGCACAATTGTTTGCTAGAGGCGCGTGCTGGAAGCTCCGTAAGGCAGGAAGATTAGGGATAAGCAAAACCCTAAATACCATCCTCGCGATGACCTAAAAATGCAAGGCGACCTTCACCAAACCCGAGGCCTGCTGCGTGGTGACCCGCGCAGACCAGGTGGCCATCGTACTCTAACGGCCTTGAGCAGTTGTCGCAGGCCTAGGTCCGTCCTGAGGCTAAAGCTGTTTGTCCAATAGGGCCTGTGAACGAACCAAACCGCCATCCATAAGGTTCTAGGGTTTCGCCATTTGTCAAAAAAAAACTTATTTTTAATTATAGTATATATTGTTTTTTATTTAGAAAATACTTCATTTTTATTTTAAAAAAATATACATGCCAACTAGAAATTGAATACTAAAAGAATTACACATCTCCCATACTTGATTATAAAATATATTTGTAAACACAACACTAATTTAAAAAAAAAAAAAAAAAATTATAAAAAATTAATATTCAAAATAAAATTTTTTAATTTTTTTTATAAATTTTTAAAATATATAAAATATTTAGATTTTTTTTTTTTTAAATAATATGTAACAACAATTACAACATTGATAAATAAATAATACTAATATTTATAATTATATTTTTAACTCCAATATTTTCATAAATCGATACTAATAATTATTTAAATTTTAAACAAAAGAATTCCAATCATTAAAAAGAATTAGAAAATCTCTAATCTACTTTATGTAAATGCAATAAGTGAGTGTGTAACAGTTATCATCGAGTAAAAACGTTTAAATTAAAATAAAGCAACTGTTGCTGCCAATGCCAAATGTAGCCATTGAGTTTTACAAAGACATATAACTATGACAAAAGAGATAAAAAAAATATCATTTATATAAAACGTTTGACTACGACACCCCACCCATCTATAATTCCAACGACCCCATCGATTATGATAAATATTTACGATGCATTTGTCCAAATAAGACAACTATTTCGCTGGCATTTGGTGCGTTGCAGAGCCTAGCTGTAGTCGCATGACTTGAATTGAATCCCATGCCTCGAGCTCTCCACTAGGCGGCGTGGAGACAAAACATATATGCGGCGAAAGGACCATGACGGTGTTCAGACGTAAAACATTTATTGATGATAGCTTTTCTGCTGCTAAAATTTTCGCAGCACTCTAAAGCTCAGCCTAATTTTCTTTTGGAGTAAGGGCATGGAGAATGGGTTAACATTCCTTTCCCTCGACCGCCCGAAATGCTTCCTTGTTTTTTTGGGGAAGTTGAAACCATAATGCTCATAACCAGAGCCCAATAAGCGAATCACCTTCTATAATATTTGTTTCTGTGATTGTATTTAATTCCAACCATTATAAATCCACGTCGAGGAAAGGTTGGGTTAACATTTTGTCACTTCAATGCTCAAATTTCGAAGAGATGAAACCACGTAAGTGGAATTTGCATTATAAATCCACGGCGAGGAAAGGTTGGGTTAACCTTTTGTCACTTAAATGCTCAAATTTCAAAGAGATGAAACCACGTAAGTGGGATTTGGGTGTGTTCTCATACTATTCACATCATCCATCATCCACGTAGACTAGTGGTGATCAATGTGGCTCATAAGCGAGTGTTATCGGTGCACTCGAGCTGCAATACCATGGAGTCCACAACCATGTTTAATATTGGGTTAATGACCTATCATTTGTGCATAGGATGAGTTCAAGTGTGATTCGAGATGTACTTTATCAGCTTGATAAGGTCAATGCCCCCGCATATAATTTTTAATGACCATGTTATTAGCAGTCTTGTTGAGACTCTGTATAATATGTTTTTATTAATAATGCGCCCTTACCTAATACCATCGTTGAAATATGCCCCCGCATATAATTTTTAATGACCATGTTATTAGCAGTCTTGTTGAGACTCTGTATTATATGTTTTTATTAATAATGCGCCCTTACCTAATACCATCGTTGAAATATGTAAGTTGGCATCGTTGATGGGCTAAAAATTTATTTAACTACCACAATTACGAAAGTAATTGTAAATGTGATTATATAATAATAATAATAATAAATTATTTTAATAAAATTATTATTATTATTTAATTTATAAATAATTATTATTAATTATTAATTACTATAATTTGTGATTGCAAATTTTTGTGATTCATAATTATTTCATAAAACTCTTATGAAAAATCATATTATCATAAGAAGGGTTGATGCATTTCGAACTAACCACTGTAATTCATTATCAAGAAAATTGTTGATGAACTACACTTGTTAGTTCGAAAAGCGTCAACCCTTGTTATGATAATGTGATTTTTTAGAAATTTTTTATGAAATTATTATAATTATTAAATATTATTAATTAATAATTTATTAATATAAATAGTAATTATATTTACTATTATTTATATTATTTAAATAATAATATAATCGATGGTTGATTTTCCTATGGAGGCAATTTTTGTCACAATGCGACACTGGACCTTGGTTGTCACAATATGACATTGGACCAAGAGACGATCTTGTTACAATGTGACCATAGTTATTGACCATGGTTGACCATGATTACCATGGTTGTCACAATGTGATGTTGTACCAAGAGTCAATCTTGTCACAATGGGACCATGGTTATTGACCATGATTGACCATGGTTGACCATGATTAATATTATAAACCCTATGAATAATATTATATCTTAGGAATATGAACCCATACACTGTTAAACCCAAGAGATTGGTATTATAAACCCAAGGGATCAATTCTAAAACCCCAAGGTATTATCAACCTAAGGGAATAGTATTAAAGATAAAGAATGAATATTATAAACCTCAGTTAATAATAAACCCAAGGGATTAAGACTAAAAACCGAAGGGATTATAAACCCAAGGGAATAATATTAAACGTAAGGGATAAATATTATAAATCCAAGGTATGTAAACCTTAGGATAAATATTATAAACCCTAAAATAAACATGGTTGACCATGGTTGAACGGTTGATTTTCATATTGACACAATTTTTGTCACAATGTGAAGTTGGACTATGGTTGACCATGTTTGATTTCCATATTGAGACAACCTTTGTCATAATGCGACATTAGACAATGGTTGACCATGTTTGACCATGGTTGATTTTCCTATTAAGACAATATTTGTCACAATGTAACGTTGGACCATGGTTGACCATGGATAACCATGGTTGTGATAATGTAATGTTAGACCAAGGGATAATCTTTGTCACAATGTGACCATGGTTATTGATCATGCCTGACCACAATTGGCCATTTTTTACCATGGTTTATTTTCATATTGAGATCATTTTTGTCCCAATGCGACGTTGGAACATTGTTGACCATGGTTCATTTTCATATTGAGACAATCCTTGTCACAATGCGACATTGGACCATGGTTGACTATGCTTCATTTTAATGTCGAGACAATATTTGTCACAATGTGATGTTGGACCATGGTTGGGGATGGTTGATTTTCATATTAAGACAATCTTTGTCACAATGCGACATTACACCATGGTTAACCATGGTTGACCATGGTTGATTTTCATACTGAGAAAATCCTATGATAAATCTTCAGATAAATATTATAAACTAAGTTTTATAAACCCTATAATAAATATTATAAATGCTAAAATATGAATGGTTGACCATTATTGATTTACATATTGAGAAACTTTTTGTCGCAATACGATGTTGAACTATGATTTACCATTGTTGACCATGATTGATTTTCGTATTGAGACAATATTTGTCACAATGCGACATTGGACCATGGTTAACCATGGTTGACCATGGTTGACCATGACTAACCATGGTTGATTTTCATATTGAGACAATATTTTTTTCAATGTGACATTGGACCATGCTTGATCAGGATCAACCATGGTTGATGATGGTTGACCATGGTTGATTTTCATATTGTGACAATATTTGTGGCAATTTGACATATTATACCATATGAATATGAAACCTTAGATTGTCAAACCCAAGGGAATAATTCTAAAACCCCAAGGTACTATAAACCCAAGGGAATAATATTAAACCCAAGGAACAAATATTATAAATCCAAGGTATATAAACCCTAAGATAAATATTATAAACCTAAGGGAATAATAACCCCAAGGGATTAATACTAAAAACCCAAGGGATTATAAACCTAGAGGAATAATATTAAACCCAAGGATAAATATTATAAACCCAATGTATATAAACACTAAGATAAATATTATAAATCCCAAAATAAACATGGTTGACCACAGTTGATTTTCATAATGACACAATCTTTGTCACAATGCAAATTTGGACTATTGTTGACCATGTTTGATTTTAATATTGAGACAAAATTTGTGAAAATGCGAAGTTGGAAAATGGTTGACCTTTGTTGATTTTCCTATTGAGACAATCTTTGTCATAATACGACGGTGGACCATGGTTGACCATGCATGACCATGCATGACCATGGTTGCCATAATGTAATGTTGGACAAAGAGACAATATTTGTCACAATGTGACCATGGTTATTGAACATGGTTGACCATGGTTGATTTTCATATTGAGACAATATTTACCACAATAAGACGTTGGAACATGGCTGACCATGGTTGATTTTCATATTGAGACAATACTTGTCACTATGCGATATTGGACCATCGTTGACCATGATTGATTTTAATGTCGAGACTATTTATTATAATGCGACATTGGAGCATGGTTGACCATGGTTAATTTTCATATTGAGACAATATTTGTCACAATGTGACATTGGACCATGGTTAACCATGGTTGATAATGATTGATTTTCGTACTAAGAAAATATTATGATAAACTCTGTGATAAATATTATAAACACTAAAATCAACATGATTGGCCATGATTTATTAACATCTCGAGACAATCTTTGTCGCAATTTGATGTTGAACCATGGTTGACCATGATCTATTTTCATATTGAGACAATATTTGTCACAATGTGACATTTGACCATGGTTAACCATAGTTGACCATGGTTGACAATGATTCATAATGAATAACCATGGCTGACCATGGATGTCCATGGTTGATTTTCATATTGAGACAATATTTATCTCAATGTGACATTGGACCATGTTTGACCATGATCGACCATGGTTGACGATGGTTGACCATGGTTGATTTTCATATTGTGACAATCTTTGTGGAAATTTGACATATTATACCCTAGGAATATGAAACCTTAGTTTGATAAACCCAAGGGATTAATTCTAAAACCCCAAGATACTATAAACCCAAGGTATATAAATACTATGATAAATATTATAAACCTAATGGATTAATACTAAAAATCCAATGGATTATAAACCCAAGAGAAAATATTTAAACTAAGGGATAAATATTATAAACCCAAGGTATATAAAACCTAACATAACTATTATAAACCCTAAAATAAACATGGTTGACCACAAATGATTTTCATATTGACACAAGCTTTGTCATAATGCGAAGTTGGAGTATGGTTACCCATGTTTGATTTTCATATTGAGACAATATTGGTCACAATGCGACGTTGGAACATAATTGACCATGGCTGGTTTTTATATCGAGACCATCCTTGTCACAATGCGACATTGAACTATGGTTGACCATGGTTGACCATTATTGATTTTAATGTCGAGACAATTTTTGTCACCATGCGATGTTAGACCATGAATGACCATGGTCCATATTCATATTCATATAATCTTGTTCACAATGTGACATTGGACCATGGTTGACCACGGTTGAAAATGGTTTATTTTCATATTGATAAAATCCTAAGATAAACCATAAGATAAATATTATAAACCAGGGTATATAAACTCTATGATAAAAATTATAAATGCTAAAATAAACTTTCTTGAGCGTGGTTTATTCACATATTGAAACAATGGATGTTGGACCATGGTTGATTTTCATATTGAGAAAACCTTTGTCACAATGCAACATTGGACCATGGTTGACCATGATTTATTTTCATACTCAAAAAATCTTTTGATAAACTCTTAGATAAATATTATAGATGCTAAAATAAACACGGTTTACCATGATTGATTAACATATTGAGATAATCTTAGTCGCAATATGATGTTGAACCATGGTTGACCATGTTTGATTTTCGTATCGAGACAATATTTTTCACAATGCGACATTTGACCATGGTTAACCATGGTTGACAATGATCCATCATGACGAACCATGGTTGACCATGGTTTTCCATGGTTGATTTTCATATTAAGAGAATCTTTGTCTCAATGTGACATTGGACCATGCTTGACCATGATTGACCAAGGTTGATAATGGCTCACCATGGTTGATTATCATATTGTGACAATATTTTTGGCAATTTGACATATTATACCCTAGGAATATGAACCCTTAGATTGATAAACTCAAGGGATTAATCCTAAAACCCCAAGATACTATAAGCCCTAAGATAAATATTATAAACCCAAGGGTTTAATACAAAAAACCCAATGGATTATAAACCCAAGGTATATAAACATGGAGTTAAATATTATAAACCCTAAAATAAACAAGGTTGACCATGATTTATTTTCATATTAACACAATATTTTTTATAATGCGAAGTTTGACTATTGTTGACCATGTTTTATTTTCATAATTGAGACAACCTTTAAGACAGTCCTTGTCATAAAGCGATGTCAGAACATGGTTGACCATGGTTGGTTTTGAGATTGAGATCATCGTTGTCACAATGCGACATTGGACCATGTTGACCATGGTTGACCATTATTGATTTTAATGTCAAGACAATTTTTGTGACAATGCAACATTGGACCATGGATGACCATGGTCCATATTCATATTGAGACAATCGTTGTCATAATGCGATATTGTACCATGGTTTTTCATAGTTGACCATGATTGAATTTTATATTGTGAAAATCCTATGATAAACCCTAAGATAAATATTATAAACCATGGTATATAAACCCTGTGATAAATATTATAAACCATGGTATATAACCCCTATGATAAATATCATAAACGATAAAATAGACATGGTTAAGAATGGTTGATTTACATATTGAAACAATCGATGTTAGAACATGGTTGATTTTCATCTTGAGATAATATTTGTCACAATGTGGAATTGGACAAGGGTTGACCATGCTTGACCAGGATTGATTTTCATACTGATAAAATCATATGATAAACTCTCAGATAAATATTATAAATGCTAAAATAAATATGGTTGACCTGGTTTATTAATATCTTGAGACAATCTATGTTGTAATACGAGGTTTAAACATGGTTCACTATGCTTGTTTTTTGTATCGAGAAAACATTTGTGACAATGTGACATTCGACCATGGTTAACCATGATTGACCATGGTTAACAATGATTCATCATGACTAGCAACTGTTGACCATGGTTTTCCATGGTTCATTTTCATATTGAGACAATATTTGTCTTAATGCGACATTGGACCATGATTGAACATGGTTGACGATGGTTGACCATGGTTGATTTTCATATTGTGACAATATTTGTGGAGATTTGACATATTATACCCTACGAACATGAAGCCTTAGATTTATAAACCCAAGAGATTAATTCTAAAACCCAAAGATATTATAAACCCAAGGTATATAAACACTAAGTGAAATATTATAAACCCAAGCGATTAATACTAAAAACCTAATGGATTATAAACCCAAGGGAAAAATATCAAACCTAAAGGATAAATATTGTAAACCCAAGTTATATAAACCATAAAATAAATATTACAAACCCTAAAATAAACATGGTTAACCATGGTTGACCACGATTGATTTTCATATTGACACAAGCTTTGTCACAATGCGAATTTGGACTATGGTTAACCATATTTGATTTTAATATTGAGACAAATTTTGAGACAATATTTGTCACAATGCAACGTTAGAACATGGTTGACCATGGTTGTTTTTGATATTAAGACCATCCTTATCACAATGTGACATTGGACCATGGTTGACCATTATTTATTTTAATGTTCAAACATTTTTTATCACAATACGACGTTGGACCATAGATGAGCATGGTCCATATTCATATTGAGACAAACTTTGTCACAATGTGATATTGGATCATGGTTGACCACAATTGACCATGTGTGATGTTCATATTATGAAATCTTATGATAAACCCTAAGATAAATATTATAAACCAGGGTATATAAACCCTATGATAAATACTAAAAACACTAAAATAAACATGGTTGAGCATGATTGATCTACATATTGAAACAATATTTGTCACAATACGACATTGAACCATGGTTGACCATGATAGATTTTCGTATTGAGAGAATATTTATCACAATACAACATTATACCATGGTTAACCATGATATATTTTTGTATTGAGACCATATTTGTCACAATGTGACATTAAACCATGGTTAACCATGGTTAATAATGATTTACCATGACTTACCATGGTTGACCATATTTTTCCATGGTTTATTTTCATATTGAGACAATATTTTTCTGAATGCGATGTTGGACCATGGTTGACATGATCGACCATGGTTGATAATGGTTAACCATGGTTGATTTACATTTCGTGACAATATTTGTCACAATTTTACATTGGACCATCGTTGACCATGATTATAAACTCAAGGGATTTATATTAAACCCTAATATTAATATTACAAATCTTGTTATCACCCTAAAAATGATTTCTAAACTCTATAAGTTTACATTGTTTTACTCATAATTTCAAATAGGTCTTGAGTCATTTGAAGTCTTCGTAAAGGGTAGGTCATAGTTTTTATAGGTTTAATGGTCATCATTTAAGTTCAAATAAAGTCTTTTAGGTCCATTCCATGATTAAAAAGTCATATTTTTCATTTAGGGGTAATTCCATTAGGTTTCGGGTTGAAATTTTGCAATTAGCCAAGAATCCACACTTTCATAGCGCATCTAGTTCAAAAATGAGGAAATGCACTATGAAAGCGCTGCTACTTTCGTAGCACGCTACGAAACTGCTATAACAACTTTTTCAATCATGAAGAAAAACTCAGTTTTCTGGTTTTAGTAGTAAACTTCTAAGGGGGTTTTTTGGCAACATAAAACTAATTTTTGAAAACTGAAAGAGGTATTTCTTAATAACATCTCCATCTACAATAACCTATCTCAAGTTTCTCACAAGTGTTACCAATTGGGAGACACAAGCCTTTTTTGAAGCCCTATTTTCATAAAACAAAGTTTTCCTGTTTTACAGATGTTTTTCAAAGACAGTTTCTGAACAGCATGAGAATTATTTCAAATAACCAAGAGAGGTTCTTGTTCAAGACAAAATGGCCTACAAAATCCCCCTTCAATTTCACAAAATACATTATGGATGCGGAGATACAAGCTCTGTCACAACACCTATTTTTCAGATAAAAACAATGTACAAAAATGGTCAAATTTATAAGTCATTTTTTCATTAAGCTGAAGACAAATGTTGATGAAGATCATGTTTTTGAGGATAAGTTGTATGTTTTGATAAAAATATTAGTCCTTGTGAATTGTAAATATCCTCAAATCAAAAATTTCTGAAAGTTTTTTTTGAAATAAGCTTGCGCAGTAGTTTCGTAGCGTGCTACGAAACTGCTAAAGATGAATTTTTGCACCTTTACATATGAATTTTGGAGATATGGTTGATGGGTATTGAGTTTAAATGTTGCTGGTGGAAGCATGGAGACAACAGGTAAAGGCTCTAATTGTAAAACAAGATAAAAAAGGGGTTAAAGGAAAGTTTTTCAATTACCTACAAACTGCGCTATGAAAAAAGGCTACTTTCGTAGCGCAGACATATTCATACCCTTTTACACTATTTCTGAGATTTTTATTTGCACACATGGAATATTAAAGGTTTCAAGGAAATTATTAACACATGTGACACATATGAAACTAAGCTATCAATGTTAACAAGTGTTCGAAGATGAAAATGAAAGTGAAGGGCTAAAAAGCAGGAAATCAGTGTCTTGATTTTTAGGACAATTTTTGGCATCATCAATATGATTACCTCAAATGTGGAAGCATCATCAAAATTTGAATTCATGGGTTTGCAAATGGAAAAATATGTAATAATTATTAGATAAGGTTGTTAGGAGCATATTTAAAGAGTTTTAGTCCTATTTGTAATAGGACTCTGTTTTAGGTTTGCAGCTATCTTATGTAATAAATACCACGTTATATGGTTAGGATAGGTGTCATAGGTAGGTATTCGAGGTGTCTAGTGGAGGATAAGCTTATCTTATATTGTATATCATCTATAAATGATCAAAAGGGCGAATTCTATAGGGGTTGGCATTTTTATTAGCAAAAGAAGCTGTGTTATTGTAGTAGACTGTGTGTTTTCAACATAATACAGAGATTGGTTTTACTACTCAAGATTCATAAGGGGTTTATGTGTTTGATATTTCTATGGCCTTTTTCAATTATCTATTTGAAGTGGTATGAACATGTGTTAATTAGAATTCAATGGATAATTTTCTAACTTCCTTCACATGCTTGTAGACTGTGTTTATTCATTGTGTTACTATTTCACTTATAAACCTAAACTCCAAGTGCCTTAACTTCCATGTTTAGCTAATTATGATGTTTTGTTGAAGATTAATTTGACTCCATGGTCCAAAAGATGTTTGCTAATCCGTAATTCAACCACTTATACAATTTTTTCCATTTTTATTTCTAGAGTTAGCCATCTAATCATTAATTAAAAATATTAAACCTATTGAGAGAGCCCTCTCAGGTTGAGGAGGCTATGCCTCAGCCAAAAGATTGGTTTGAAAGAGTTACTCAGAGTCTATTTGATCAGCAACATATCAGGGTTAGATTTTGTGATAACATTTTGGTGCGTCTGCTGGGAGCCTGAAGATTACTCATTCTTGAAATCAAGAAGGTGAACTTCTGAAGGTAGTAGTTCTCAGGAAGCTGTTCGAGGTTGCATCTACCTTGGAGACTCCACACATCAAATAATAAAATTGGAAGGTGACTCCATTGCTTGAAGATCAGTAGCTAGATGAAGTTTCAAGATGAGTTCCATTGTAAGAATGAATGCTAGGTATGCTCCTATGAATAGGTCTCATATCCCTGGTTTTCCAAATCCTATGCCAAAGGTTGAATGGTTAGATGATCTTCCAATATTTAAAGATGAAAAGAAAGACAATACTGCTCTTCATTTGGTTAGGTTCCATATGCATGTACACAGTCTTAAGGTTCAGTTCCCTGAAGATTGTCTCATGAAGATTTTATGGCCACTTTAGAAGGAAAAGCATGGTCTTGGTATGAAATCTTGCCAAATGGTTCATTATATTCTCTTGATGATTTCCATGATGTATTTGATGAGATGTATAAAGAGTGTCGTCCCTCTTTATTGATGGTCAAAGGCTGTTGTAAGCACTCTGAGAGTTTTATTGAATAATTGGAGAATTGTTATGAAGATGATGAGTTCATGGATAAGGAAATTTTAGAAGCCCTTCATGACAATACCTTTCATCAACAAGAAAAACACCAAGAAGAAAGGATAATATCTCCCTTAGATGAAAATGAAACCCAACAGGAGTTTACTTATGAAAATAATGTCACATCCTCTGAGTTTGAGGAAAAATTGCAGCAGTTTTGTCAATCCTTTGATCATCAGGAGTATGAGAATCATTTCAAACAACAAGAGGAAATATTGGAAAATGCTTTCTACAAACATCTGGTACAGGAAAAAGTTGATTCTTCATGTCATTTCTTGCATCAGCCTATATCAAATGATGATTACATCAATGAAGAAGTGGGTGAAAATATTTATTTACCCTTGTCTTCTAATCTGAAATCATTTGAGTGCAAGTCAGAAGATAAGATTCAGTTTGTGGATGAAGTTGCAGAGAACATTGAAAAGGACATTCAAGTTTCAAAATATTAAATTCAATCTCATAGTATTCATGATAAAGATCAGTCTTTTCAAATGATTTTAATGCGAAAACACAAAGAGGGGGTGTTGCTACCTTTATTCTTAGAGATTGAGGAAGAATATATTGTTTTTGTAAATCAATTCGAAAAGAAGTTTGAAAGCACACAATTCAAGTGTTATGTGATTAATCAAAGCATGGATGAGTTGTCCAAAGTCGCACAATGTCATGAGAAGCATCAAAAATATCATGTCTTCTTTGACCCTATAGCTAAATACATGGAAGAGTTTTTCAGTCCAGTTTTATAGTTTCATTTTCATTATGAAGATTAGATACATTCTATGTTGCCTTGGTCATTTTAGCATCAGGTTTTCTTTTATTTCAAGCATAATCAAAAGATTCAAGTGTCAAATCAGATCGATGACTGGCTTCATTGGAAGTTTCATGTGCCTTGAGTTAAAGTGGAAAATTGTAGCTGCTAGGGTAGGTAGGAGTGTGTGAATAAGCTCAAAGGTGAACGAGCATCTTTTCGATAGGTACAAATTTGGTTCTTCTGCAGTGATCATGAAGCCTAAGCCCGAGGTGAAGGCCATTAGAGCTTGAGGAGAAGCTTGGAAATTTCAAATTTCTTTCTGTTTTGGTCAAGAAAATGGATAACAACACTAGAGCTACCAGTTCTTAGTGTACCACAGGGGCACACTATCCGAAGTGGAGCCACTGTTATCACCCTAAAAATTCTTTCTAAACTCTATAATTTTACATTGTTTTACTCATAATGTCAAATGGGTTTTGAGTCATTTTAAGTATTCGTAAAGGGTGGGTCATAGTTTTTATAGGTTTAATGGTCATCATTTAAGTTCAAATAAAGTCTTTTAGGTCCATTCCATGATTAAAAAGTCATATTTTTCATTTAGGGGTCATTCCATTAGATTTCAGGTTGAAATTCTGCAATTAGCCAAGAATGCACACTTTCATAGCGCATATAGTTCAAAAATGAGAAAATGCGCTACTACGAAACTGTTGTAGCAACTTTTTCAATCATGAAGAAAAACTTTGTTTTCTAGTTTTAGTAGTCAACTTCCAAGAGGTTTTGGGCAATTTAAAACTAATTTTTGAAAATGGAAAGAGGTTTTTCTTCATAAAATCTCCAGCTACAATAACCTATCTCGCTTTTCTCAAAAGTGTTACCAGTTGGGAGATACAAGCCTTTTTTGATGTCCTTTTTTTCAGAAAACAAAGCTTTCCTGTTTTACACATGTTTTTCAAAGACATCATCTGAATAGCAGGAGAATTATTTCAGAAACCAAGAGAGGTTTGTGTTCAAGATATAATGTTCTACAAAATCCTCCTTTAGTTTCACAAAATAAATTATCGATGAGGAAATACAAGCTCTGTCTCGACACCTATTTTTCAGATAAAAATAGTGCAGAAAATGGTCAAATTTATAAGTCAGTTTTTCATTAAGCTAAGACAAATGTTGATCAAGATCATGTTTTTGAGGATAAGTTATATTTTTTGATAAAAATATCTGTCCTTTTGAAGTGTAAATATCCTAAAATCAAAAATTTCTGAAAGTCTGATTTGAAATAAGCTTACATAGCAGTTTCGTAGCACGCTATGAAACTGTTGAAGATGACTTTTTCCACCTTTACATATGAATTTTGCTGATAGGGTTGATGGTTCTTGAGTTTAAATGTTGCTGGTGGAAGCATGAAGACTACAAGTAAAGGCTCCAACTGTAAAACAGGAGAAAAAAGGGGTTAAAGGAAAGTTTTTCAATTACCTCCAAACTGCGCTATGAAAAGAGGCTACTTTCGTAGCGCAGACATATTCATACCATTTTACACTATTTCGGATATTTTTCTTTGCATAGGTGGAATCTTAAAGGTTAAAGGAAATGATTAACACATGTGACACATATGAAACTAAGCTATCAATGTTAACAAGTGTTTGAAGATGAAAATGGAAGTTAAGGGCTAAAAAACAGGAAATCTGTCTCCTGATTTTTAGGAAAGTTTTTGGCATCATCAATATGATTACCACAAAGGTGGAAGAATCATCAAAATTCGACTTCAGGGGTTTTCAGATGGAAAAATATGTAATAATTATTAGATAAGGTTGTTAGGAGCATATTTAAAGAGTTTTAGTCCTATTAGTAATAGGACTCTGTTTTAGGTTTGTAGCTATCTTATGTAATAAATACCATGTTATATGGTTAGGATAGGTGTCATAGGTAGGAATTCAAGGTTTATAGTGGAGGATAAGCTTATCCTATATTTTAAATCATCTATATATGATCAAAAGGGTGAATTCTATTGGGGCTGGAATTTTTATTAGCAAAAGAAGTTGTGTTATTGTAGTAGACTGTGTCTTTTCAACTTAATACAAAGATTGGTTTTACTACTCAAGATTCACAAGGGGTTTATGTGTTTGATATTTCTATGGCCTTTTTCAATTATCTATTTTCAGTGGTATGAGCATGTGTTACTTAAAATTCATTGGATGATGCTCTAACTTCCTTCACATGCTTGTAGATTGTGTTTATTCACTGTGTTACTATTTCACTTATAAACCTAAACTCCAAGTGCCTTGACTTCCAATTTTAGCTGATTATGATATTTTATTGAAGATTACTTTGACTCCATGACCCAATAGATGTTTTCTAATCTGTAATTCAGCCAGTTATACAATTTTGTCTATTTTTATTTCTAGAGTTAGCCATCTAATCATTAATTAAAAATATTAAACCTATTGAGAGAGCCCTCTCAGGTTGAGGAGGCTAAGCCTTAGCCAAAAGATTGGTTTGAAAGAGTTACTTAGAGTCTACTTGATCAACAGCCTATTAGGGTCAGATTTTGTGATAAAAAATCCTATGAATAATATTAAACCCTAAGGAATAATAAACCCAAGGGATCAATACTAAAAACTTAAGGAATTATAAACACAAGGGAAAAATATTAAAACCTAGCGATCAATATTATAAACCCAAGGTATATAAACCCTAAAAGAAACATGGTTGACCATGGATTACCATTGTTGATTTCCATATTTGTATAATCTTAAGATTGTCTCAATATGAAAACCAATCATGCTCAAACATGCTCAACCATGGTTAAACATTGCATTGTGAAAATGTTTGTCTCAATATGAAAATCAACAATTCTAAGCCATAGTCAACCATGTTTATTTTATGGTTTATAATATTTATGTTAGGGTTTATATATGTTAGGTTTATAATACTAATCCCATGGCTTTAATATTACTCCCTTGGGTTTATATTCCTTTGAGTTTTTGGAATTAATCCCTTGGGTTTATAATAACAATCCATTGGGTATATTAATCTAAGGGTTCATATTCCTAGGGTATACTATTATTCATAGAGTTTATAATATCAATCCCTTGCATTTATTAATCTAAGGATTCGTATTCCTAGGGTATAATATTATTCATAGTGTTTATAATATTAATACCTTAGGTTCAATTGAAATCATGGTCAACCAAGGATTTATATACCTTGGATTTATAATATTAACTCCTTGGGTTTAATATTATGCCCTTGGGTTTAAATTACCTTGGATTTTTAGTATTAACCCCTTAGGTTTATTATTCCCTTGGGTCTATAACATCAATATTCTGGGTTTATTAACCTAAGGGTTCATGTTTCAAGGGTATAATTTATTATTCATACAATTTATAATATCAATCAAAGGATTTAATATCCATTGGGTTTATAATGATGGTCAACCATGCCTCACCATCTATATTTTAGGGTTTATAATATTTATCCTAGGGTTTATATACCTTGGTTTTATAATATTAACTCCTGAGGCAGGATCATTGGAATAAGCCAGCAATGTGAAAATCTATTCACATGTTGTGGCTTGACAGAGTGAATTTCATTTACTGTTTGGTCAATTTTAGTTTATTGAGGAGGTTGATTCCTCAAATAGTTTGTTATTATTGTAATAAGTGTGACTGTCTTAGTGATAAGATTTGTTAAACAGGTGTGCACGAGAGCTAATAGATAGGGGATTCTGTTAGACTTTTAAAAAAATAGAAGATTACATTATCTATTCGTTAACAAAAATCGTAATAAGTGAGGAGATTTTGTTGTTAGGATCTTTAGGGAAATTAGAAGATTCTATTCGATATTATTAGAAGTAATGTGAGAAAAATGCGATGAGTGAAAGAGTTAGTAAAAAGGTCTGGAATGGAGCGAAAAGCTCAGAGTGTGTTGAATTGTATTTTGGTGTGTGCAACAGTAGTGATCTTTTGTGTAACTGGAAATTTCCGAACTCTGTTTTGTTATATTTAATGGATAAATCTAATGTTTATATGAAAATATCAGCTGATTCTATGTGATAATGTGTTTTCCTTTCTTTGTGTAATTGTTGAAAGGTAGTAATCTGCGCATTTTGCTAGAACTGTAAAACTTCCCCTCATTAAAGAAAATCTGAATAGTTGAATTACGAATCGGAACAGCTTTTAATATAGAAACTGGGTGTCAAAAATTTTTACAGAGTTGGTTAATACAAACTGGGTTTTGAATTTGGCGGTCCGCACAACTTCTTACAAATCACAGGATGAGGCATTGTTAATTATTACGACACGACAATTTCCATTTCAAATACATATCACATAGGAGGGAGAGAAATTCCATACTGAACATTGTAGCATCATAATGGACGCGAAGTTTTATAGACTGGTTGAATTTGCATCGGGTCCGGATCTCACATCGGAGCAATTTCCAAATGACTTATATGATAACACAGTGGTAGTTGCGATAGAGAATTAAACCGAATAATATCACATCAGCGCTGTGGTATTTGTCAATAGGCTTGGCATTAAAAGAATTATGGTGACTTGTGTCTTCCGATAATATCGGATCGGAGTTGTTAATAGGTCGAAAACTATAATGAATACCAATAGTAAATCAGAACTGCCGATTGATATATATTGATATATATATATATATATATATATATATATATATATATATATATATATATATATATATATATATATATATATTGTTGTATATCAGAGTTGGAGCGCTTTCAAACAACAATTGATATATCGCATTCGGATTTGATTAATCTGGCAATGGATTATATTGGTTAAGAAAGGGCCTGTGCTTTTTAAATTATAAGGAGAGCTTCGATTTCAATATTATAAAAATTTGTTTGTTGGTATTACATTACTGTTTGAAAGCACATTGGAAGCATTTGTTTGCGCCATAGCTTCTGCTGCGTCATTTTTGGTATCAAAGCCTGAAGAAAAGAGTACTTGCAGAGAAGATGCCACCGAGAAGGGGAATTGGTCGAGGGAGACCAGAATCAAATGCAGTTCCATTGGAAGAAGTGCAGAATTTGCGTGCACGAATGGAGACAATGGAGACAACCCAAAGAAGAGTACCTGATGATGGAGATGAGAGTTCTTCAGAAGAATCTGATGCAGATGTGGAAGCAGAAGAAGAGAATGAAAATGTCAAATTCATCAAGATGCTGGAAAAGGTTGGAAGAAAACCCAAAATGGAGATTCCTATGTATGAAGGGAGTCTGAATGTCGAGGAGCTCATGGATTGGATCATATCCATAGATCAGTACTTTGATTATGAAGAGATTGAGGAGAATAAGAGGGTAAATTTTTCATTCACTAGATTGAAAGGTCACGCAGCCATCTGGTGGGACGAGGTATAGACATCAAGAACGAGAAAAGGGAAATCTAGGATTAAGAAGTGGGATAAAATGGTAGGTAAACTGAAAGCCAAGTTTTTGCCTAAAGACTATCATTTGAATCTTTTTAAGAAAATGCAAAATATGAAGTAGAAAGGAATGTCTGTTAAGGAGTACACAGAAGAATTTTACAGATTGAATATCAGAACAGGGCATGTAGAATATGATTTGGAGAAAATAGCTAGATATGTGAATGGGCTAAGGTATGAAATACAAGATGAGATTGGCCTATTAAGTCTGAAAACTGTTGAGGATGCCTATCAAGCAAGTCTGAAGGCAGAAGAGAAAATATTGAGAAAACATAATTAAAGGAACAGAGGAAAGATCTCAGCGAGAGGAAGAGGAGCTGCCAGATCCAGAGGAACACAACATCAGTTTGAAGTAGGAAGTTCTAGTGGAAGATCACCACAGACGGGTGAATCTAGTATAGGAAGATTTGCACCTAGAGGAAGAGGGCGAGGAAGAGATGTTAGATGTTATGCTTGTGGAGAATGGGGACACATGTCGAGGGACTGTCCTCATAACAAATCAGCAAGCCAAAGGGGTGCAAATGTGGCTAAGGCAGAGCCAGAACCACCTCTACTTGTGGAGAAGGAGGAACCACCTGAAGAAGGCGAATCATTGCTACTCAGAAGAACTTTGCTTAGATCAAAAAAAGAGATTGGAGAACCTGCGTAAAGGAAGAATTTGTTCAGAACTACATGCAAATCGAAGGGTAAGTGCTGTAAGGTTATAATTGATAGCAGAAGTACTGACAATATTGTGTCTACAGAGATGGTGGAAAAGCTCGGGTTAACAAGGACAGCGCATCCTGCACCTTACAAAGTATCTTGGCTTCAGAAAGGCCATCAAGTCATAGTGACAGAACAATGTAATGTGGAAATGCAGATCGACACATACAAAGACGTGATCCTATGTGACATAATGCCCATGGATGTATGTCATGTGTTATTGGGGAGACCATGGCAATTTGACCAGAAGGCGATTCATGATGGGAGAAGGAATACATGCACCATAGAGAAGGACGGAACTAAACATACGTTGTTGCCAGTGAAGAATGATGTTGACAAAGAACTGCCTGAGAATAATATTACGCTAATAAGTGGCAAAGAATTGCTACAGGAGGTCGACAAAAGTGAGGAGTTGCATTTCGCTATCATGGGAAGGCCAAAGGTAATCTTAACCTCCACAAATTTAAATGATTTGCCTTAAGATATTCAAACTGTGTTAAATAATTACATGGATATCATTGTGGATGAATTACCAAATGAATTACCACTGATGAGAAGTGTGAGTCACCATATCGATTTAATACCAGGAGCGAGTCTACCTAATAAAGTTGCGTATAGACTAACCCCCCAGGAAAATGCAGAGATTGCAAGGCAAGTGCAGGAGCTGATGAACAAGGGGCTGATTCGAGAAAGTTTGAGCCCGTGTGTTGTGCCAACGATACTTAGTCCAAAGAAGGGAGGAGAATGGCACATGTGCACCGATTCCAGAGATATCAACAAGATAACAGTCAGGTACAAATTTCCTTTGCCCAGAATGGATGATTTAATGGACTGTTTAAGTGGATCTAGGTACTTTACTAAGATAGATCTGAAAAGCGGGTATCATCAGATCAGAATTCGGGAAGGCGATGAATGGAAAACAACTTTCAAAACCAACAGTGGACTGTATGAGTGGTTAGTGATGCCTTTTAGGCTCACTAATGCACCCAGCACATTCATGAGATTAATGAACGAGGTCTTGAAATAATATACAGGTAAATTTGTTGTTTTTTACCTTGATGATATTCTGGTTTTTAGCAAAAGTAAAGAGGAGCATTTGGAACACCTGAAGTTAGTCTTGAAAACTCTACAGAAAGAGAAACTACTAATTAATTTGAAGAAATGTAGTTTCATGAAAGAGGAGCTGGTATACTTGGGATTTGTGATTTCCAAAGAAGGTTTGAAAATGGATTCGGAGAAGGTACAAGCAATCAGAAACTGGCCTACTCCCAGGAGTGTATTCAAGGTAAGAAGTTTCCATGGACTTGTTAGTTTCTACCGGAAATTTATAAAGGGGTTTAGTAAAGTTTGTGCACCAATCCTTGAGACAATCAGGGAGGTCAATCAACCATTTCGATGGACAGAAACAGCTGATAGGAATTTTAATCTGCTGAAAAAGAAGATAACAGAAAAGCCTATTCTAGCATTGCCAAATTTCGAGAAAGTCTTTCAAGTGGAAACCGATCCAAGTAGAGAAGAAGTTGGTTGCGGTGCTAAGCCAAGAGCAAAGGCCGATAGCATATTTCGGCAAGAAATTAAATGATGTGAAAAAGAAATATTCTTCCTATGACAAATAATTTTATGCTATTGTGTAGGCATTGAAAACGTGGAGGCATTAATTGCTGCCAAAGGAATTCATCTTATACTCACAGAATCATGCTTTGAAGTTTATTAATAATCAGCCAAATTTAAATCAAAAGCATGCCAAATGGGTGGAATTTCTGTAAAGTTTCACTTTTGTAATAAAGCATAAAAGTGGTAAGTCTAATAAAGTGGCAGATGCATTGAGCAGGGTAAGTTTTCTTTTGCAAGAATTTAAAGTGGGTGTTGTAGGTTTTGATGAAATGATAGAAATGTACAAAGATGATGAATATTTTAAAGACATCTACACAACAGTTCAGAATCCGGTGAGCCATAACAGAAGTCAATGGATGGACTACCTTATTCAAGGAGGCCTGTTATTTAAAAGCAACAAATTATGTATTCCTAGATGTTCCATGAGAGAGAACATAATTAAGGAGAAGCATAGTGGAGGATTATCTATTCATTTTGGACAAGATAAAACCTTTGCTCAGGTGAATGCTTTTTATTATTGGCCTAAAATGAAAACTGATGTTAAAAATTTTGTTGAGAAATGTAGGGTATGTCAATATGCCAAAGGAAGGATTCAAAATACAAGTCTATATCAGCCATTGCCCATACCAGATCGACCATGGGATGCAGTGAGTATGGAATTTGTTCTCGGTTTACCAAAAACTCAAAGAGGAAATGATTCTATTTATGTTGTAGTAGACAGATTTTCGAAAATGGCCCATTTTATTGCTTGCAAGAAGACTAATGATGCAACACATATAGCAAATTTATTCTTTTCAGAGATTGTAAGATTGCATGGTTTACCTTTAAGCATTGTATCAGATCGAGATATTAAATTTGTAGGGCATTTCTAGAGGACACTTTGGAAGAAACTGGGGACTAAAATCAGTTTTAGTTCAGCATACAATCCTCAGACAAATGGACAAACTGAAGTAGTGAACAAAAGCTTAGGAAATATATTAAGAAGTTTGGTACATCAGAATCCCAAATAGTGAGATTTGGCATTAGCTCAAGTTGAATTCGCTTACAATGATACACCAAACCGAAGCACTGGAATGAGCCCATTTTAGATTGTCTTTGGAATGCATCCCAGAGGAGTATATGAGCTTAGAGACTTGGGAAAACAAGAAGCCAGAAGTGCAAGTGCTGAAGATTTTGTTGAACAAATGCGGAAGCTACAGGAAGAAGTTAAAGGTAAATTGCAAGAGAGCAGCAGAAGATACAAGCAAAGAGCAGATCTGAAAAGAAGAGAAAAAGAGTTTCAAGTGGGAGATTTAGTCATGGCATATTTGAGGAAAGACAAATTTCCTACAAAGACTTATAACAAACTGAAACTGAAGAAGATAGGACCCTGTAAAATCAAAAGAAAATTTTCAGTCAATGCATATGAGATTGAGTTACCGGAAGGAATCAGAATATCCCCCATTTTTAATGTTGCAAACTTATATCCATTCAGAGAAGCAGAAACTGAATTGCAGAATGAAATTACAGCTGATGAAATTCAAACTGTATATTGGGAGGAACAGGTACCAAAAGCATCTAAGAAGGAAGTGGAAGCTATCTTAGATCAAATAATGTTCAAGAAAACTCGAGGGCAGGCATATTTCCAATATCTGGTCAAGTGGAAAGAGCAACCAATGGAAGACTCCAGTTGGTTGACAATAGCTGAATTACAGAGATATGGAATAAACCTAGAAAATCTATAGGACAAATATTTTCTTCCCCGGAAGTCTGATGCAGGAGCATCGGAATAAGCCAGCAATGTGAAAATCTGTTCACATTTTGTGGCTTGACAGAGTGAATTTCATTTACTGTTTGGTCAATTTTAGTTTATTGAGGAGGTCGATTCCTCAAATAGTTTGTTATTATTGTAATAAGTGTGACTATCTTAGTGATAAGATTTGTTAAACAGGTGTGCACGAGAGCTAATAGATAGGGGATTCTGTTAGACTTTTAAAAAAATAGAAGATTACATTATCTATTAGTTAGAGAAAATCGTAATAAGCGAGGAGATTTTGTTGTTAGGATCTTTAGGGAAATCAGAAGATTCTATTCGATATTATTAGAAGTAATGTGAGAAAAATGCGATGAGTGAAAGAGTTAGTAAAAAGGTCTGGAATGGAGCGAAAAGCTCAGAGTGTGTTGAATTGTATTTTGGTGTGTGCAACAGTAGTGATCTTCTGTGTAACTGGCAATTGTCGAACTCTATTTTGTTCTATTTAATGGATAAATCTAATTTTTATATGAAAATATCAGCTGAGTCTGTGTGATGATGCGTTTGCCTTTCTTTGTGTAATTGTTGAATGGTAGCAATCTGTGCATTTTGCTAGAACTATAAAACTTCCCCTCATTAAAGCGAATCTAAATAGTTGAATTGCGAATCGGAACAACTTTTAATATAGAAACTGGGTGTCAAACAATTTTATAGAGTTGGTTAATACAAACTGGGTTTTGAATTTGGCGGTCCACACAACTTCTTACAAATCATAGGATGAGGCATTGTTAATTATTACGACACGAAAATTTCAATTTCAAATACATATCACATCGGAGGGAGAGAAATTCCATACTGAACATTGTAGCATCATAACGGACGCAAAGTTCTATAGACTGGTTGAATTTGCATCGAGTCCGGATCTCACATCGGAGCAATTGCCAAATGACTTATACGATAACACAGTGGTAGTTGCGATAGAGAATTAAACCGAATAATATCGCATCGGCGTTGTGGTATTTGTCAATAGGCTTGGCATTAAAAAAATTATGGCGACTTGTGTCTTTCGATAATATCGGATCGGAGTTGTTAAGAGGTCGAAAACTGTAATGAATGCCAATAGTAAATCGAAACCGCCGAATGATATATATATATATATATATATATATATATATATATATATTGGTGTATATCATAGTTGGAGCACTTTCAAACATAAATGGATATATCGCATTCGGATTTGAATAATCTGTCAATGGATTATATTGGTTAATAAAGGGCCTGCACTTTTTAAATTATAAGGAGAGCTTCGATTTCAATATTATAAAAATTTGTTTGTTGGTATTACATTGCTGTTTGAAAGCACATTGGAAACGTTTCTTTGAGCCATAGCTTTTTCTGCGTCAACTCCCTGGGTTGAATATTATTGCTTTGGGTTTATAATACCTTAGATTTAATACTAAAAACCCAAGAAATTATAAACCCTAGGGAATAATATTAAACCCTAGAGATTAATATTAGTCCCTTGGGTTTATTTTTCCCTTGGATTATAATATCAATACCTTGGGCATATTAATATAAGGGTTCATATTCCTAGGGTATAATATTATTCATAGGGTTTATAATATCAATCCCATGGGTTTATGATCTAAGGGTTCATATTCCCAAGGTATAATATTATTCATAGGATCTATAATATTAATCCCTTAGGTTCAATATAAATCATGAGAAATATAGCATTATTTTATAGTAACCATTTTCATTAAAATAAAAATATAAAAATCCAGACAAAAACTATCCAAAATTATTTACTAATGGACTCGACAAAAACTCTAAATATATCAACTTCAATAAATAAATAAATCATACATTTAAAGTATTCATTTCAATAAAAAAAATAAACCCTTCCCCTCCGTCCTACCTCCATCATCCTGAACTCTTGTTGTGTCGAGAGGCACATTCTACAGCCCAGTATGACCCCAATGTGTAAGTATGTCGGAAGCCAAAATAACAAAAACTAAAGAAAATTTTAAAAATAAAATCTCAATAATGTCGCGTTAAACAATAATTTAGAAAACCATATAAATAAACAATTAAAAATTCATTAAAAAATAAATCTATCAAAATATAAAGAGGTTTATGAACACTAAAAAAAGATATGGTAAATAGATAAAAATAAAAATAAACTAGAGGTATGGTAAATAAACTAAAGATGTGGTAAATAAATAAACCTTTTTCTAATATTTACTCCATAAACCTATATATTTACAAAACTCAAAAAAGAGGTTTTATTTAGGTGAAGCCTATGGGAAAAATGCCATATTTATAAAATAAGTATGGTAAATAAATAAATATAAAAGAGGTATAAATAGGTAAGGTAGATAAATAAAAATATATCAAATAAGATTAGAAATCAACACGTAATTATATATGAAGTCTATGGCCCAAACGATGGAATAAATTATTATTAATAGTATGCAAGAAAAACATTATTTCACCGAGAGGCGCATTCTACAGCCGAGTATGACCCCGATGTGTAAGTATGTCGGAAGCCAAAATAACAAAAAGTAAAGAAAATTTTAAAAATAAAATCTCAATAATGTTGAGTTAAACAATAATTTAGAAAACCATATAAATAAACAATTAAAAATCACTAAAAAATAAATTTATCAAAATATGAAGAGGTTTATGAACACTAAAAATAACATATGGTAAATAAATAAAAATATAAATAAACTAGAGGTATGGTAAATAAACTAAAGGTATGGTAAATAAATAAAACTTTTTTTATATTAACTCCATAAACCTCTATATTTACAAAACTCAAAAAATAGGTTTTATTTAGGTGAAACCTATGGTCCAAATACCATATTTATAAAAGAGGTATGATAAATAAATAAATATAAAAGATGTATAAATAGGTAAGGTAGAAAAATAAAATATATCAAATAGGATTAGAAATCAACATCTAATTATATATGAAGTCTATGGCCCAAATACCATGGAATAAATTATTATTAATAGCATGCAAGAAAAACATTATTAACCCTAAAACCCATTATGACCCCGAAGTGTAAGTATGTTAGAAGCTAAAATAAAAAACTAAAAATAAAATTAAAAATAAAATCTAAATAATGTCGGCTTAAAGAATAACATACACAACCATATAAATAAACAATATAAATTTATAAGAGGAAGAGCTTTAAGAAAACTCAAAAAAGAGATATGGTAAAGAAACAAAAATATAAATAAACAAGAGGTATGGTAAATAAATAAAACTTATTTTTCTACTTACTGTGGAGGTATGGTAAATAAATAAAACTATAGTTTATGGTAAATAAATAAAAATATAAATAAACTATAGGTATGGTAAATAAATAAAACCTCTTTTTATATTAACTCCATAAATCTCTTTGTATTTACAAAAATTCAAAAAAGAGATTTTATTTAGGTGAATCCTAGGGGCCAAATACTGGGACAAATTATTATTAATACCATAGGAAAAATACTATATTTATAAAAAAGATATAAAAATGTAAGGTAAATAAATAAAAATATATCAAATAGGAGTAGAAATCAACATCTAATTATATATGAAGCCTATGGACCAAACTAATAATAATAGCATGAAAAAAAAAACATTATTAACCCTCACATTAATATTAAAATATTAATATTATTATTAAACCTAATATTCATATTAATATTATTAAATTTAATAACTTTATATATATATATATATATATATAGATATATATATATATATATATGTATGTATATATATATATATATGGGAGGGAAGAACAGAGACATATGATAGAGCTGGAGAAATAGTGGGAGTGACAAAGGAGAGATGGAGATAAACTGAAGGAGAGGGGAGAGGAGGGATGGAGAGAGAGACAGAGAGAGGGAAAGGAGTGAGAGAGACAAAGAAGGGCAAGAGAGGGAAAGGGAGAGGGAGACATAAAGATGGAGGTGGGAGAGAGAGAGAGTGAGAGAGGGAGGGAGGAGGGAAGATTGGAGGGGAGCCAGAGAGAGAGAGAGAGAGAGGGAGAGGAGGAGAGAGGGAGAGAAAAAGAAGGACATAGAGACTGAGAAGTGGAGAGAGATGGAGTGATAAGGGAGATATGGAGAGAGAGTATATATGTTTAGGGGTGAGATAAAGAGATGTGGGAGGAGTGAGGAAACAAGGGGGGAGAGAATGAGAGAAAAGAAAAAAGGGAGGGATATAGTAACATAGTTGGAGAGAGAGATAGAGTGATGGCGGAAGAGATAGGATTTGAGAGAGAGAGAGAGAGAGAGAGAGAGAGAGAGAGAGATATGGAAAAGAGACGGAGGGAGACACACACACACACAGAGGGAGGTGAGAAAGGGAGAGGGATGAAGGACAAGAGAGAGGAAGAGAGTGAGGGGGATGTGAGAGGATTGTAGGGGAACGAGAGAGAGAGAGAGAGAGAGAGAGAGAGAGAGAGAGAGAGAGAGAGATGGTGGAAGAAAAAGGGAGGTATGAGAGAAAGGGAGAGAGAGGAAGAAAAAGAGAGGGGACTTGGGGGAGAGAAGGAGAGAGGGAGGGAAGAATAAATACAAAGACACACAAGTGGAGAGAGAGAGGTAGTCATAAGGGAGAGATGGAGAGAGAGTGTGTTTCTTTAAGGTTGAGATAAAGAAATAAATGAGAGATAGAGAGAAGGGAGGGGAGAGAGAGAGAGAGAGAGAGAGAGAGAGGCATATATTAACAAAGTTGGAAGGTGAAGATAGAGAGAAAGAGAGAGGTGGGAGAGAAAGGAAGAGAGAGATTGGAGAGAGGTAGGGAAAGAGCGATGGAGATGGAGGGGGAGAGATAGGGGGGTAAGAAGAAATACATAGAGAGTGAAAGCCGGAGAGAGAGAGAGAGAGTGATAAGGAAGATGGAGAGAGAGGGAGAGAGGATAGCAGAAGGGAAGAGATATATAAGCGAGGGAGAGGGAGAGGAGGGAGTGATAAATAGATAGATTGGAGAAAGAGAGTGTATTTTTTGGGGTTGATATAGAGAGACAAAGGGAGATATAGATATAAATGGAAGGTGAAGAGAAAGACGAGATAGATAGAGGCAATGATGTGTGTTTGTGGGGGTGAGATAAAGAGACAAATAAGGATATATGGAGGGACACACACACACACACACACACACACACATATATATATGGAGGGGCGAGAGAGGGAAGAATATTTATTGCAATAGATGCATTAATTGCAATGTAGATAGTGATTTTTAATCCTATTTGATTGCTTGAACCAGATGCATTGATTTTAGTGTTGATTTTTTTTTTCTAATGATATTTGATTACTTGCACTAGATGCATTGATTTAAATATAATTTCTAATCCAATTTGATTACTTGCACTAAATTCATTGATTTTGGTGTAGATGGTGATTTCTAATATTATTTGATTGCTTGCACTAGATGCATTAATTTCAATGTAGATGTTAATTTCTAATTATATTTTATTTCTTACACTAGATGCATTGATTTCAATATATATGATTTATAATCCTATTTGATTGCTTACACTAAATGCATTGATTTCAGTGTAGATGGTGGTTTATAATATTATTTTATTTCTTGCACTAGATGCATTGATTTTAGTGTATATGTTGATTTATTATTCGATGGAATTAGATGTATGATGGTACATTAATTTTAAAGCCATTGGATTAATAGTGTGCATTGATTTCAGTGTAAGCACACAAAATTATTGACAATATAGATTTATTTTTGTGTTATAACTTAATTAAACCTAATAGTATTGGAGAGCAAGAGAGACAAGGTATGATGTTTAATACAACAACTCGAGCTAAATATTTATGATTTCAACTCTCTTTTTCATATAATTGATATGAAAAGACGACAAGACTAACAAAGGTGACAATAAGAATAATAGAAGAAAATAGTTTGATATTGATCACAATGAAGGCTATTTGTAATTTAATACATTCTTATTATTCACATTTTCTATCACTAAATATTATTACGTTGTGACTTTGCATTCAAAAATTTTATTTCATCATTTTTCATCATTAATTAAATAAGCGAATTTAAAATTAAAATGAATCGATAAATCTCAGACATATTTAGCATATTTAAAATGGTTATATTAATATTAGATGTATTTACATATTATTGATAAACTTAATCATATGTTCCGCATATTATCGATAGATTTCCTTGGCCGCACACGGCTGAAACCAGCCTAGATCCATCTTAACTCTGGATCTATCAAGCATCGAGAGGGATCAAATCTCTCTAGGTGGAAACCTTTCCTCAAGTTTTGCACTCAAAAAAGAGGTTTGCACCTAGAGAGATTTGATCCCTCTCGGCACTTAATAGATCCAGAGTTAAGATGGATCTATGCTAGTGGTGGCCCAATTGTGAGACTTGTTGATTTTTCCATTAATTTTTCTCTCGACAAAGATTCTTTGAGAAATAATTTTCTAAATAATCCTTTAATATTTTAATTCACATTTGAATAACAAATATACAATTTTTTTTCCACGTGAAATATATATATGAATGATTATCACTTAAAAAAATAATATTTTAAATAAGATGATAAACGAATCTCCCATTCAAACTACCGTTAATAAATAAGTTATTATTATCTTTATTAAAAAATTAATAATTATTTAATATCATTTTTATATTATTAAATATTCCCCACAAATAAATACTTTAAACTTTAGTTTTTTTAAAAGTTTTTACTAAATTTACATCATATTGTATTTAAATATTTATATAAATTTACCTACATTACGTTAAGCAAGAATCCCTAAAGTACTCTCACCTTTAAGTAGCTATAATGTTTAGAATGCACATAAAGTAACAAGTAACTAGTTAAAGGAATGTCTCGATTTAAGTTGGTCAATACAACAAATAGAAGGTCATCTTAAAAAATTGTTTTTCGTTTAATTAAATATAGAGAAATACAAATAGAGCTATATAGGAAAGATATGACTTTGGCTTTAAGTATATTCGTTAATCTATTCATTAGCTTATTGTATCACTTTCATGAGGACTAGCTCACATTAATACACAATTATTCCATAGGTTGCCTCTAGCATCATTACGTTATTGGTGAAAATTTGCATTCATCGTACATATTCACTTTCATGTCCCTTAAATTACGAACACAACTTCCAATTTAAAAAAATTATATCACAAAAAGCATCAAAGTCAAATCAATTCACAAAATTCCAAACCCTAGCTCCATTCACTATTTCTAGTCGGTGTGGATAATTTTTGAGTTGAAATCACCGTGCAACGCCCTTTTTTCCCAAATATGATCATAAGGTGGCGAAAGTGAACTCTGGTTTGAAGCAGAGCACAGTGGCTCATTCTAATGTCATTCAAGCACGTGGGAAGTTATCATAGGAGTTAAATTATAATTTTCAAACCTTAAAATTTGAAGAAGATGCTTACCTTCACGTTGGAAGGAGCAGTTCATGAAGCGTGATCGAATGGAAACACGACGGTCTTCCAATTCAAACGCACGGTTGTTCCATTTTAATTTCCCACGGGTTATTCACGTTCACACTAGGATATTCCTTTCAAACACAATCGTCCCCGTTTGTAAAATATAAAATAGAAGTCAACGCCGGTACATTCATGGGACTGATATAGAAACGCCTTCGGCGAACTAATGCTTATAATTCTTGTGGTGTATGAATATAATCAACATAATTTTGAAAACATATATATAAATATTATATCCAATAGCCCAACCCAATGATGGTTATATATTTATCCCTTTGTTTGCAATGTTTGTTTTAGGATTCCAAGGCATTCACAACATCAAAAGTGGTGATTATTTCATATGTGAAGATGCATTTTCAGTTGCATTAAATACCATGCTGTTAATATAGCTGCATCACCAAAATATTAAATATATTATAAACATAAGAAATAATCACAACTTTCAAACTATATTATGTTTTATGAATAATCTAATATCTATCGATATAAAATTTCATGTAATACCAAGTGAAAAAAAATGTGAGGAAGTAAATTTTGCCATGATGTCAATACCCTTTAACACTTATTTATAATTTTAATCTCTTTTATGGCATTAAGTCTTACTTAGAAGGAGGGGTTGTTATGACAGCGCAATGGTTTGCAGGTTTTTTTTTTCTCCTCGTCTAAGTGGCTCAACAACAACAACATAGTTTTGTAAAAAAATGCTAAGAACAAAATTCATAATGTTAAAGTAGATGACTTCTTCTCACTAAAGAGTTCCCTTGATAGAAGGTAGTACTAATGATGCACATGACCCTAGGGACTAGGTATGATAAGGTGAGATGGTTGACAGAAAGATTCTGACCCAATGAATGTGTCTTTGACTAAAATAGGAATCTGTAATTGTCACAAAGTATAACACACCCTGATGTGAAATAACACTAAAGTAAAACAATAGGGAGGTTAATGAAATGTAATATTCCTCTATTTAATTTTCAAAAATTTCAAAGGGTTATTCATTTTCAAAATTTTAAGTTCAAGAAATAAGTTCAAAAAATGGACAAACAGGAGCAACTAATAAACCCATGAAAAAATTGTGAGTCCAGTACAATTTAATGGAATGGAACTCTTTGGAGGAAATTTTACTAAATTACTGAGATGAAACTTGGTGAGATACTTTGAGAAAACTCTTCCAGAAATCATTATGACAACCTAGATTATACAATCCTTTTCATCAAGAAAATTTACCCAAATGATTTTGAATTCTTACTCGTGCAAGATGAGAACTAGAGAAGTACTGATTTGACCACTCCATTTAATTCCTTACTTGAAAACTCGTTACTACTTCAATGCAAAAATATAGAGAATTTGATTTGAGGGATTTATCTGAGCCTGCTACTAAAATAAAGGATGTGGTGTTCATAGTGACACCATCCTTAGCTATCAAGAAAAAACTGATTATAGTCAATTTTCAACAGGTCGATTCTTAGACTTCTTAACATGTTGATTTCGACCCTTTCCTTCTAATCAGTTTGCATGGAGAAGATAAATTGTTGCAAGACAATCGTTACTGCTCAACCTTGGGAATGTTATTTAATTTGACCCAATAATTTATTGTTGAGATTTGTTACTTGGGAGGTACTCCAAACCCTAGGCTAGAGGTTTTTGGAGGAATGGGGTACATAAATATGTTTTGTGGGCTTAGAAACCAAGGTGGGGGTTTTGTACCCAAACTTGTGGGGCCAAAACCATGATGGTTATAATTGATTTAACTTATGGAGATGATAGAGCACCCTAAAAGGAACTAGGGGATGTGAAAATGATCTAGATAAGAGGTTTGCGAATAGAGTTATGATTTTTTTTTTATGTTGGTAGGTTTTCAAAAGAGAAGCTTAGGTCAGCTAGGGTTAATTTATCACTCTTAATAGTTTTCTGGAGCCAACATGAGATGCATATAAATAAGAGTGAAGTTGGAGGCTTAGAAGACATCTATGAGAAACAAAGTATAAGAAAAGTACATTTTATTTGGCCACATATTAGGAGAAGACCTCAACAAAGGAGAAGGGAGTTCTTTTGAGGATGATTCATGACTGTTTGAGGGTTGCGTTAATCTTTGGAGCAAGTTGAGTAGGAGGAGGACATGTATGGGCTATTTATGGATGGTTTGGTAGTTCCTTTCTCTTTTTTTATAGTCTTCATTACATTGGGCTAATTGCAGAAGGGCCAAGCCCTATTTAGTTCCATACAAGGGTGTCGTGAGGCCTATTTCAGGGATGGAAATTAGGCTAGGCACTAGAGTGTGTTTGAGATAATGCCTCAATTATTATGCTTACTTAGTTTGGATTGGGTTGTTAAGGAAGTTGAGAGATTCTCTCAACTTCTCTCTCTAAGATTAGAATTAGTTCAACTATATATATTTGATGTATCTCTGATTATTATAATATAGAAATTAATTATTGTGTGTGAATCCTGTTCAATGGATGCTCTCTCCAATTTCTAATATGGTATCGAAGCCTCGACTGGCTTAAAATCCCTCACAGGATGGCCAAGAAGATGTAAGAGCAATGATTGTCAAACCACTGCTGTAGGAGAGTAGATAGTTTATTTTCTAGGTGAAAGTTTTTGTGAGTTTGTATAGGGGCATGGTGATTGGTTAAAGAGCTTACGAAAGTATTTACTTCAGCTGTCATTCTCTTATCCTTTTGTGGATTGGTGTGTTGCTGGATCGGTGTGTTGATTTTGCCCATTTTGTCCACCTTGTCACTGTGTGTTGTGTGGATCGTATTTGAAACAGAACGAAAGGTCGCAGATATTTCTTCAGACTCCAAGCAAGCTTGTTCTTGAGGAGGAGGATTCCAAGTGTCAGCGCATTGAATCTGTGACAAATCAGGGCCCGACTGCACTTGGGGCAGAGACCATTTCTACCGCAATTTTTTGATTATGTGGTAACGAAACACACACATATTAACCCTGAACTTATGTCATAGGAGTTGCTTGATTTCCGGGGGATCGAAATATTCAACGCACACCCAGCGTTCATGATCTTCAACATTAGAGTTGGATTGTTCTAGAGCAGAAATAACTAGATTGAAAGCCGTCTAGAAATTGTCATGTCTACGCAATCAAATGAAAGAAAACTCAAGTCTACAGTTTTCAGATCTTCAGCAGTTGTTCTAGGACCTGGGCAGGTTCAGAATAAAATATATCTCGGTATTGATTTTCCTCTTTATCGTTGGCATTAGTGGGAATATGTACCATCACTATTTGCTGTCAAGGCTTCGGAAGGATGGTGCGAAAGG
The DNA here is from genome assembly GCA_034641835.2 of Pinus albicaulis. NCBI lineage: Eukaryota > Viridiplantae > Streptophyta > Pinopsida > Pinales > Pinaceae > Pinus > Pinus albicaulis. The sequence continues at coordinate 678,892,661 of CM076579.1, forward strand.
GTACTGCATCCCACATGGAAGGCTGTTTGAATTTGTGGTTTGTATGCATTACCTTTTTGAGATTATTGATTTTGTTGGGCTTGTCGTCATCTCCCAAGATTGCTTTTGGTTTCTGCACAGCTATTACAGTTTCTCTGTATCTGTTGGGCCGAAGCTTATCAACCAAAGCATGGTATGTGAATAATTTTGAGGGCAATTCCATATTCTTGGTTTTGTTTTTTTTTTGTGTGAGGAATTTGTAAAATTTTATAATGAAGAACCAATTATTGAACAAATTACCATTATTTAAATCAGTCGTTCTCGACGTTCTTCGATGCCGAGAGGACAATTGACTAATTTGATTGTGTGAATTTGTTATACGTTGATGGGTCTTGTTGTGATTCAGGCTTCAAGAGCGTCAACTACAAGTTACAGTGTGAGATCCATTTGTGTAAATGTAACTTTGTAGGATTAATCACTGATCATATTCTGTATTCAGAATATTTTCCTATAGACTGTTGAAATTTATTCTTCGGGGTTATTTCACAGATGGAAATATTTCCATAGGGTAGTTCAGTGTTGAGACTCTTCTTCGGGGGTGTGAAGAATATTTGATCTTACAAATTCAGCATTGCTGGTAAGAAGAAAATGTATTTTAAATGGGTTGAATGGTAGCTCGAAAATGGGGGAGAAAAGAGCGTTGTCTATGAGATCTCAGAGTGGGTACAAATGTTAATGAAGACTAGGGCAGACAAATGTTTGTATTAAATTAGTGTGTTCTCCATTTCTGTAATGTAGGCATTAAGGGGGGGTGTTTGAGATAATGCCTTAATTATTATACTTACTTACTTTGGATTAGGTTGTTGAGGAAGTTGAGAGATTCTCTCAACTTCTCTCTCTAAGATTAGAATTAGTTCAACTATATATATTTGATGTATCTCTGATTATTATAATATAGAAATTAATTATTGTTTGTGAATCCTGTTTAGTGGATGCTCTCTCCAATTTCTAATAGAGTGTGGGAGCATGTGGATAAGGAGGGTTGAACAAGTCTATTGGGTGCCCTAACTAGTGGATGAAAGCTACAACAATATGCATAGGTTCCAAGGTATGAGTAAGTGTGTTTGAGTTATTTTTGTTGTACAAAGAACAGGTCCATATTGGATTGATTTGTAAAGGAAATTTGTGGTTTGTTGGAGGGCAGCAAGAAAGTGATCCTTGTAGGCCCTAAGTGCACAACTAGGAAGGACACTAGGTATACTAGAGGAGGAATATTTACTGATCTTATTATAAGACATTTTATCACATCTAGTCAATAATATTGCAAAATGGTGTCATCATCCGCGAACATGGTGTCATCATCCCTACCCATATGCCTAATCATGACCTTTCTAGAAACCTAATTTTCTGGGTCTAACTACTCCAAAATAGTTCTTTAAGCCCCATCACACCCTGTCCCTTTAGATGCATGCGTTAAGTAGTAGGTTTCTCCTTATTGCACCATCATTAATCAACAACAACTTGTCCCTTGTTCTGGGTGTGTTGATTCTAGAAATTCAGGAAAATTAAAAAGATCCCGAAGCTTCCTCTTCCAGAAGCTTCCATGAGTTATTTTAACCATTTACCTAGGATAAGAATCTCAAATCCTATCTAATCCTACCTTGGATATTTCACCTCTTTTCGCTTGAGCTCATACTCCCATCTTCAATGGATCTCCAGCCTAGATTGGTAAATGGATGAGAATTCCTAAACTACCACACTCTCCTATATATTTACTACCATCCACAACATCAGGGTTGGCTATTGGATATTTATCATGCCCTCATGTTACTGCCTTGAATCTAAGAGAGTCGTCTTCTTCACGCATTATGGTGACATTGAGGTGTACTTTGTGAAAAGGAAATACAAGTCAACCTGGGGATATCTCTAAAATATTAGCTACTATCTTTCGTTGCAAACTCTTTCCTATTTATATTAATACAAAGAGTATATTTTTTTCCTATATGTGTTATGTTATGTTTACATTCATATATTTCAATGCCTCGTTGATTCATTGAATAGATTGATTGAATTATGTTACGTAGATGTTGTAGATCCTTGGCTTATTTTGGTTGTATGTGTAGGTTCTAATTATAGGAATCAAAGCTACAATAGGAGATTGCAAGCCAAGAGGAAAGTGAAACTTGCGATGGATTCCAAGTAGGCCTCTTTCCCATCTTTCAATTTCTATAAGGGAAACTCTATATTCTTTTATTCCGTTTTTTCTAGACTAGTCCACTAGCTCTAGGGAAGATACTTTTGTATGCAATTGTAAAATTTTCATAAAAAAATGACGATTCCATTTGGGATCATTCTTTCACTTAGTGGTTTCCTTGACCTTATCACTAGTTTCACCTCTTGAACCAACCTCCATTATCCCACTCAAACCTTGATTGACCCTAGGAAGACCTTCTTTGAGTTTGATCTAGTTTGGCTGGATTTGCATCAACGCTCCCCCTGGTCTGGAGACAGAGCATTGCAACACACCCAAGCTTTCTCTGCACCTATGCTGCAAAGCACTGATGTCCTCTTCTGACCTACACTAATCCTTGTTACATAGAAAAAAATTCCATTTTTTGTATTTCTCTTTGGTTTTCTTTTTTTTAGCTAGTCTTATTTCTGTCCCTAAGTTTGTTTTGGACTTCGAAAACCCTTCATTTGGTTTGTTTTTTGTTTTTGTAACCTTTGATAAGAATTTTTTTAGATTTGTCTTTGTTCTTGTCAATTAGGTCATTTGAAAATTTTTTCTTGATCATTGATTGCTTGAAAGAATCAATAATACACTCATCATTGTGTATAGTTTCTTTTATCAGTGATTTAGCTAGAACCTTAGTTTTCTTCGCATTCTAAAATTGAGTGGTTCGAAAAGAAAAATCTCATGCATTTCGCATTGAGTTTAGGGTTTTGTGTGTGAAATTGGAACAATTGCGTTAGGGGGATTGATTGAACAATTTTGTTTGTTGCTTCCTGTTTGTTGTATTAATATATTTTCTCTTCCCTACCATACATATACTTTCATTGAAAACAAAATTTAATTTTTTCATGCTAGATTGCAGCGTTAGGATATTCAAGTGAAATTCGTGGTGAGCCTTCGAAATTGAAACATAATTCATGATAAACTTTTAAATTTATTGACTCAATATTAAGGAGAATTTGAAACATTAACACAAAGTTTATAGGTTTAGGCTAGAGACGTGTTCCAACATATTTAAACATAGGAGCTCTCGTTTTTTGCCAATGTTGCATTCCAGGGTGATATCCGTTCCACATATATAAGTGTATCGAACCATTCTCCACGTACCTCGAGGTATATTAGATTGCGCCCCATGCATGAAAAGTATATTTGCATGCTCTCATCATAAATATACACATTAGACAACACTACCACAGAATGCACTTTCACATAACAGGAAATTTGATTTTAAAAATTTAACATTGAATTTCCATGTCATATTCTGTAAGGCAATAAAAATACTTTAAAATTAAAAAGAGACGCATGTGTGACTGGGCACCATTTAATAATATAATTTACCTAACTTAAGCATGAATGGCGCATAAGTGACCCAAAACTACATAAAATATTAAAAAAAAAATTAATATCATATTTGTTAGACTCTCTCATAAAACAATTATAAATCCAAAATAGATTAATAAATTAAATATTAAAAGTTAGGAATTTATGCCTAACTCTCTAGATTGGGTTGTTCCTCTAAGTTAGGAGTTAGTTTAGGTGGCTCCTATATTGGTGTGTGTATCGTTGAGAAATTGTCTCAACCAAAGTGTCCAAGATAGAATGCACTATCTTGAGACACAGTCTCCTCATCTATTTAATTGTAATATTACATTATTTTAATAATGAGAAAATATGTGAGGAAGTCGTGAGGCTTAGGCCTCTTCTGTGAATGTTTTATCTCTAGTTTTTTATGTGTGTTTTATGTATTTTCTGAGTAATTTGATTTTCAACATTATGGCAAGCCAAATCATTCATCAGAGAACTGTTGCAGCCAACAACAATCATCCAAATTAAAGATCAACTATGAATGGATTGGTCCTTGGGAATGGCCATCCATAGTCAAAAGATTGTATCAGTTATACAACTGCATACAATCACACCTAGTGCAACCGACAGTGAAAAGAAGATGATACTCTCATGCAGTTAAATGAGGGAGTACACTAGTGCACCAATCCTACACCTGAAAGGGCGAGTTCAGGCATAATTTCTATAGGATTGTCTCTCCATTCAGCTGACAAAGGGGGAAAAATCTAATGAAATTGACAGTGGTTTTCATACTGAAAGTCTCGACAAAACCAACAAAATAAGCCAATGGGCATCTTCAGCAGCGAGTGGGCATCAAAAAATTCGGTAGTGGACAGTCAACAACAAAGCAACGGTTAGTAGTTTTCAACAAAACAAAAGAAACAGTGAGTTGTTTCTGACATCACCAGCTAGTGGGCTTTCAACAAATTCTGTTAGTGGACAAAGGATGTTGATTTTTTTTTTAAAGCATGATGTTTGCTTTAAAATTAGTTTCATTCACATTTTAAAGTGAACGTAAAATTCACTTTTTTAATTTCATTAAAAGGCACTTCATATTTTTTAATGGGGGTTTAAAAGGGATTAAAATTGAAAAACACTTTTTTGGAGAGATAAGGTGTGCTGGTACTTTATTTAATTGTTTTTGTTGGAGTGATAAGGACTTAAGTGGTTTGGGAATAATAAAGTGTAAATTTTAAAAGGAATCCCTTTTAAAATGATTTAATAAGTTACATTGAATTATTAAAATAATTTAATGAGATGTATGGAGAGATAAGGTGTAAAACTGAGAGATAATGAGTGCTCATATTATATGTCTTGAATGAGAGGAGTGAGTCGAGTGAGTGCTCATCCTAGAATGTAGGAAAAATAAGGAATAGTGGATTTTTTCCCTATTTTATATTTTTTTTGTAAATGGAGAGATAAGTGTGCATTTTTTTTTAAAGTGGAGTGAGGGTTTTTGAAGTGATGGAGTGAAATTATTTTTATAATTTTTGGAGTAATAAGGTGCATATTTTGTAAATTTGGTGTGATAATTGGATATTTTTTTAAATGAGAAATTTATTGTTGTATTTCTTTTTAGAGATTCAGTCAGTGAATATCCAGATTTTGAAGGCAAGTTGTTTCAAAGGGTTGCCAACTTGGAATTTTCATTACTTGAAGGTGGAGATTTATTTTGCACTCAATCCTTAATAAAGATATCATTTTTTGGTGATTGTGTCCTACATCCGCCCGAAATTGAATAAGGGGATCTTAGGTACACCATGTGTGTGTTTTTTACGGCGAGTGTTTGTATGGCTTCATGCTGTTTCTTATGATTTGTATCTAGTTTTGACACATAAATGATCTCATCTAACACACACATAAATTTCAATGCAAGCAAGCACATCACCTATAATGAAGTAGCTGCAAGGAAGGAGAGTTCAACTCAACATATGCATTTGCGCCACTACAACACATAATCAAAGATTGTCAACATCAACATTCTACCTCGACATGAAAATTCACTCAATAAAATCAAGTTAATACATTTCAAAGCACAATCTACATCAACTTTATTGAAAATAAATTTAAGAACTTGTAATCAAATTCAAATTGCATTGAGTTGTGAGGGTGCATTCTCGGTTGAAACCAACACCCAAGTTTTGAATTGAGTTAAATTAAGTAAAAGTGAATCATTATATTGAGTCATTAAAATCATTAAGTGTTTTTGGGTGCATTTTCGACAGTGTTTGACACTCTTTCTTTAAGCACAATAAAGTGAGTGCACGAGTTTTAACTCTAAAGCAAACAAACAACAAGTTCACATCTCCTAAAAACGAGCATGAATATTCATTCAAGCAAGTTCCATCTAGTCAGTACAAATTTCATAATATCAAGTGAGCGAGAGTGAAGTTCATTGCAGCAACAATCATAACAAGCAAGTGTGAGTTCTAGTGAACTTGAAACAAGAGAAACAAGTTTCACCAAGCAAGAGATCAAGAAAATTCCAAAGCAAGCAAGCGTGATAGACTCAATAAAGTGAGCCAGTATAGGTCAGTGTGCTATTCATACAACAAAGAAAGCGAGTGTGTCATTAACATCAAGCGAGTGCATTCAATCCAAAAAATTTCAAATCAAGTGAGACATTTCAAGACAAGGGAGCCTGAATTCAAGTGAGCGAGTTCACATGGCACAACACATCCAGGCTTTACAAATTATTCAAAATTTTATCCTATCAAGTGCTAAATACATGGTGCAAATTAGCAAAGAAACTCTTGCTGATATTTCATGGCATCTACAATAGACAAATGAAACCATTGAGTTTCTTCAACTGGAGTCACTGCTATAAAGAAATGAGTTGCAAGGGAAGAGTGATTCTTCTGAGTATTTGAACCATACAACTAAAGATGATTCTAAGTCATTCATCCAAATAGCTTCAAGTGTCGAAGTTTTTTAAGTTGAACTTTCTTCCAAGCCGATCATCAAGCCATGGGAATAAATCCAAAGTAACAAAAATAGACGAGGCTTAGGATATGTCAAAGATGATGCCAACTTGCATATCCCAAATTATTCAAAGCCCATTAAGTTCATATGTGCAGGATTTCTTGAACAAATCACCTCAGCACGTTCTAAGAAAGTTGCACATAAACAAAATTTCACACAACCCGAAGTTGTAGTAAAACTGAAATGTCCTCATTGTCAAAGAACCGGTCATATTGAAGATCAGTGTTTTGATCTCCATCCTTGTTTCCATTTTGGCAAGCTAAATAATTCATCAGAGAATTGTTGCAACCAACAACAATCATCCATGTTAAAGGTCAACAATGAATGGATTGATCCTTGGGAATGGTCGTCCACAGTCAAAAGATTGTATCAGTTCTACAACCACATACAATCACACCTAGTGCAGCCGACAGTGAAAAGAAGATGGTACTCTCATGCAGTTGAATGGGGGAGTAAACTAGCGCACCACTCCTACACCTAAAGGGGGGAGTTCAGGAATAATTTCCAGAGGATTGTCTCTCCTTTCAGCTGATAAAGGGGGGAAAATGTCAATTAAATTCACAGTGGTTGTCAAACTGAAAGTCTCAACAAAACCAACAAAAGCAGCCAGTGGGCATATTCAGTAGCCAGTGGGCATCAAAAAATTTTCCAGTGGGCATTCGACAACAAAGCAGCAATTAGTAGTTTTCAACACAACAAAAGCAACAGTGAGTTATTTTTGAGATCATTAGTGAGTGGGCGTTCAAAAAATTTTTCCGGTGGAAAAAGGATGTTTATTTCATGCAAAGGAAAGATGTATCATTTTACAGCTTGGCACGTGATGGAGTTGTTAAGAAAAATTTGAAGATGAATTAGACATGTAGTTGACTGATGGTCTCCTCAGATTGAAGTTTTTTCATCATCCAACTTTGGCAATTTTTCAGGCAATGTTTTTGAGGATCAACATGAGAACTTGGAAGATGGTTCCTCATTCCTATTTTGGATTTATCATTGAAGGGGGGAATGTTAGACTCTCTCATAAAAAAATTATAAATCCAAAATAAATTAATAAATAAAATATTAAAAGTTAGGAATTTATGCCTAACTCTCTAGATTGGGTTGTTTCTCTAAGTTAGGAGTTATTTTAGGTGGCTCCTAGATTGGTGTGTGTATGCCTGAGAAATTGTCTCAACCAAAGTGTCCAAGATAGAACACACTATCTTGAGATACAGTCTCCTCATCTATTTAATTGTAATATTACATTCTTTTAATAATGAGAAAATATGTGAGGAAGCCGTGAGGCTCAAGCCTTCTCCGCCTATGTTTTGTCTCTGGTTTGTTATGTGTGTTTTATGTATTTTCTGAGTAATTTGATTTTCAACAATATTCTATAAAAGTTATAATATCGAGAATAATTTTAATGAAGGTTAAATCATGGGTTGAGTGTGTTTTTAATAACGTGTACCTAATTTAAATTTTAAATTTATTTTTTTAATTTGAATTTTATTAAATTTTGTGTGTGTTTGTGTGTGTGAGAGAGAGAGAGAGAGAGAGATTATTTTGATAAAAGTGCATTTACTTGGGTGATTTAACTTTAAATATAAATTTAATTTATATTTTAAATATAGATTTTATTAAATCTTGTGTTAATACACACACACACGGTTATTTATTTTTAATGACGCGTAGTTAATTTCACTTTTAGATCTAATTTTTTATTTTAAAGTTGAGTAATTTATTTTTTTAATTACATTTTTAATTTAAATTTTATTAAATCTTGTGTAATAAATTAATTTAAATACAAAATATATATACAATTATTTTTTATAATCGTGACATTTATTTGGGAAATTATGATAAAACTAAGATAATAAAAATGATTTAATTAATTTCTTAACTTTTTCTTAGGTGGCTATTTTTGAAATTTCCTCTAATGACATACTGTCAAGTATATTTTGGAATTCCACACTAGGTTGCTATCCTCACCTTAGGTAATCGAGTTGGTCGCCTTGTATACTGTGATATATTGAACACAACATTCATGGAGGTTTTTTTGTTGTACATACTCCTTAGTTCTCCATGGTGGTATATTGCAGTTCACAGTTTATTGGTAATCCCTTTTGCCTAGATTACCCTTTTTGATTTATTTATTTTTGTTATTTTTTAAAATTTATTAAACCAATGTGGAAGAAGAACCCCCTCAACCCTGTCGTTTCTGTAGGATGCAACTATTGCCTCCTCTTCCACCTGAGGCAACTCTTGGATGTTTTTAGAATAATAAAAAGATGCAAACTACCAAATCTAATACTTTGAGAGCTACTACTTCAAGTCCTCCACCTAAAATAGATCCACCATAATCATCTTTTCTTGTTAGTACTGAACTGTAGATAACTTATTCATTTTTTGGAAAGTCCAGCACAGTCGAAACATAAGCACTTGAAACTTTATTACCTAAGTTTATTGAACCTGACTATATTGAATCACAAATAAAAAAACATGAGGTTATACAACGTGAGGCACCTCAGTTAGACATGTTACTTCAGGACCTTATTATTCTCTTCCTTTGTCTCAAAGCCAACCACAATCTATATATCTTGGACCTAACAATGAGCCACTTCAACCTAGTCTTGTGAGTATTGAAGAGATTCCTCAAGAAGATTCTACACCCTCCTCTCCTATTCATTTGAGAGGAACTCATCTTCACTAGGCCTATACTTTTCCTTCTCATACTTCTTCGCAAGCTCCTTTGTCTAATTCTCTTCCTTTCAATGACCCTTGAGTTTCCCGCAACAATATTCTTTGGGATAGTTAACTATGATTGAATCCATGATGGTTTCTAAACCTTAATCTACTACTATGACTGAGACAACCCATGTTGCAACTTCATCCATGTTTGTAGCATCACTAGAGACACATTTGTATGGTGGCCTGTCCATCCCGCCTGGTTACCAATCATTTTCTGGTACCCTTTCTGGTGCAACATCTAGTCCATGGACCTTTCCCATATCATATTTTATTGGAATACCTTATGGAACTTCTTCTATGAGCACTACATAGTCTTATCTTCTTCCTACAACTCAAGGAATAATTGAGCAACAATCTAGTTCTTATGTTAGTGGATATGGAAACTTGTAACAACCCACTTCATCTTATGTTGGGTAACCTCCTCTTGGGAGGAATTCTCCTCCATATTCCACTCCATTATTGTTAGGGGGCAACTTGTTTCGGTGGGGGGGGGGGGGATTTCCATCTCCTCATAAAATATCACAATTTAGTACTCAACCTCGTAAGGGTCCTCCGCATTTAGGAATGGTTGTTAATTTTTGGCAACCTACTCCGCCCGTACAACCTGGCTCGCTGATGAATCAAGTTAAAACTTCTCAGCCTGTTCAATCTTGATCCCAAAGTCCTACTGGTAAACCTATATGTCAACCTATTCAAACTATAATTCATATAAGTCAACCTTTACAGGATACACATTTAACCTGGTATCTAGGGCTTCTCAAACCCCACTTACCCAACCTCTTCAAGCTCACTTATAGTCTTCACTGATTGGACATACTATTCCTCAAATCCAGATAGGTCACCTTGTATATGGTATGGCACAGACATAAGATAGGTAACCTTATGTTGGGTTGATGCACAATACCACAAGGCAACTGTATCAATTGTATCAAGGAGTGTTGTTGAGTTAATTTAATGTCTTAAATTTCTACCATAAATTATCGATCGGGGTTAGTAAACTGATGAAGTGTGGTGCACTGTATTTGCCTAGTTAACCTTTCTCTTACTTCATTGTTTTCTATTTTTATGTTTTTTTGGAGGGTTTTGTTCTTTGATGTCTAAAAAGTTTTAATCTAAAAACTATGAAAAGAATCAAATGAATCTAATGAATTTTAAGAAGGAAGAAAAGGAAGTGTTCCTAAGTTAATCTAATTTACAGAAAAATAAACGAAGAACTATTGACTGATTAGAACCTAATTTGGAAAACAAAGCATCTATTTTATCTTATCATTAGTCCTATTCCATGGATTTAAGTCTTAAAACTAAGAATGAAATTGAAGTGCTTATAAGTAAAGGCAGAAAATGAAATCAGCTAATATACTTTTGGTTACTCTAGCATTCAATTATGAAGTATGACCTTCTTGAGATGATGTGTTAAGAAACTTTCTGTACTTTAACCTCTAATGTCCTAAAACAGTAAGAAAAGTATGCATAGGAAAACATCTAATGTATCTTTAGCTACTCCAACATTAAATTATGAAGTGTGATATTCTTGAGATGGTTTTAAATAACCAATTATACCTAATGATCTAGAAACCCAAATAAAACATGCAGAAGGTAACTCAGTAATTGCATTCATTAAACATTCAATCATTCAATTTTGAAATATGATTAAATCAATCACCTTGGAATGATATTTAGGAATATCAACGATGCAACTAACTGAGGATGTAGAAGAAAAATGTGAAAGCATGTAAAGATGAGTATATTTAATTTTCCCAAACATTCAATGTGAAGTATTACCCTCTTGAGATGCTGTGTAAGAAGTCGATTATAACTTAGTTTCTAAATTCCTAGAAAGCAAGTAAAAATGTGCAGAATAAACTCAATAAAACTATGAATTAGATATTGAATCATTCAGTTTAAAACCATCTTCTTGAAATGACTTTTAGGAACATCCATTGATACAATTAATTGATAGTTCTAATCTAAGAAAGTAAATGACATAACAGTAAAGAAAACTAGATAACTGTGAATTTTTATTGCTCCAAAGCAAGCCAATTTTAGAAAATAGATAAGACACTACTTTCTTGAGATGACTATTAGGAAACATAAGATTACACAGTGAAGTAAATCTACATTTTAAAACAAAATAACAATTGCAATGGAAAACTAAACTATTTGCATGAATCTAAGTAAAACAAACTAATTAATCTTACAAATTTATAAATGGATGCACATGGTTGATGGGGGCCCTTCCATTGTCCAAGAGAATTCCAACTTGCAAAAATTCACATTCTAATACTCAATAATAGAAAATAATTTTCTTTATTGGTAAACTCACAACTTTTCATCCCATTCCATCTCAAGCCTTGTTATAAAACATTCTATAATTCTTTCTCTTCTTCTCCTATTTTTCACATGCCTTGATAGGAGAAAACTTCCCCTATTTGTACAAAAATATCAGAAGTTATCTCATTAATGAGAGTCCATGAATCTCTCCCTCTATCTCTAGATTTACAATCAAAATAGGAAATGATAAGACACATGTCTTTTTAGAGTTTCAATAAAAGTAGGAAATGAGACACATATATTCTTAGAGTTTCAATACAAAAAGGAAATGAGACACATATCCTCATGATCCCATGGTCTTCTCCACTCAAATTCGAATTTTGTTTTGGGAGGCTAGATAAAAGTCTTTTAGAAGCTTCCTTTTGACCTACACATGGAAACAATCTCATCCCACTTGTTAGGTATAAGCATATGCACATTATTTTCTAATTTTTAACCACAAATTCACTTAAAAATGATAAGAATTAATAAAGTTTGGAAAAACATAAATGTAACCCAATAGTGGTAATGGTAAGGTAAATGTAATGAAATGGAGGTAGAGTGAAGGTGATAATATGGAAATATAAGTGAAAATGTAATGGAAGTGAATAAAAATTTCAAGGTCCAACATACGCCCAACTGAAGCTATTGCGTGTCCTCATGCAATCTATTACATTAATTATTTTTAATCCTTGAGCTTTGGCTTAACTTTGCGTGATATCATTTGATAACTTCATACTTCTGCAAAGTGTTTTACTTCAATTAAAACATAGTTGGTTCTTGTGTTACAACTATATTTTGTTGTTGCATTCAATTTTGACCTTTGATCTTTGCATAATGATAATTTTATTTTTATTGAAAAGTATATCTTTATTGGATTACATCATGGTTGGTTCTTGTGCGACAACCATGATTGTGTTTGTATCCAATTATCTTTGGAGTACTTTTGAAAAGCCATTATATGCTCATAATAGTAATGTAATAGTTAACATATTTTGGAAGTATGTGGGTTTCTGAATGTGATATTAACATGAAAAAGTATAAATATGAATGTATTTCCCCCCCCCCCAACTGATAGTATTGGAAATTTTATGAAATGAGGAAGAGAAATGTTTTTTCCAAAAATTATCATTCTATCCTTTCAAGGAATTCTATGGTAAAAATTTAGAAAATGACGTACCATAACTTACCATTTGAAAATGGATGTGCTGCATGTGTGGTGGCTGCAACATTGTGATCATAATCTTCTTCAAGTGGTTGTACAAATTATGGAGAAACAACAACGATGTATTTTTATTGCTTCTACTAAAACTGCAGAATGGTGTTGATTCTACCGCTGTCATTTGATTCTGTAGCTGCCATTTGATTTTGTAGCTGCTATCTAATTCTGCAGCTGTCATCTGGTTCTAAAAATGTATATTTTCTTCATTTGATCCAAATGCTGAAAACAAGAGTCTTCATGTCTTCAAAACTCATTGGCACAATTCTTGTTATGTGAATAGATGTTCTGATGTCGAACATAACAGGAAATTGTTGAATTAGTGGTCATTAATGGATGCCACTAGTCAACACGAGAATTCCCACCATTGATGACAATGAGAGTCAAGGTGCCCAAAAACATCTTTCTAGGTACGAATAATTTTTTTGTTGTCGGTTACCTAGAAGATCTGATGAACAAGGGACAATAATGTATTCCCATTTTTCTTCGGCAAGAAGACTTGCCATTAAGGCATGCAAGCTTCAAGGTGTTTTTGCAAGGAAATTAGACTCAAATGACTATGGACTGAATAATTTGCATTGAAGCAAGGTTTATTTGCAAAATGAAAAGGATAGGAAAAGGAAAATGGAAATGGGAGATGGAAATGGAAAATGACAATGGGAAATAAGCATGTAGGTGAGCTTCTTGCTTTTATTTGTGGAGTAGACAAAAATTAATGGAAAGTGTATGTGAATGAAGGAAAATGAACAACTGACTTTTTCTTGGAAAATAATTGTGGTTTCATTTGAAGTTCTTGGTTGGATTTATAATTCAAAAGGGAGGAAGAGTAATGGTCTTGATAAGTATGGACATGGACTTTTTCTTATGTTTCTTATAAAATCGGTCATTTGAAAACCAATTGTGCGCTTAATTAGTTTCCTTCAATGATCATTCAACCATCCCAAACCTGCAAAAAAACTTGACATAAAGAACATGAGTGTGTTAAAAAAGAAGTAGCTAATTTATTTCTGATTCTTATGCAAAAATTAAATGTCAAATGAAACAGATTAAGGGAAATCAAAAAGTTTTATATTCGGTCCAAATTATGATATCGATAACAATCCATTTTTAAAGAATAACCATGAAAAATAAATCAACTCCTTGTTGTCGGATGACGTCATGCATTGTGCTCAGTAAAACGATTGGAATCACAAACATTTGTTGTGTCATGTAAGTTAAAACTTCATAGAAAAATACAAAACAACAATATTAATGACAAATGTTCAGAAATCAATTAAATAATTTTCCAATTGTTCTGCAAATCACTGTAAAATTGAATCATCATCTGTGTTACAAAAGTCAAAAAATTTTGAAGCAGTAAAAAAAAAATTACTTGCAGAAAAAAATTATTTCAATCAAATTTTGCAAGTATATTTTTTTTGCCTTATAAATTGCCTCAATAAATCGATTGTATAATTTTCTTTTTCTCATATATATATATATATATATATATATATATATATATATATATATATATATATATATATGTATGTATGTATTTTTTAATGATGAGACACATATGTGTCTAAAATCAAATTTATTAAATCAAATTGGACTCTTAAACCACATGCCATGCGGAGCAGAGTTTGTTATTCACTTGGATTCTTCTAAAATCAAATTTATTAAATCAATGTGAACTCTTAGACCACATGCCATGTGGAGAAGAGTTTTTTATTCACTCGGATTCTTCTACTTTCAACTTTCCATGTTTAAACATTTCAAAACAAATAGTTTTTTCCTTACGCAATCTGCAAAATGGAGCTCTGAAGAACCACGCGTTTCTCCCAAATGGCTACGAATTTCAGCAACTTATTATAAGGTTACCTAAATCACCCCATTCCCGAAAAGACCCATGTTTTAGTTCTTTCTAATTTGCCTCATTTTGCTTAGAAAATGCGTCTTAAAATTGGGTGTTTTTAACAATTACGCATTTCTGACAATTTCGTTTTCTGGCAATTACTTCTGCAAGAAAATAAAATTTGTGTGGTTTGATTTTTTTATTTTCACGTTTTGATGTGTAATGGCTTATCTCTCATAGAGAAGTTTAGATCGATCTCCCTTATTCCAATTACCTGCAATGGAATCTACAATATTCTCTTCATCAGCAGTCTGCAATCTTCTCTTCATCAACAGTTTTTTCATGTGATACACTTTCATTGTCTGTCTCTGCAATATAATCTATATTCTTCTCTTCATCAGCAATTTGCAATCTTCTCTTCATCAACAGTTTCTTCATCCGATACACCTTTATTGTCTGTCTCTACAACTTTTAAAAACAATTTCTAATAACTGCTGCTTGAGGAAGATCGAATATGGAAAAGAGAAGATTCCCCTTTTTTTATATTGTAGTGCATGGTTCTTTGTGTGGATTGAAGGCCTGCACATATGCGTAAGGCCAAGCCAAAAGCTGGCCTCATGCATATGCGTGGGCCTCCTTTCCATGAGCCAATTTTTTTTTATTATTATTTTCTTAATTAATTGATTTATTAATAAAATTATATATATTATATTTTCAAAAATTTAAAAATATACATATATATTTCATAAAACAAAACAATTTATTGAAATTTAAAAAATTTCAATTATTTATTTATTTTTTAATTGATTTGTTAATAAAATTATATATGTCATATTTTCAAAAAAAATTAAAAATATAAATATAGATTTCATTAAACAAAACAATTTATTGAAAAAAAAGAAAAAAAAGAAAAAATCATTTTTTTTTCAAAGTTTATTGTAAAATTAAATCAAATGAAATGATGGAAACATAATTTATTTATTTATTTTTAACATAAAAATTCTCTTTTTCTGATCCTCCAGATCACACAAAGTGCAGAAGGAGAGCATACTCGAGAAATTATTAATTGAATTTTTTTAGATGTAAGAAATAAGGTCTCCTCATTACACTTCCCCGACAACGACGCCAAAATGTTGAGTCAATTTAATGTTTTAAATTGTTAACATAAATTATCAACCGGGGTTAGTAAACTGAAGAAGTGTGGTGCACTGTATGTGATTAGTTAACCTTTCTCTTACTTCGTCGTTTTGTATTTTTATGTTGTTTTGGGGGGTTTTGTTCTTTGATGTCTAAAAAGTGTTAATCTAAAAACTATGAAAAGAATCAAATAAATCTAATGAATTTTAAGAAGGAAGAAAATGAAGTGTTCTTAAGTTAATCTAATGTACAGCAAAATAAACCAAGAACTGTTGACTGGTTAGAACCAAATTTGGAGAACAAAGCATCTATTTTATCTTATCATTAGTCCTATTCCATGGATTTAAGTCTTAAAACTAAGAATGAAATTGCAGTGCTTATAAGTAAAGACAACAAATAAATCAGTTAATGTACTTTTGGTTACTCCAGCATTCAATTATGAAGTATGACCTTCTTGAGATGATGTGTTAAGAAACTTTCTGTACTTTAACTTCTAATATCCTAAAACAGTAAGCAAATTATGCAGAGGAAAACGTCTAATGTATCTTTAGCTATTCCAACATTCAATTATGAAGTGTGATATTTTTGAGATGGTGTTAAATAACCAATTATACCTAATGATATATAAAACCAAATAAAACATGCAGAAGGTAACTCAGTAATTGCATTCATTAAACATTCAATCATTCAATTTTGAAATATGATTAAATCAATCTCATTGGAATGATCTTTAGGAATATCACTGACGCAACTAAGTGAGGATCTAGAAGAAAAATGCGAAAGCATGTAAAACTTATTGTAAACAACTAATGTATATTTGATTTTCCCAAACATTCAATGTGAAGTATTACCCTCTTGAGATGCTGTGTAAGAAGTCAATTATACCTTAGTTTCTAAATTCCTAGAAAGCAAGTAAAAATGTGCTAAATAAACTCAATAACTGTATGAATTAGATATTCAATCATTCAGTTTAAAAACATATTCTTAAAATGACTTTTAGGAACATCCATTGATACAATTAATTGATAGTTCTTATCTAAGAATGTAAATGATAGAACAGTAAAGAAAAATAGATAACTGTGAATTCTTATTGCTCCAAAGCAAACCAATTTTAGAAAATAGATAAGACACTACTTTCTTGAGATGCCTATTAGGAAACATAAGATTACACAGTGAAGTAAATCTACATTTGAAAATAAAATAGCAATTGCAATGGAAAACTAAACTATTTGCACGAATCTAAGTAAAAAAAACTAATTAATATTACAAATTTTTAAAGGGATGCACATAGTTTATGGGGGCTCTTCCATTGTCCAATATCATTCCAACTTGCAAAACTTCACGTTCTAAAACTCAATAATAGAAAATAATTTTCTTTATTGATAAACTTACAACTTTACATCCCATTCCATCTCAAGCCTTGTTACAAAACATTCTATAATTCTTTCTCTTCTTCTCCTATTTTTCACATGCCTTCATAGGAGAAAACTTCCCCTATTTATAAAAAAATATGAGAAGTTATCTCATTAATGAGAGTCCATGAATCTCTCCCTCTATCTCTAGAGTTACATTCAAAGTATTAAATGATAAGACACATGTCTTTTTCGAGTTTCAATATAAATAGGAAATGAGACACATATATTCTTAGAGTTTCAATACAAAAAGGAAACGAGACACATATCCTCATGATCCCATGATCTTCTCCACTCAAATTCGAATTTTGTTTTGGGAGGCCACATAAAGGTATTTTAGAAGCTTCCTTCTGAACTACACATGGCAACAATCTCATCCCACTTATTAGGTATAAGCATATGCACATTATTTTCTAATTTTTAACCACAAATTCACTTACAAATGGTAAGAATTAATGAAGTTTGAAAAAACATAAATGTAACCCAATAGTGGTAATGGTAAGGTAAATTTAATGAAATGGAGGTGGAGTGAAGGCGATAATATGGAAATATAAGTGAAAATGTAATGGAAGTGAATGAAAATTTCAAGGTCCAACAAGTACCTTACCAATTTCATCAAGTACCTTACCAAGATCAACAAATTCCTTACCAAAATCATCAAATTCAAACCCAGCCATTTCAACCTTTACAAGGTAATTGTCCTAACACTAGGAAGCAAGGTTATGTGTATCCCGGTTACGAGAATTCCCCCTATCCCAGAGCAAAGACACCTATTCCTCAAGACATCCCACCTTACCCAGGATATCCTCCACCGAACCTTAATAGGTAGTTAATATTTACATAAACTCTTCAATTTATAGATCTGATCCAAATTACCAATGATCCCATTTCCCATTTGCCTTGGTGGCCAGTTATTACAACCAAATTTCCCAGTGATATAACTAAATTCATTGTAAATCCTAGAGAATACCAATCTAAACACTTTATGACTTATCATTTGTGGTGTTCTTCCAACTCGCTCAATTATGCATCTATTCATTTACATATTTTCCAATGCATACTTATCAGTAAGATATAAAAATGTTATAATGAACTAACACGAGCTTCTTTTGATAATTTCAATGCCTTATCTACCACATTCCTAATGCATTTTTAGTTACGCATTTGATATGAAATTGGAACTGAAATTTTAACCAATTTCAAACATCTGATTCCGCTCACATTTCTGATCACATTCATGAGTGGCGACGACGTCATCGGGTGGTTAAAATTTGTGTTCTTGACCAATTGTTAGCTGAATAGTTTATTATGTCTCTATTATTATCCATAACAAAAGAAATAACTAAGGGTGGAGTCGTGACTGAAGAGAAGGTAATTGCTCGTGCCCAATATTTTGAGATTATTTATACCCAATATGGCATGCTCTATGATAAAATACCAAAAGCTCCACGAACTTCCAATACTATTCCTCAACCTCCTATTAAAGAATCACATGTCATTGCTGGAGTTATTGGTTATGCCAGCCAATAGCCGGTGAGTAAACCATCCAGATTAAATCTCACTGTGGTTGCCTAAAACCCTCCTTCCTCTACTCCTACGACTTCTACTTCCAAGATCAATGTTATTAAACCCTCCAAAGGAAAACATCAGCATCCAAGAAGTAAGAACAAAGGAAAAGGTAAAAATAGTAAATATAATCCTCCACAGGATAAAAAAATAATTAGTATTCAGAAGAAAAGTGAAAACCCCGTTATCCATAATTAATTTGTAATGAAAATACTTTCACTCGTGACTGTCCATATCAAGTGGAATTCAATCAGTTCCTTAAGTCATATGTCACACCCATTGTGTTGACAGATCTGTTATAGAATTTGGAGACTAAAATGGTTTCTCATGGTTATTCTTCCTCTGACTCTTTCTTGATGCTTTCATCTACTAAGCCTAAAAATGGTGTTATGGTGGCCACTAGGAATAAATACTATGGTAATGCAAATCCCTCGACTAATGAGGCTATCGTTTAACCTACTAATTCTACCATGTCTCCATAAGATCCTAGTCCAAATGTGCTTCCAACTGAATCGATGATTAAGCCTCCCAAAGGCGTTATCCATAAATATACATTTAACCCTCATGCAAGAGATGCTCAAAATAATGACATAGTTGAGGATCTCGAAAAAGCTCCTTCATCTATGTCGACTCTTGATGTTTTTCAAAATCGTATTTCCTATAAAAAAAATTTACTTTCTACAATTGGATGTATCTATCTCTCAAATTCTAACCTAGTAGTTTTTAACCATGAGAATCATACTCCTTGACTTTTGGCCCAATTAGCTTTTATGATTCATGTTGTCATTTGCGGTAAGAATATCCATTGCTCCATCATGGCTCAAAGGTGCTTCAACCTGTATCATGTCACTTTCTTGTTGGAAGGCCATTGGTTCTGCCCAATTAAATCGATCACCTACTACTCTAAAGGTTTTTTACGGAAGAGGCTTCAAACCTTGTGAAATTTTAAACTCATTAAAAGTAGAATTAGGCAGCAAGATGGTATCCATAGAAGTTGAAGTTATCGATGGACCATTAGATTATAACCTTCTACTAGGTCGTACATGGGTTTATGTTATGGCTACTGTTGTTTCGACATACTTCAGAATGATTGCATTCCCTCATACGGGCAATATAGTATCCATTAATCAAATCAGTTTCTTTGCTACCAATTCTCAAGTTACTAGAAGCGTCTCTCTTGTAGGAGAAACCCCACACCGATATAAAAATGTTTGGATGGGATTGATTAAGGATTATTTCCTCATGGGAACATTTTCTCTTCCTTCTCCTTGTCCCAACTAATCTAAGCCAGTTTCCCATGTCAACATGATATACTCTTTTACTATTCTATACGATCCTTGAATAGTTCAGGTCAATCTAATATTGACACTTTTGGTGACTGCATGTTGCTTAGTCCCATTGAGATCGACTATGAAGCCATTTATTCGTAATGTGTGACACATTCTACCCTCTCACTTTCGATCAATTGGGTTGATCATTCCTTAGACGATGACACATCATATGATCCATTCTCTCATACATTTTCTACTTATGAGAACATCATGGAAATCATGATTCTAGATGATGCGGCATGGGATGATCATCATCATCATTCCTCCTTTCCATATTCCTTTGAGGATAATATTAGTGAACTTTATTTTCCCAATGTCATTGAGATGTCTACGAATTTTGTATCCATATATGGTATCGATTTTGAGAAGAACTTATCAAATATTGAAGCGAATAACTATTCCTCTCTATATTTCAATCAAACCTGACATTGTTGAGAAATTACATATTGGTGCATCTTTCTCGCTTGATGAGATCAAGGCTTATAAAGAAATTTTCCAGGAATTAGAGACATTTTCACTTGGTCTTATGAATATATGCCAGGAATAGATCCAAAAAATTTCTTGCTGGAAATCAAAACATATCCCAATGCTAAGACAGTTCAGAAGTGCCTCCATCCGATTCATCCTAAGAAGGTTTCCATTATTAAAGCCGAGGTTGAAAAACTCCTATGTGTTGGCTTCATCTGCCTATTACCTATAACTGATTGGGTATCCAACATTGTTCCTATCATGAAGAAATAGGGAATAATCTGTGTGTGTGTCTATTACCAGGAAATTAATCATGCTTGTTTTAAGGATAATTATCCTACCCCGTTTATCGACCAGATTGTAGAAGATTGTGCTGGTTGTGAAATTTTTTCATTTATGGATGGATTTTCTGGCTACAATTAGATCAACATTCTCCTAGCATAATGACATATAACAACATTTATTTTTACATGGGGCACACTTTCATCTTGAAAGCTCCCTTTCGGATTGAGGAATGTTGGGGCCACGTTTCAAAGGGTAATGTATTATGTCTTCCATGAATTCAAACACATTGTACAACCATATTTGGACAATTTACTTACTCATTCGAAGCATCCTGTTGATCATACAATGCATCTTAAGACTATATTTTTACATTTACGACACTATAAAATTAAGCTCAATCCACACAAGTGTGTGTTTTGCATTAGCTCCAGTCGATTTTTTGGTTTTTTGGTATCGAAACATGGAATTCGTATTAACCCATTGAAATTACATGCAATCTTAGATATTCTTGCTCTTTCCCATTTTCAAATTCAATTATTTCAAGGACATGCTAAATTTCTATGGATATTTGTTCCCAACTAAGTCTAATTAACCAAAGGATTTACTTGCTTGTTAAATAAAGGGGTCCCCTTCCATTGAGATGATACAACCCAAAAGGCGTTCGATGCCCCGAAATATGTTCTAATTCAGGCATCCCTGTTGTATCCCCCAAATTACCAATGTTATTACTTCCTCTATCCCGCCACTGTAGTTACTACCATCACTGTGGTATTTGTCCAAGAGGATGATGTACGAACCAAACATCCCATTTATTATTTGAGTCAGAACTTAAGTGATATCAAGATCAAATATACTCATGTTGAAAAGTTAGATTTTCCGGTTGTCTAGGCTATTCAAATTTTTTTCCACTATATCTTTATTCACACTAACTGCACCATAAAATCCACCAAATCCGGCACCATCCTACATTTTCGCCCTAAAATTTTCTAATTGAGCACCAAATTGCCCAAATTCTGAGAGAACTTATCGGCACATTAGTTTTTCCAATAAGGCCTAAATTCTGGAAATCTGTTTATATGGTTTTGGTAGAATATATATATATTTTTATATTAAAAATACTACCAGGTGGTTAGCTAACCGTCAACGGTTAAATACGAGGTGGTCACATTGGCAGAGTTTGCTGGCAGGTGATGCCGCGATGAGTGGGGTGGCTAGCAGGTAGGTGGTCCGGTGGCAGTTTCAACAGTGTGTCACATGTAAGTTTCCCCATGGTGGTTAGACAATGGCTTAGTGGAGGCAGTTAACTCCACTAATTATCACAAGGAGTCTCGACAAGTGGACGCATGTCGCGGCTTTGGAAAATCGTTATATGTTATGGGTAATGGTTATGGACCATTGAGAGGGGAGCGTGGGGCTAGCCTCTCGTCCATGGTCCCACCCATAGCATGGTGACCAAATCTGGGGCTAGACCCCAGTCCCCTTCCCTAATCGTGGAAAACATGCTATAATAAAACCAACTCGACATTGTGTTATATATTAAGAATCAACGTGATGGTGTGGTGGTTAAAGCCTTGTGTTGGATACTTGGAGGTCACAGGTTTGACCATGCCCACTTTTCTTGGACCTTGACCCAATTTTGGTGGCCCTCAGGCTGCCACGTGGTGGTTCCTAGCCACACCACATGAAAACCTATGATTGGTTTCCTAAAAACCAATTCAAATATGTCATTTCAAAACAATGACATCAAGCCACTTCGCACTACTCAATTCGACAAGGAATATTCCTTTTGAATTATCAACATGCCATGTAGGCATGCCCAGTCAGCTATATGGACTACTGATTGGGTTGTCCCGCATTTAATAAAATAACTATTGTTTGACAAAGCAGAGAGAACTCATGTTTGGGAGCATATGGTGTCAGTTTTCTGCAAAATGAGTTGTGCTCACTTCAGAACAATGATATCTACGCGATTGTTTATGTTCCACACCATTCTGAAAACTTTCATTGTCGATCACAATTTTGAGCAACTGATCATAACGATTCTCATATAAGAAAGAGACCACCATGCTTAAATCTATTGTTTATACCTATAGATGCAATGTTTGTGACATGTTTGATGAAATTCCTGTCATGGCTAGGAGGGGCCCAGATGAGTTCCTAATGATGTTTTTGCTTCTGTACCTTTGTTTTAATGCTATTCATAATTCCCTACTTTTTAATGAAGTTTTGGGCATTGATCTGGGCTCTGGGGCTAAAGAGGTGGCACAAATCCTGGAGTTGCAGGAACAAATCTGACCAAACAGGGTCCCTCCCGCTACCTTGCCTTGGGATGCACGCAGCTATAGGGTTTTAACCACTTTCCTTGGCATGGTTGTGACTAAGGCTCAAATTGGTCAAAAATTCAGTCTCCCTCAGGGTTCAAGAGCCTGGAAGGTTGGGTTACCTCATGAGGATGTTTTTTAAGGTTTTTTTTATCTTGTTTCCATCGGTTCCACTTCCTTAAGGTCATATAGGAGGTTGAACCTCATATTAGTATCCTCTCGTCGAATGTTTACCCCAGTTAATTAGATACTTGGGCAGATGTGGGAAGAGGGTGTTATAGAGTGGTATCAGAGCCAGGTTCAACCCTTGGACTGGATCGAAAGTACATTGATCATGCATTTATGTTGGTTGCATATGTGCTTAATATTCTTGTGGATATATGTGCTTGTTCCATTTGTGTTTTGATGGACATTGTGGAAGTGGTGTCACCATGGAAGTGATGATGGTGTTGTTCTCAACATTTTGCCATGAGTGTATGATTGGTTATGTGTTTCTCATGCTTTTTTATTATTCACGCACACATGCTTACATATTGTTACATATTTTACATGCATTTCTTGATTATGCTAGGTCACATATTTTCCATGCTTGTGTGTTTTCCATGTATGCTTTCTTATGTGATGTCATATGTTGAACATGCATTGGTCGTTCATGATTGGTTATATATGTAAAGTGGGTCCATATGGTCAAGTTTTCATTGGTTTGATTGATTTTGTTGTTCATAAGGTCATTGTATGCAATTAGGTCATCATGATGGTATTGATATGTTGTGATTCTAATGTGTTGGATAAGATAGAGGAGATGTAGACCATCAAAGTGAAGTTGCAGCATTGGACCTCGAGGTAAGATAATGTCATCATAGAAGTCTGGATGTTGGGAATGTAGATATGTAGGTTAACGATTTTTATATGCATTATGGTTATGAGTACTCCTTTCATTATATTTATGTTATGGTACATACATTATAAATGCTAGTTGATTAGTTCAACTATATGTACATGTGTCAGATAGTCATGAATGATAGCAAATTGTGGTGGTATGCATTGCTATTGTTTTTTTATGTTAGATAACTTATATGTTGTTGATGAGCATGTTATGGGTTAACTTGTTATTGTTGTATGATAATTAGCCTAATGATTAGGTTACATGTTGTTGATGAGCATGATATATAACTTGTTGTTGTTACATGCTAGTGACTTGATGGTTATGCTTATGGCATTCATGCATGAGTTGACCTAATTACAATAGTGTGTTGTATTAATCTAGAATAATTGTGTATGTGTGATTGTTATGCATTAATGACAAATGTTTACGATCTTATGATGTGAACATGTTAGCTAGATATTGTTATGGATATAATTACCTTATTTATGATTGGGTTGATATGTTGTGAATTTATATCATGCTAATCTCGATTTATTGTGCAGAAAATATATCCTCCCCTAAAATACATTAATGTATGAGTTTTCTTATGTCATATACTTGGTTCTTGAATTTTTTATTATGTCATCTATTTGGTGTTTGAGTGATTTGGTGTTTATTGCATCATCTAGTTTATTTATTTAACATGGTATGTTTGAAAGTTACTTGAATGCTTGATATATTTCATGATATGAGTATATGTGTCTATAACATTGTATGAAGGAATGATCTTGTTTTAATATGGTTGTGATAACACATATGTGTTGAGATAGATGATATGTACCTGAGTGGAAGTAGGTGATGATTGTAGCATTATGTATTATGATTGATGATTGTGAGTTGATTTTTCATTATGACATGGTTTTAGAATTGGTAAAAGTTGATTCCAAATTAATATGAATTTTGTATTGATGTTTGGTACATATGGTTGACATGTGTGTTCAATTACAGGTCAACGTGATTGGCCCAACAAGGTAAGGTAAGTAGATTTTTGTTATGTTTATTTATGCACTAACAATTATGTGTTTATGGTAGTATGATGTAGAGGACTGCATGGAAAAAGAGACTGTCATGAAAAATTTGAAATGTCTCGGGTTGAGATTTCCCTAAGAAGCACTCAGAACCATAAGATTAGGTGATGGTGTTTGCTACAAGTTTTGTGCTTTTGTATTTTGTGACTTGGTTGCGATTTATTTTTGGTTTTGATTGTGTCCTGTGTATGGCCACACCACTTTGTTGGTGTTGTTGTATTTTTATTGATTTTTGTGGTCTTATTCTTGACTAGTTATTTTTATTTCCTTTTATGTATCATGAGTCTTGGGCATTGGTTTCGGGAAAGAGGAATTTAATGGAGCTCAAGAAGAGCTTAATGAAATCCAACAAGTAATGTAAGGCTTGAATGGAGCTCATTTCATGAGTAAGAGTAGCAGAATATAAGAATATAACATTCAGTTGGACTGGTTGGGTCTATTGGGGTAAATGGATGGTGGCAATACAGAATGACAGAAAAGGTAAAGTGAAAGAGCTTAAGGTAAAATATGCCTTGGCTATGTTGGTAACTATTGTTCTCAACGTTGTGCATGTTGTGTGTAAATAGAGGAAGTTCTCTTAACCTAGAGCTTATGATATTTGGTAATCATGTTGTGATCATAATTATGATGATTTATATATATGTATATATGAATGTATGTATGTCACTATCTGATGAGATCATGATTGAATTATGTTCATGTTTATATATATATGTGTGTGTGTGTGTGTGTGTGTGTGTGTGTGTG
The DNA here is from genome assembly GCA_034641835.2 of Pinus albicaulis. Taxonomy (NCBI): domain Eukaryota; kingdom Viridiplantae; phylum Streptophyta; class Pinopsida; order Pinales; family Pinaceae; genus Pinus; species Pinus albicaulis. The sequence continues at coordinate 678,918,509 of CM076579.1, forward strand.
TGTGTATCTATATATGTATGTTGTGTCTAACAGGGTCATCATGGACTATGATTGTTTAAATTCTAATTTTTATATGTATATATGTTTGTATGGATGTCATTGTATAATAGTATCATGATTGTTATATGCTAATGATTATATATGTATGTATCTATGTCTCTATGTTACTGTATGACAGGGTTTTCAAGGATCATTCTTGTGGAGGAATGATCGCTTATGCAGGTGAATGGCATGAATAGGTTCTTGGTATTATGAGGAATCATGTGGGAAGAGTAACCCTGATAGATCTATGAGGTTAGTATCATGTCGACATGAGTTTATACAATATGCTTATACTTTGCCTATGTTTATGTTATGGAAAGGTAATGTTGAGGGGTACATCAACGAAGTGAAGGTATTGTGATCTGCGACATACTAGGATAAGCATGGATAGTGGAAAAGACACTAGAAGTAGGGTTTCTTATTAGAGTCACTGTGTGGTCTATGGATGTGTAGTACTATTGTTGTGTATATGTTGTATGTGTTGTCTATTTAGTGATTGTACCTATGGTGATGTGTACATGTAACGGATGTATTATTGTATACATATGATGTGGTATGGCTATTGTATATATCGTGTTGTGTGTATATTTCATATGAAATGCTAAGTATATATGGTGTTATGTACATGTTGGATATGTGGTGTTGTGTACATATTGTACTGTGCTCATGTTGGATATGTAGTGTTGTGTTCATGTTGGATATGCAGTGCTGTCTACATATGGTGCTATGTACATTTTGTCTTGTGTGCATGATCATACATATGGTGTTGTATGCATGTGGTGTTGTGTACATGTTGTACATGTGGTGTTGTGTGCAGGTGGTGTTGTGTACATGTCGTGCATATGATATTGTGTACATGTGGTGTCGTGTACATGTGGTATTGTGTACACATTGTATAGGTGGGTCAGTGTACATTTGGTGTTGTGTACACGATGTGCAGATGGTTCGATGTACATGTGATATTATCCACATGTTGTGCAGGTGGTGTTGTGTACAGGTGGTATTGTGTACATGTTGTGCATATGGAACTAGTATAGATATGGTATTGTGTGCGTGTAATACATGTTGTGTTGAGGGCATGCAGTACTATGTATGTGCATGGTGTAGTTGTGGTATCGTGACATGTATATCTGTTGTGTTGTACTCTGCGTATGTATGCATCATATTGTACACCAGGTGTAGGTGTATGTTTTGTATGTCAGTGTAGGTGTATCTATTGTGTTGTATTGTACACCAGATGCATGTGTATGTATTGTGTCGTGTTGTACACTGGGTGTAGGTTTATGTATTATGTTGTACATTGGTTGTATGTGCATGTATTATGTTGTGTTGTATGCCCGGTGTCGGTGTAGGTATTGTGTGTTGTTGTGTGCCTTATGTGGATGTACGTGTTGTGATGTGCACTATGTGTATGTGTACATGACTGAAGAGAAGCCATTGGGTTCTTTTCGGGTGTGGAAACCGATCCAGTGTGTGTATAGAAAGAACAAAAACATAAGTAAGGACCGATGAAGGATAGGTATCATTATTTTATTGCATTTTTATTGTGCATATGATCTATGATTCTGAATTATGATGGTTACATGTGATTTATGATTATGGTTTATGATGACTGCATATGATTCATGATTTTTACCTATTATGGTTGTGTTTTGAGATAACTAGATGTGATATGTTTATACATGATGATTTGATCAAACAACCAGTTTGGTTTGTTGTGACACGAAGTAAACAATATTGCAAGTGTACCTTATTGACAAGCTACCAATGAGTTATGATTTGAATTTATTTCAATATATTTTGAATCTAATGGAAGTTATGTGCTTGGTACAGGAAGCATGGAATTTTTTATTTGGGTGATTAGAACTGACTGCAATAAATAGCAGTGAAAAAAAAAGGAATTAAAACAAGTAGCAATGTGCTGGCAAAGAACTTCAAGACTAGGGCCACTGTGGGACATTGGTACCTAACAGTGTCCATTGACTTCCATGAGCATGATATGACTGATATGATAGTTTTGAGGTAGGGATATGCCTTGGTTTTGTATCTTTTTATGCAAGGAAGCCTTGCCAAGGGATGGACAACTTGGGATGGGGTTTCCAGCAGAACTTGGAAGGTGTGTGACTGCACAAAAGGGTGTGACCATATTTCCCAATGGACTATGTAGCAGAGAAGGGAAGGTCGGGGATATATTTATTTTTGTCATTATCATTTCCATATGGAATTAAAGGCACATTGGGAGTGTGTCGTGGAAAAATGAGTCGGTAACTGTTCACTGAGAGGATAAGTGGCACAAGATTGTAGCACTAGATATTGGATGCATCTTTGACTATTGACAATGGATTCTGGACTTCGTGGGAAGGAGGTGAATCCTGGTACTACTTTTGAGGGTGGAGGTGTAAGCCTCTGGATTACCTTCATTTCTTGATACAAGTTTCATATCCTTTTATTTGCTGGTTGAGAAAATGTGTATATTTGTATATGTGTATATCATTGTAAATACTGTATCAATCTAGTTTATAAATCTCCATAGACATTATGGTTATTTTTTGGTTGAAGAAAATGTCCTTAACTATATGTGGTTTTTATTGTAAATATCGTAATGAGTTGTGTTATAAATCTCCAGTAAACGGTATGTTTGTCATGTTTCACCAGTGGTCATTGTAAATACTGTAACAAGATTTGTTATAAAGCTCCATAGGCATATGTTTTGTTTTTAGCAGTATTGTTAATTTAGGTGTCATTGACCACCGAGGACTGTGTTCCCCCAAGGGGGAGGGTTCTGTTAAAACCCTGGTTAAAACTTCATTTAAATATATAATATCACGATGATGGGACACATATTCCAAGTTGAATGTTGGGAAAAAAATCCTAGTGGGTGTTCACTTCGGTTTATTATGGCCAAAGGAAATTAGAAAACGCTATAGCTAAGGCATTGAAAAAATTTTGAACCTTAGAATTATCCTCTCCTTGACATCGTTTCTCACCTTTTTCCCTTACTTTCTCATAAGTTCACATACTCCAATCAATCATAAATGTCATGTTTTGTCTCAAGGAATGCATCTAAATGATTTCCATGCTATATTATGATGTTCTTGCTATTCGAATGGATTTTTGTAATTTGGCTACAGAGCGCAGCCTATTCTGCAGCTAATCATGGGTTCCGCGTCTACTCTCATGGTCTGACGGGTTTCGGGGATCAAATGGAGAAATGTGCCACATGGGCATTTCCAGAATCATCTGCACATGGATTTCATCCTATCTACTTGATTGAAATCGATAAAGAAGGATGCCTGAGATCGTGGTCAAAGTCCGGTCAAAGGACATTAGCTGAGAACATAATGACTCTTGATTTTCTCTATCGTAGAAAATGAAGAGTTAAATAGTCAAATTGAAATTCTATAAGTCGGTTAAGATTAGCCACCTATAGGCAGAATTTTCTCATAAACAATTATGTTTGTTTTATTTAAATACCGGTTGTACAAAACAAATTAAGCAAGTTTTAAGTTAAGTTTTTGTTGAAACGCTATGTATTGTTTTAAGACTCCGTTCTATTATAATACAAGGATCGTGTTCATGCCAATGATTTCTTAACTACGTATTTAACCAGCTAGGATCTCAACTGAATCTGTTGTAGAGGGCCCCTACATAGGAGGAGGTTTTTCATTCATTGTTTTTAGTTTAATTTTCTTAGTTTGTTTTTGTCAATTCTGTTCTCTAAATACATTAATGTTACATTTCCGCTTTGAGCAGTTACATAGAATTAGATCATGAATGTATTTATAGCATCAATATAATAACTGTGTAATCATTGATCTTCTAAAAACCTTTCGTGAGAATAGATTTATCTGTTTTCAAATTGGAATAAGTCTGAAGAAATAAGAACTCACATTTATCTAGTTTCCTTTACTATTTTCTTGTTTACTTTCTTAGATTAGAACTGTCAATTAATTGTATCAATGGATGTTCTCAAAGGTCATTTTAAGAAGATGATTCTAAACTAAATGATTGAATATCTAATTCATAGAGTTATTGATCTTTCCTCTGCATACTTTACTTGCTTTCTAGGACATTAGAAACTAAGGTATAATTGATTGCCTACACAACATCTCAAGAGGATAATACTTCATATTGAATACTGGAGTAATCAAACATACATTAGTTTTTTACAATCAGTTGAGTTTTAACTTTGCATACTTTTACATTTGCTTTTAGATCCTCATTTAATTGCATCACTGGATGTTCTTAAAAGCCATTCCAAGAAGTTGATTTGATCATATTTCTAGACTGAATGATTGAATATTTAATTCATGCAATTATTGAGTTTTCCTCTGCACACTTTACTTTCTTTTTTAGATCATTAGAAACTAAGGTATAATTGGTTTCTTAACATCATCTCAAGAAGGTAATACTTCATATTGAATGCTGGAGTAACTAAACATACATTAGTTGTTTTCTTTTTCTGCTTTCACTTAGAATAGCATTGCAATTTTAATTTCAGTTATAAGATTTACATCCATGGAATATGACTAATGTTAAATTATAAATCACTAGAATATATACTCCGTTTTTCAGATCAGATCTTAACCAACCAGTAGTCTTTGATTCATTTTCATGCAAATTAGTTTAACTTAGGAACACTTCCTTTTCTTCCTTCTTAAAAATCATTAAGATTCATTTAATTTCTTTCATAGTTTTAGATTAACACTCTTAGAAATCAAGAAAAAACCCCCAAAAAAAAATAAAAATACATACAACAAAGTAAGAATAAGGTTAACTAGGCACATACAGTGCACCACACTTCATCAATTTACAAACCTCGGTTGGTAATTTATGTAACAAAATAAGACATTAAATTAACTAAAAAAATTTGTGCCATTTTCGGGGAAGTGTAATTAGATAGCCTTATTTCTTACATCTAAAAAAAAAATGATATGCATAGAGAAAGACACTCTAGGGGTAGATTCATAGCTAGAGGCAGGAGTTTAATTCCTACAACACCACTCACTCCACCAAGACCACGAAGTGATATACCTCCATCTTAAAATCATAGTCCATACTTCACTAGCCATAGAATTTCTGAAGTCCTAAGGTCAGAAATCCAATTAGGAGGATCTCCTACTTCATTCACCGAGGTAGTCTTAGAGGAGGAAGATCCTAGATCTTTAACAGAAGGAGTAACCTTTTTCACCTCTACAAGGGAACATATTTTAGCTGAAGAGTTAGAAATTCCTATTGGAGAGGAAGATGAATAACCTTTCTTCAACATACCATTGATAGAAGAACCAGAGGAGGAGAAGTTAACCTTGCAGGTTGAATCTTATATTAGCTCTCAAGAATCTATAATGGCAGGAAGAGGAGAAGGAGAAGGAGAAATTCGAAATGGAGAAAATGTAGTATTTGGAGGAGGTAGAGGAAATGCAAGAGGAGGCAGAAGAAATAGGGAAATTGATACTTCTTTTGGATTCCCTATTGTTGATGGAGAGACAAATGACACAATGAAAAATATCTCACCTTCTATCCTCCCAAATTTTTATGGATTAAAAAGTGAAGATCCTGAAACCTTTTTGTTTAAATTTGAAGCCTTGTTCAGAACTTATCATTATTTACAAGACTCTCAAAAACTTAAGTTGTTTCCTTCGACATTGAAAGGAGCATCTTTAAAATGGTTTATGGGTTTAATCACTCAGTCTATCAGGACATGGAATGACATGAAGCAAGCATTTTTAGAAATATATTTGGATTATTGCAAACACATCAATCACAAGGATGAAGTATTTAAAATGATGCAAAAAGAGGATGGGAATTTGGAGGATTTAATTGAAAGGTTCAATTATAATATAAAAAGAGAAAAAATGGAAAATTTAGATCAAGATACTTTAAAAGCTCTTTTATTAAAATACATTAGAGATGAATGGATAAACATCCTCAACATGATGAGAAAGGGGGATATCTCTCAACTTCCATTATCTGACATTGGTGAATTATGTATTCATCTCTCAAGGGGAAAAACAAAAATTGGGAAAATTCCAAGAGATCCTTCTCTTGCTAGAGTAAATAAATCTGCAACTAGAACAGTAAGTAGGGCAGAAATTGGAAACATGCTTGATGAATTTAAAAAAGATATTTTAGGGAGTCTTAGTGAATAGATATACACCCTTAAATTACAAAACAAGCAGAAATCCGAGACTAATGCTTTAGCTATCTTCTATCCTAAATGCAGAAAGAAGCATGCTTTAAGAGAATGTCCTCTTGATGCAAAAGTCATAGAGACTTGTATGATTTGATCAAAAAGTCATGAAACTAAGAGTTGTCCTTCAATTCTAGGTCTTAAGGCTATTTTTCAAGAAGAAACAACTTCAAATCTAACATAATCGATTTTATTTGTCTCTAGAAGACCATGGCAGGGGCCACAAACTCAATTCTTTAACAATCAAATGTATACTCAGCCCCCACCAAATAATTGGAATTCTTGGCAACAACCTTGGCCTCAATCTCAATCTTGGGACCCCTATGGAAGATTCTCTCAATACTATCAATATCCTCCATCATATCCAAACTATCCTCCCCAACAAATTCCTCAACAAAATCAACGACCCCAACTCCAAAATCAAAATCCACAACTTTCATTACCATTTCCACAAAGACCAAATCAACTATCTTCCTAACCATTACCAAACCCCAATAATAAAAATCATCAAAATACTTATATGATAGAAGGAAATAAATTTACAACCTACATGATTACTCTTCTAGATCTCAATGATGTCCAACTTAGATCTTGTAGGATACTAGAAAAGAAAAAGCCTTCTGTAGTTATTCAAGAACAAGATAATTTTGAGGAAAATTCTCTACAGCCAAATAAAAGTTTTGAGAAAGGAACATCTCTTCAAAACCAGAATTCTGAAAATAAAAAACAAAAAGAACCAGTAAAATCAACGCCTATCATATAGCAACCACAGTACTTACTTCTAAACCTCATTTTCCTGAAGTATTACAAGTTGATAAAGGGGTAGAAAAGCATATTATGTTTCCCAATTATGACTTTCTAGATAAATTGAAAAATTTCTGCATCAAAATCCCTTTGTTATAGGCCATTAAAGAGATTCCAATTGTAGCGAAAAAAAGTAAAAGAGTTGCGCATGAAGAAACCAAGAAGAAAAACAAAAGAAATACAAAGAATTCAGCTAGTAGGAAAAATTGCAGACATAATTATGGGAAAAATTGCCATACAAAAATATTTAGATCTAGGAAGTCCAGTTGTAAAAACACATATCAATAGTGTTGAAATTCCAAATACATTAATTGATTTAGGAGCAGAAATAAACATCATGAGCAAAAAAACCATGGAACAACTCAAAATTTCTAATCTTCTGTATACACCTACATTACTGCAATTAATAGACAGATCTGTAATCAAGCTAGATGGTGTGTTGGAATATATTTCAGTATCCTTAGACTCTTGGGAGTATCTTGTTGATTTTATGATCTTAACTCCTAAGAACAATCTAGTAGGACATCCACTTATATTAGGAAGACCTTGGTTGGCTACAACTAATGCTTTCATTAGTTGTAGATCCGGTGACATGTATATCTCTGATGGTAACTCAAAAAAGAAATTCATTCTATATCCTCCAGCAAAAACAATCACAGAGTTAGATGACAAAGAATGGATTGATGATGACAATGATATACAACCTCTCTTTACTATTTCGACCATTAGTGAAGATAGTCAAATCTTAAATTCAATGGAAAATTTTGAATCATCCCCAGAATATGAACATGATCAATTTCAAGAAAAATCCAATATTGAATATTTTTCATCTAGGCAGATGTCTCTTTATTCTATGGAAAAATTTGGTAGCTCTACAATTGAAATCTTTCCAGGAAAAGCTTTGAACATAAACAAAAACTTTGAGAGATTACAACAGGAAAATTTAATCAAAACATTACAACAACATTCTTTTGATGCATGGGAATACACTAACATGAAAGGAATTAGTCCTAAGACTTGTATACATCACATCTATATTGAGGAAGAGTGTAAACCTATCATACAACCTCAAAGAAGGATGAATCCAAATCTTAGGGAAATTGTGAAAGAAGAGTTGCAAAAATTGTTGAATGTAAACTTCATTTACCCAATTTCAGACAGTCAGTGGGTTTCCCCTTTAGTGATTGTACCAAAGAAAAATGGTAAATGGATGGTATGCATTGATTATCGAGAATTGAATAAAGCTACCCTAAAAGATCATTTTCCTTTACCCTTTATAGATCAAGTATTGGATACATTTGCAAGTAAGAAGTATTTCTCATTCCTGGAAGGTTTTAGTGGTTACAATCAAATTCAAGTAGCACATAAAGATTAAGATAAGACCACATTCACCTATCCATGGGGGACTTATGCCTACCGAGTACTTCCTTTTGGATTATGCAATGCACCTAAAACATTCCAAGGGGTAGTACTACGAATTTTTTCTGATCTAATACATGATTATGTAGAGGTGTATCTGGATGACTTTACAGTTTATGGGAATTCATTTGAAGAAGCTTTAGAAAATTTGGAAAAAGTTCTTAAAATATGTAAGGAAAAAAATCTTTCACTAAGTCATGAAAGATTTTTTATGATGTTTACAGAAGGGATTGTTTTAGGACATCACATTTCAGGAGATGGAATTAAATTTGATACATATAAAGTTGAATTCATCTCCAAACTCTCAATTCCAAGTTGTCAAAAGGATGTTAGAAGTTTTCTTGGATTCACAGAATATTATAGAAGATTTATAGAAAATTTCACTAAAATAGCATCCCCACTCTTCAGGTTATTTTCCAAAGATTATGAATTCAGTTGGAATCCTGATTGCCAATTGGAATTTGACACTTTAAAAGAAAAAATTTCTTAAGCACCCATCTTAAGAGGTCCAAATTGGAAACTACCTTTTCAAATTTCAACAGATGCTTCAGATACAACTCTAGGAGCTGCATTAGGACAAAAAAAATTGATCCCGTATGCCATATATTACACAAGCAAGAATTTTACTCCCTCTGAGTTAAATTACACTGTAACTGAAAAGGAATTCTTAGTTGTTGTTCATGCTATCAATAAATTCAAACATTATATTACAGCCTATGAAACCTTTGTTCATACAGATCACTCTGCAATTATATACTTAATGAATAAATATATTACTAATGGTAGAATTACAAGATGGTTACTACTCCTACAATAATTCAACATCACCATTCTAAACCGACTTGGAAAAAAAAACACAGTTGCTGATTTCTTGTCTAGAATTCAAAATATCAAAGATGACACTCCAGTTGAGGATAAATTTCTTGATGAATGTCTTTTTGCAATAATATCTGCAAACTCCTTGCTTTGCAGATATTGCTAATTACTTAGTCATAGGAAAATTACCTTCACATTTGTTTCCTAGGGAGAAAATAAAAATTATTCAAATAAGTGCAAGATAATCATGGATTACTAATGAACATTATAAAACAAGTTCAGATCTCATTATCAGAAGATGTGTTCGAGAAGATGAAAGGCCTGAAATCCTTAAGGCATGTCATGATGAACTTTGTGGTGGACACCTATATGACAAGAGGAAAGCCTATAAAATCCTTCATTTGGGATATTATTGGCCATCTATATTTAGAGATATAAAAGAATATGTCAAAAGGTGGGACAACTTCCAAAGGGTAGGGAAACCTGCTCCTTCAGATGAAATGCCATTACAACCTCCGGTACTCATTGAACCTTTTAAAAAATGGACCTTGGATTTTGTTGGACCAATCAATCCACCATCTAAACAAAATAAATATATTTTGGTATGTACTGATTATGTCACTAAATGGGTAAAGGCTAAAGCACTACCTTTGCTAAAGAACGTTTCGTAGTTAATTTTATTTTTGAGGATATCTTCACTCATTTTGATGTTCCAAGAGAAATTGTGACAGATCAGGGATCCCATTTTACATCCAAGTTGGTGAAAAGGCTCATAGAAGATTACAAGATCAAGCACAAAAAGTCTACTCCTTATCATCCACAAGAAAATGGTCAAGTATAGTCTACCAATAAAGTGATTGAAGGAATTCTCACTAAGACTATAGATCTACACAGAAGAGATTGGGCAGAAAGGCTTCCTGAAGCCTTATGGGCCTACAGAACTATAGGGAGGAATACAACAAGACATACTCCCTATGAATTTTTTTATGGAAAGAAAGTCTTGTTCCCTATAGAGTTTCAGATTTGAACCTTCAAGATGGCAGTCCAACTGGGACTTGATTTATCGAAATCACAAAAGCATAGATTGGAGCAACTCAATGAGCTTGATGAAATCAGGCAAGATGCAATTCAAAGAACCAATATAGTCTAGCAGCAAAGGGCTAAATGGAATGATAAATATATGAAGGAGAAGAAGTTTCAAGTAGGGGATTGGACACTTTTGTTCGATTCAAAATTCAAACATTTTCAAGGAAAGTTTCAGACTCATTGGCTTGGGCCATATGATATTGAAAAATTCTTTGACAATGGAGTGGTCAGGATAAGGAAAATTGATGAAGAAAAGGTACCTCTTCTTTTGAATGGTCATTGGTTGAAATTATATCATAAACCAAGTTCAAGAGAAGAGTTTATCAAGATTTTCCAAGATAATACTGATATGAAGTTAGTGAAGAAGAATTTTTCTTCTTCACTAACTTAGCTTTTATTTTTACTATATATATATATATATATAAACTGTATAAGTATGAAAACCAATCAATGATTGACATCCTTATACAGAAAATACAGGGTAAAAATCAGAGATTTCTGACATCCTATATTTTCCATTTATTTTTCTGCAAATAAGTAGTAACACAAGACTACATTCATATTCCATTTTTGCAGTTCATAATCTGTAACTTCATTCCATTTCACAGTCATATTTCACTTACATTCCATTCCACAGTCATATTACACTTTCATTCCATTTCACAATCATATTCCACCTACATTCCATTCCACAGTTATATTCCATTTCATAGTTACATTACATTCTATAGTTGACTACATTCTGCAGCTGACTACATTTTGTAGCTGATTCCAGACTGCAATTGATTTGATTCTGCAGCTCATTCCATTCTACAACCACATTCCATTTCATTCAGCAACTCTAACACATTTTTACAGCCTACTAAAAATAACGAATACAGGAAATGAAGGACTGCATTTAAATAACACCATGCTAAAAGGTACCTGAAGAATCAACACCAAAGAAATGAAAACGAAAGGTTAGTTCTAAAGGTAAAGTTACAAAAATTTATTTTAATAGCAAGGTCAAAAAATTAACATGTATAATATGGATGGTCATATGCTCCCTTGAAAGATCATCATTTGATTTCTTTAAAAATCCTTTGATATATTTGGGATATCCTCCTGTTTCCCATTATATGTTGTTGGATGCAACATTTCTTCTTCTTTCCCTTCGATTTTTTCCCCATTTTCCTCTCGTTCAACCCCCTCACTCTCTTTGTTTTCCTTGATAAGATTTCAAAGTTATTTCTCTATGCTTTTATCCCTCCCTGATTTATTTGTTGTTTCCTTCGTTTGGCTCTACCCCTTTGGTTGGATCTTACAAACATGTTTGCATCCTTCTCATGTGATTATTTGCCCTGTTCCTTTGCTTTATTCAAATGGAATTCTCGTATTAGGTTTCCATGTTCATGGAATTGTCTGCGTCTGAACGAAATCTACTCATAATCAATGAGTTGTATCCAAAATTAGTCCTAGAACTCTTGTTTGACTGCTTTAGGGAGTGCTCCAGAAACATCGATTTCCACACATATTTTTTCATAAAATATACATCTTCTTTGTAATGCTTCCTTCGATATTTTAATGAAATTTCCTAGTGTATATATCCTATAATCTTTAAGGTTGAAAGAAGCCAATAATCCAAGGGAAGGGAGTACAATCAAACCCAGACTGGGAAACTGGTAAAGGTCTCCTTCTCTGGGGTAAAATTATCCATCCATTGCCACATGTATAAGCCAACTGATGTGAAGAAGTACTGAACGCCATTAAATATTCAGTCTCTATCTTCCATAAATTAGTGAAGAACACCGTAAAAAGAACTTTGGACCCTAGATGCAACTCTATATCACCTCTTGGTTTCCAATGATGTTTGATCCAATCATAAACAGTTTGTTTTGTGGGCCAATGGATTATAAACTTGCATATGATAACATACGACCTCATAGGCTTCCTGAAGACCTAAGTCTTGAGATCAATGATTAGTGTTGTTGGGAGCACTAATGTTTTTGGTTTACATTGGCCCATAGAGCCTTTCGAATTTTGTTGTTGCCGTTAATCTGCATGATTTCCTCTCACACGTTTGTCCTCATCTATTCTCTAACCGTTCCCACCTACTTCAGTCGTACCTTGAACATTCCCTGACACACCAACGGTAGGACCAGCAAATCTTGCCTTGAACCCCTTCCCCTTTGTCACGCCCATATGCCTTTCGTGTCTTTCAACCACGCTATAGATGGGTGCGACACTACCGTACTTTTTCTTTTTCCAAATACTCAAGTATATAGACTACCACTTTAGCAACACTTGATAGTTATTAACCAAATTCTCTTTCAATATGTGGAAATAAACATAAACACCATTATCAATCCACAAGTACGCCCGTACATATAAGGGAGGGGAAACTCCCTTAATAATGAGTCCGCCCGATAATATGTTTCATAAATATGAAATTATAAGTTCCAATTTAGAAGAAGCCACTTCTGCTCCTTGGAAAGGAAAGTTAGCCTTTTGACCATGCTCTAAGGCTTTTCAACCATCAAAATAGCCTACAACAATCATTCACAATCATTAGATTTCACCTTGGGAATATCCTGCACAAAACTACCCAAGTGCTGCCGGGTCACCCGGGTCACTCAAATCGGCACTGAAAACTAGTTTAGACTGTCCCACGAGTTCCTTGTGTGTCCAATCCCCTCCCCAACTATATGGTTAGATTCATCCCATCAATATGCACATTTTTCAATTTATGACACTCAATTCCAACTCGTGACACTCTCGAAATGGCTTCCAAACTAAAGTTTAATTCATGCAGAGGCACCCTATCTTGGGTCACCCGATTCGCTCGACTTGTGGTGCAGACGCCCTCATGCGCTGCCCAACTCACTCGACCTGCAGTGCTGTGGACGCCCTCGTGTGCCGCCCAACTCGCCCTTGCCTTCCTTCCACCGTTCGTCATGTCAACACACGAACGAGCTGTTGGTTAGCTCGTTGACTCCAACTCTTGTTTGCTACTGTTCTTGTTCGAATGCTTGATCAAATAATGCCTCCACTCTCGCATACACCCTCCTTATTAATACACGTATCAACTGGAGTGTGGGTCGCTCGGTCGACCCGAGCCGACTCGTCATTTGGCTGTCCGCCCATGTAATGTAGCGTCGGTCGCACCCAACACGTCAGCCGCTCCACCAACTCGTCCATTGGCTTGACTCGCTACAATGCGACGTCAAGTGTCTAAACATTGCCTTGCCAACATCGTTCGTTGGTCAAGTGCGACATTCCTATCACAACGTGCCCTCGTGCTGCTCACCGTTACACACACGGGCTCATCACAATGCGCCCTCATTCCGCTCGCCACTACACACACACGCCTGTGCCGCTACGGTGCGATGTTTCACCCATTTCGTCGCACGACGCCCGAACTTCTTCCAAACGCTCGATGAGTGCACCCGTTACCCTGAACACACCTCATGAAGTCTTGGGGCCTTACATCCTCCACCACCTCAAAGTGTTGTCGTCCCTTGACAACATCATCCCATTGTCGCATGATCCATCGTCACAACTCCATGTGTGAAATATCGTCGCAACTTTTGTTGCAAAATTTCGTTGTACAAACTATCATCACATCCATGTGCATGGTATTGTCGCAACTATAGTCGCAAAGTGTTGATGACTCCAACATCTTCCAAATGTGTTCATGTCCCCAAATCTGCTATGAATATATGAATAACATCCAGATGTGAACACTCTTGATCTGCTACATGCCTCAGTCATGTCTCTAATTCTGCAAGAAATCATGTGTTGGATCCCCTTGTGTTGGTGACAAGTTGGGTAGCTAGTCCAACCAAACATCTCTTCCACAAGAACATATGTTTTTCCCATCATCACAACTACCAAAACATCTTGCTATCAAGTGCCCATCTTACTCCATGGCCTTCTCATAAAGTTATAGGTCTTCATTGTCCTAAGCAGATGACAATGAGCCTCATCCTCTATGTATAGTATAGAAGGTGGGGGAAGTGGAGGCCAAAGGCCTTCCTTCCTCATTTATCAACTCCAACCATCTTTTTGGGTCCTCCTATTCTAACCTCAACATGTATGTTTCCCGGCTTTCTCCCTGAATCCGTAGGACTGCATTTTCCTTTGCCTCCATTGTCTCAAGTCTTCTTGTGATATCCAAGAGACTATTGGACAATGCCATGATTTCCTATGCTTGCTCCTAAAGTTTGTATTCCATGAGGACTAATCTTCCCTGGAGTTCATCATGTTGTTGTGTGTCTTCCACACTCATAGTAGTCAGTTTACAATGGGTTGTGTCCCCTCCTCCTATGGTTGGGATACCAATAGGGTGGTCATCATTCCCATCATAAATGTACAACTTCCTCATGTGAGGAACCACCATAACATTGAATTATTTGAATAATTCCATGCCTAACACAACCTCATAATCATCCATCTTCACAATCATGAAGTCAACATCCCCATGCCAACTCCCTATTTCAATTGATGTTTTTTCTACAACTCCAATCACATAATCCGGTGGTGAATTCCCTGCTTTCAATTTAGCTTGGATTGGCTTGAACCTCAATCCAAATTTCCTTGTGGTGTCTTCTCCAATGAATATGTGTAGCACCACAATCCGCCATGGTACATAGTGTGCCCTTCGCAATCTTCATGTTTACAAACTCAAGGTTGTTTCTTTTAGGGTCCCTTCTTGGGATAGCTTCATAAGATACTGCTGCACTTAGAACTTGCATGGTCCCAACTAAAGGTTCCTTCTTCTTCTTTGCTTGTACTGCAGCTACTAACTTTGGTTTTGAAGGGCAATTCTTCACCGTATGTTCCTCAGCACAAATCCAACACTTCAAGGGCTTCCTAGTCTTCGACTTTGCATGTGCATTGTTAGACTTGGGAACTTCCTTCTTTGGTGCATCAACCTTTTTCTCAAAAGGATTCTTCTTCCCTCCCTTGGTCCCTTCATCATTGTGTTCAATGAGTTTATCCATCATAGCAAAGGCTTCTTCCAATGTCTTGGGTGCTTGCCTTCTCACCTCATCCCGAACCCAAGGCTTGAACCCAATAGTAAAGTTTAATAACTTGTCCTGCTCAGCCATGTCAGGTAGCTCTAGGATAGCACTCTGAAATTCACTCTGATATTTCTCGAGAGTTCCCTCTTGTTTAATATATTTGATAATAGATCTTGCATCCCAGGTTTCATCTTGTGGACTAAAGTGAATCTGCAAATCCTTTTTTTTTTCCTTCCAAGTTGTGATGTTAGATCCGACACCTTGTGCCATTTGATCAAGTTTCCTTCTCCACCACATCTTAGCATCTCCTATAAGGAATTGTGCCACAATATTCACCTTAGCATTCTCATTAGGAATGGATTTTTGGTTCAAGTATTGCTCCATATCCCATAAGAATTTTCCAAGAGTTTTCGCATTCCTTGCTCCATCATATGAATCGGTTCTTTCACCTTAATGTGGGCAGGTCCCCCAGATGATCCTTGCTCCATGGCCCTTTTCAATCAGACCACTTCGCATCCCAACTCCGTGACCTTTGTAAGAGCTTTGGAAAGCTCATCCACAACTCAATCTTTGGATTGTTCCATGTCTTCAAGTATCTTCAAAGCTTCACTAAGCCACCATTCTGTGTACATGGAACGTGTTACCACTGTTTCAAGCTCAGATCTCAACTTCGCTACTTCATCTTTCAATGTCATGTTCCTTTCCCGAAGATCTTCATGATCTTCTCTAAGGTTCATGAGCTCCTTTTCATGTTTCTCCATGTTCTCCACAATCTTCTCAAAGAAGTCACCTTGAGAGAGTACTTGTGTCTTCTCAATGACTTGAGGTTCTTCCACGGTACCTTCCATTTGTCTTGCTTGAGAACGAGTCAAGACCATGTACAAACCCTGTCAATATAAAATCAGCTTCAACACCACCTGCAGCCCTGCAACTGTGTTCCTGCTTCAGTACAAAAGCCCTGGAATCCCTCTCCAATAAAGTGTGGGATCAAGCTCTGATACCACCTGTCACGCCCCTATGCCTTTCATGTCTTTCAACCCTGCTATAGACGGGTGTGGCACTACCGTACTTTTTCTTTTTCCAAATACTCAAGTATATAGACTACCGCTTTAGCAACACTTGTTAGTTATTAACCAAATGTTCTTTCAATATGCGGAAATAAACATAAACATCATTATAATTCCACAAGTATGCCCACACATACAAGGGAGGGGCAACTCCCTTAATAATGAGTCTGCCTGATAATATGTTTCATAAATCTGAAATTATAAGTTCCAATCCAGCAGAAGCCACTTCTGCTCCTTGGCAAGGAAAGTTAGCCTTTTGACCAAGCTCTAAGGATTTTCAACCATAAAAATATCCTACAGCAATTATTTACAATCATTAGATTTCACCTTGGGAATATCCTGCACAAAACTGCCCAAGTGTTGCCGGGTCACTCAAATCGGCACTGAAAATCAATTCAGACCATCCCATGAGTTTCCTGTGTGTCCAGTTCGCTCCCCAACTCTATGGTTAGATGTGTCCCGTTAATACGCACATTCTGAAATTTACGACACTCAATTCCGACTCCCGACGCTCCCGAAATGGCTTTCGAACTGAAGTTTAATTCGTGCATAGGTGTCCTATCGTGGGTCACCCGACTCGCCCGACTTGCGGTGTGGACGCCCTTGTGCGCTACCCGACTCGTCCAACCTGCAGTGCTACGAACGCCCTCGTGTGCCGCCTGACTCACCCTCGCCTTCCTTCTGCCATTTGCCATGTCACTCCACCAATGAGCTGTTGGTTAGCTCGTGGAGTCCAACTCTTGTTTGTGACTGTTCTTGTTTGAATGTTTGATCGAATGATGCCTCCACTCTCCCATACACCCTCCTTATTAATACACGTATCAAGTGGAGTGTGGCTCACTCGGTCGACCCAAGCCGACCCGTTGTTTGGCTGTCCGCTCATGTAATGTAGCTTCGGTCACGCCCAACACGTTGGTCGCTCCACCAACTCGTCCGTTGACTTGACTCAGCTACAATGCGACGTCAAGTGTATAAACGTCGCCTTGCCAACGTTGTTCATTGATCAAGTGCGACGCGTCCGTCACAACACGCCCTCATGCCGCTCGTCGCTACACACACGCGCCCGTGCCACTACGATGCGACGTTTTTCCTATTTCGTCGTACGACACCTGAACTTTTTCCAAACGCCCGATGAACGCGCTCGTTACCCTGAACGCACCTCATGAAGTCTTGGGGCCTTACACCCTTGCCTGTTACCACATTCTAATAAAAGGGAGCCCTAGTCCCTCCCCCTCTGAACACCATCAGTATCAAACCCTATGCAACCCTGCTCAGAAACCCTTGCTCCTAATTAATATTTCTTATATTTTTTATATAATAGATAAATATTATTTTTTCAAAATATATTTTTATTAAATTTAAACATGAAATTCTAAAATATTATAATTAAAAATATGAATGTAATATTTTTTTAAGATACTATATGCATATTATATTTTTTATTAAATTATTAGTAATTTTAATGTACTACATTTTTTTTGTAAGCTTGGTAGGGCTACATCTTCATCATGTCCAATAATCTAGGCGTGAGATTGCGATCACACTCCACCAAGTAAACTAAAGTATTACAAATTAAATTGAAACTATTTATTATTTTTAATATACTTTAACATTCTTTAATATATTTTTTAAATGAGTAGATATTAATATTATTATTATTATTATTAATCACTTCTCATGTAAATGGCACATTGGACATAAAAATATTTTATTACATGTTATATAGAATGATTAATCATAAAAATAATTGCTTTAAATAATATTATAATTTAGTGGATTTTAAGATCTGTTAATGTATCGTGAAACCAACCATCAAAATGACGTAGCAGAATCCGCGTATGTAGTCATATCTGTAAAGTATGTATGAATGAATCTTATTCCAATGGAATAACGACAAGATGCTGACTGCGCTTGCAATAGTTTATTCCACGTGACTGCCGTATCATTCCTTCTTAGACCAAGAAATGGTAATGCAGAGGAAGCCAAGAGGAGAGGAGTAGGTGGTTTCTACCTTTAATTGTGTGGGTATATGTTTCAAATTTATTTTGATTTTCGTGTTTGATGATAATATTATACACATTCAAAAGTTAAGTTGATCATAATTTGAGAGAGACCGACTTTTTTTTTAATGGTAAGTTCAACATGATTTGACTTCCGGTTTTTTCGACTTTAAAGTTTATGGAGATTTGACTGGACCGACTTTTTCGAGTTTAAGTCGATGGGGATTTGACTACTGTTAGTATCCGAAACGTTCTAGTTTATTCGACCGACACTTTCGAGTAAAGTTATTATGTTCCCACTTATTTTACTCATTCCTTCCAGTTTACTTGACCGATTCCTTCGATTCTAAGGAACTCATACCTATAAATGTATTTTTTTCTTGATGGTTTGCATGGAATTTCTCTCAAATCATCCATCCTCCCTCTCACAAAAATGTTGCAGTTTCAATAATTGTCGTCCTCATAAGTCCATCAGAAATAAATTAATACCAAAAACTTGATAAAAGCAATGGATGGCAGGGCTGCTACTGCCATGGCCAAAGCTAGTAGAGCAGAAGGTATGCGTGGGTTATTGCCTCTTCACGCAACGAAAGGAAGATCACTTCGTAAGACATCACAAGCGAATTCCCAAATTCGGTACAGGAACAGCTTTAGAAGAACTGCTGTTAAAGCCGCTAGCTCTAGCGACAATCAATTTGGTGCAGGTATTTATTTATCTGATTATGTATAGTCTTTTACCTTTGATAAATGAATATTTAACTAACCAGTGCTTTTATATCTAGTTGTTGGATATGAAATTCAGATTCTATTTTGAAAGCGGAGGTGGTGCAGAATACACTGGTTACAGTAATTCATAAAGAAAAAGGTGTTGAAAAAGTTTAAAACAAACAGGCGTAATAAATGAAATAAGCATCAAACCATTAAAGCCCGATGCTCTTAACGAAACTGTCCTGTCCTACCTTAACAAATCTATGAAATAGTCCAGACTGCAGTTTTTTTTGCCGGAATTCAGGCAACTAAAATTCGAGAAATCAGATAGTTGGAGTGTTTGGAATCCATTTTTGATGATGGAAATGGATTCAGCACTACCAAAATCCTTCAGAGCACTCAAAACACTAAAGTTTAACAACTGTACACATGATTTTGACAAAATCTTTGCCGGATTTTTTAAAAATCTCTAAGGAATTCTGGGCCAAAACATTTCCTGGAAAGACTACGGCCAAATCTATGGCGAATTTTTTTAAAATAATATAAATTTACGTTCTGCTTTCATTGCGTGTTTTAATTTTTAATTTTTAATTTCTTATCTTTGCAAAATTATTTATGCTGATTTTGTATTTCTACATTTTGCCATGGAGAAAAAACTGAAAGAAAAACTACCCACTGAACCACATACGATAAATTGTTCAAAATTCTACACCTACTTTAAAACACAATCCATATATTATTTAATAGCTAATGGTTACACCATAAAATCCATATAAATAATAAACAATAAAATATTATTTACACTCTGTTTTACTCTAACCTAAAAGTAAGTACATACTCATAATAAAACCAAAAACCATTTATAATTCGCGTAGTCTACCTAAGCAATGGAATGGCCTAGAATCCGGCAAAGATTTTGAAAAAATCTAGTAAAGATTTTATCGGAATCTTGTTTACAGTTGTTAAACTTTAGTATTTGAGTACTCTAGCTGAATCCATTTCCACTATCAAAAATGGATTCCAAACACTTCAATTACCTGATTTTTTGAATTTTAATTAACCAAATTCCGACAAAAAAACTGCCATCCAAACTATTCCATTGCCTAAATAAACAACTCCTTTAATTTGACTATGGACACATGCTGTGAACAATTAAAAAGTTACTAAACCCTCTTCAGACCTATTTTGACATTTATTTTGAGAAATCCTACCGTTGCAGGTGATTCAAACAGAGTGGACGAGGAGATGATAGTGTTGAGAAAACGGATGCAGGAGCTGAGAATGCAGGAAACAAATTACTTGCCTCCACAGCACTGGATGAAGTGGGAGAAGGACTGGTCCTTTACGTATGCTTCAGATGTTTGTAATTTTCTGCTATGGTTGCAGAACATGTTGTATAACACCAGACCCGCACTCGCCATCGCCGTTTTGGCTCTAATATCGGTGAGCGTCCCAACATTTGTGCTGCTTCTCCTCTTTCAAGTCTTTAAATTCTCAGGTACTCTGATCGGATTGGCTATGGAGTTTCTGACTAAATTATCGCATGTGTAAGCCTGGAAACAAGTGCTCAGCCAGCGTCAATTTCCCAGGAAAATAAAGAAAATTTTGCTGAATTTTTTTGTTAATGTGGGTCTTTGAAATTTTTGATCGTAAATTAAATTTTTTTTATAATTTTAATAATATTTTTAAGACAATAAAAAATCACTTTTTATTTTAGTTATTTTATATCAAAATTTAATATCAATTGAATTGTCTTAAATATAAAATTTAACATAAAAGTAGTGTTAAACAAAAATAGTTTGAGACAAAACTTTATATTTAAGATAAAAATAATTTGAGACAAAATTATTTAAGACAAAAATAATGTGAGACAAAGGACAAAGAAATTTAAAACAAAAGTATTTTAAGAAAAAAATTTATGCATTCCGAAGTTTTCATTGAAATATCCATGAGTGAATAATGGATAATTATATTTCTTTTTTTTGAAAATAGATATTCAAACCACATGAAATTTAATCATTTCATATTTATTTCTTTTATAATATATTTTTCCTTTTTCATCAAACCACATTCTAAAAATATAATAAATAAATAGATAAAAATATTAGTTTTTGGTTGGCCACTCAAGGAGATTTGAACTTTGAATCTCATGTTTTAACATAATACTTCATAACAAGGTGATTGTCAATTGAGTTACATTCCATGAACTAAAATTGTTTATTTTTTAGATATGTGAAAAAATTTAAACTAGCAATTGCACCATATGTTGCAAAGGAAACACTGTAAGGCATGAAATAGAGAAGAACCCTGACATATAAGAAATCATTGAATGATAAAAACACAAGGGCTTCACCCAATAAACCTCTAACATATCATGTGCGATCATAGCATCTTAAACAATACCCTTAATTTTAGTACATATTGGAAAATGCCCCTAAACATCACATTATTTAAAGCCTTACCAATATAAACACAATACATCTTTCCAATTTAAAAAGCCCCTACTTTCACTATATATTGTAAGTATGCATTTTTTTATTAACATTTTTTATACCTCTTTATATTTTTCCATTAACTTTGAGCTCCATTTTTTATACCTTCCAATATAAAAACCCTTTATCCCCTATATGCCCCCAATATATTATGTCATTTTTTACTCATTATTTATTCCACAATATGAACCCACGTGCTATGGTATTGATCTCTCACTAAAGCCCCTGTGGATAAAAATTAGTAAAGAAAACTTCATTCAAGAAAATATTCAATGAAGAAGGCTCATTAGGTACAAGGGATGAAAATTTGGTTTTCAAATAGTAAATTGGTATTTGACATTCACCTATAAACATCAGATTATTCGAAAAATATTATGGACCCAATAACATAAATAGATTATTGGGGGTATAGAAATGATACAGTTGAGTGAGTTATTGAGGAAGTATTTCCTAATGAAGGAGAAGGAAGTGGTCCTTGAGAGAGACAATTTGCCAGCTTCATGAGTAGGGGTTGTTGTTAGCTTAAATTTTTTGAGTTGTCTTTTTTTTGGGTGTGCCACAACCTTGATCTTGTTGATAGTTCATCAACTGGCTACTTGAATGCCTCTTCAAAGAGCTTATCTGTTAGTTGTTTGAGCTCATGATAAATGTGGGTGAAGGATGACCATTCTAGCTCCTGAATGCACGACCAAATTTGAGACATCAGGGGATTGAAGCTGCACAATCTCCCTATAAAACTTGCATTAGCCCGATCAACAACTATTTGAGATTCCGGTCTCTTGCAACCTCTTCAAACCACAAGCACTTTCCAAATAAAGAACAACAAACAATGTTGAGAACTCGACCTTTAAATTGGAACTAGGAGCCGGAGTATATATGATATGAATGAATTGAAATGAAATTATATACAAAATACAGTGAAGAGCAAGAATAATCAACATATAAGGAGAAAAATATTTTTTTAATGAGATCGCCTAGAGATTCTCTGATCATTTGAGTGAGATTTCCTTCAAAATTCTTGCAATATATGTTTCTGGTTGGATGTACGAAAAAACATGAGACATTATAGCTCCGTAACTTGATCTTGCAGGAAAACTGAATTACTTCACCCAAAAAAATTTATTATGAATACCATTTTCATGTGATCTCAAGATGTGGGTAAAAGTGCATTATATAAGAAAATAAAAATGTTCATGAAATTCCCATGAAAGTGAGTGCATCGATTGATTTTAAGTTTTTTGTTCCATGTTGGTCCCTCTACTATAGAGTTGTGGAATAGTTGTATCATGTGACTAAACTATATTCAATAAATAATCTTGCACTTACCCTGATATTTGAGGAGCAGTGCATTTTTATGTGCAACTGTATGGTCTGCAATTTCCTAATTGTGAACTATGTATAACATAGCTAATTGGATGCTAGCTAAGGTTTTCCGTAGGTATAACATACCCAATTTTCACCCTTTGAGGGTTGTCTTGCCCATGATCATAGACAACTTCTGATGACTGCTATAATCAAGCATTTGCAATGCTTCTTCTAGAGTTTAAAGGAAACACCTCTTTGAAGAAAAAATAAATAAATAAAACAAGAAAAAATGTTGTAACAATTTAGTTAGAAAACAACTAACAACCCTCTTAAGGTGGAAAATTCCAGCCAAATTGAAATAAGTGAGGAAACTCAAGGTATTATAGAGATAAACCAGGACAATTGTGCAACTTTTTCAAAGATGCAATAAGAACTTTTTCTATAAATAATAAGTAAATATTTGCAAACGAGAAGATACCACAGTGGGCATGCACAAGAAGAAGAACCAAAGAAATAAAATTCAATAAAGGAAGCACAACCACCACTCCAAACTCACTTCTCTAAAACACATACAACCACAGTAAATCCCACTGAAGCTTACAAATTTATCAAGCCCTAACTTACTAACAAATTCAACAAGCCAACATGCTACAATTTGTTGAGTCACCCCCCAAATCAATTAGTAATTATTGCATGAATGTACATTTGTTTGTAATTTTATTTAAAAGTTTGAAATTCCCTCAAGAGCGTATAGATTCTAGAATATATCCAAGCGTTAAAAAAATAGAAATTTTTCCTACCTCCACAAGGTATCATCACACCCAAATAGGTGAAAACATACAAGTATAAGTCTTCTACCTCTAAGTATCAATGGCACTTCATCATGTCAATAACATACTTGCAACAATGCTTAATGAGTTTTGACTATTGGCTAAAGAGATGTACATCCATCCATCCAAAAATAAACATCTCAATCAATCCAAAACCATAAATTGTGCTAAATAGTTCATCATGTTATTTCAAATATTACAATATGGTATTATATTAGCTTACATATTCCTTGAATATTTGAAAGCCAAACTGCCTTAGCACAGTAGACCAGAAAGATTCGTACTCTAAAAGAAAAAAAAAGAGAACAAACTAAAATAGCAAATTTAACTCTAATCCAGACACTTCATTCTTAGCAACATGATATCTAATGAAGATGATACGTGGAAAAAAAGGCTTCATATATTGTCTATCAAATGTCAAATCGAGTGAACAAACATATGCACAGAACACATCGGAAATAGGGTTCATAGATCGACTTGCATTCTATGGTTTCAAACCCTTCTTGTCTCCTTCAAGGGGGTTTCTTGAGGTCTTCAAAAAGACTTCCTTTTGCTAATCAAATGGATTGTTTCTTACACACATGTATGTAAACATACTTTCCAAATCATATTGTCATAGATTCATAAGGTGATATTATTGATATTAACTACATGCTATTTGGAGACATCGTTTTTATTGTAGGGGTTAGTACCTTTCTATTGGATGTGGTTGGTGATGTCAAGACTACTCAACCTCTAGCAAAGATTCATACTAACTCTAACAAGCTTATGGATGCTTGTTTACAAAGGGAGACACCTCTAAGCTTAACTCATTGGATTCTTTGTATTTTTCTCAACTTTCCTTCTCCAAGGGGTTGATACTATTTGCTTCATTTATTTTACATGGCCCAGTGAAAGAAGAAGAATGGAGTTTGTCTCCACATCTTTTCCATTTCGCTAAGTTACAAATAGAAAGAGTCAAATTCTATAGCCAATAGAATAATAGCCTCTTTATACACCTTTAGTGAGCTATGCATAACTCTCAGCTATCACTGTAGCTCAATGAAATGACATCTAATAGCTCCAAGACGCCATTATAAAT
This sequence comes from Pinus albicaulis, assembly GCA_034641835.2. NCBI lineage: Eukaryota > Viridiplantae > Streptophyta > Pinopsida > Pinales > Pinaceae > Pinus > Pinus albicaulis. Next base: position 678,943,352 of record CM076579.1, read on the forward strand.
GGATTAGTTGTGAATTTGTTGTTAAATAATCGCCTCCAAATGTTCAATTCTCATGAATTTTGGGGGAGGGGGATATTTTGGTGTATTGAACAGGGCAAGGGGACATAAGGGTAGCATGGATGGGTAGAAGTGAGAGATCTGAGCATGGTTTACTGAGATCTATAGTCTTAACATTAGAGAATGAGAAGGAGCCTTAGGGCCTTATGGCATAGGGGCTAGGAGACCTATAGGTAAGGAAATGAGAGAAATTGATAGGGGAACCCCCAATAGTTTTGACAAGGGGATTAGGGGCCACCTTATCACAACCCATACACACTTAACCCATAACCATTAAAGTCCCTATCCCTTTAACCCGAAAGCTACAATCCCTTAACCCCTACACCCATAACTCATAAAAAATTAACCCCTTGATCCCTTAAACCCAAAGCCACTAACCCCTTAGCCCTAACCCCTAAATTAGAATCCTTGAACCCCATAAACCCTAATTCCATATCCTCCTAAACCTTGACCCTTAACCCATAACCCCTAAACTTGTTAACCCCTAACCCCTTAAACCACTGACACCTAAATACCATAACCATTAGGAACTTAACCCCTAAATCCCTTGCCATGTAAGCCCTTGATGGTTAATATTTAACCCCTAAATCCCTTAATGTCTAAGCCATTAACCTTTAACACTTAAACCCCCTAACCTCTAAATCCCATAAGCCCTAACCCTTTACCCTTTACCCTTAACCCCTTGCTCCTAAACCCTTAAACTCCTTAACTCCTAGAACCCCTTATCCTTTATCCCAAACCATAGGTGCTACAACACTAATATTCTTCGACATATTATGCTTTTCCCTACTAACTGCTCCAAATACAACCTCTAAGAACTAGTAGGGTCCAAGGAAAAGATTTACAAGTTCCCCAAATCCGATCTACATTTTATGCACAATCACATTTCCCCCAAACCTCCTCCACATATTTTCTTTAGTGTATTGGAGTTTGAAAAATACATAGGACACTACAAGTAATCCTAACCATAATACTCAACTTCCCTAATGACCAAGAGGCCTTAAAAATCGAACAAAATATTAACTTATGCCTAAAATTACTAAAATTTCCTATCCCAAAAGTGAAATTAGAAATTCTGTAGAATTATAGGGCAACAAGGAAACGAATTTCCTCTTCTATAAATCTCTAAGACCTTCTAGAGGACAAATACAAAATTTGAAATAAATTGTTGAAATTATGCTCTTGCATCAATAGCTACCAATGTATCCTTATAGGCCACCCCCTTTAACAATAGTAATACCAATGTACTTTACCTAGAAGGAACTCCTTACATAATTCTCTCTTAGGTCCCCTTAAACCATCGCAATGATTGTCTTTGATGCCTACCTAGTTGCAAGCACATTAAGAAGCAATGTAGCATATTCATGGTTGAGGATTTCGATAAGTATGTGATTTTTTTGACATCTTGTGACTGTCCCGTATGTGAATATATACAATCATTTTTTTTGTACCAGTTTAAGGACTGATATCATCAGGTGTGTGAGCAAACATGGATGGAATGCTAACTCCATGTTATATATATTGTAATTTAAATGAATAATATTTTATGGAAAAGGCTCCACTCATGATGCCATTTTGTAGATTCTTGCACTCACCAATCGTGGTCAGATTTTAAGGTCCCATGTTATCGTAAGGGTAAACCTACCTATCCATCTCTTTAAATGCACACAACACACATGTTGGCTTGATCTTGTGCTTGTTGTGGGGAAAATGATGTTGCAGTGGAACCCCAAAATCATGGAAAATTTTAGGGGCTAATATTCACAGGTGGGCTAATTTTCCATGATTTTTCAAAAAAAATATTCGCCAATTTCCATTTTTTATAAAAATTATTAGCCCAAATTTTACAATATAAAATCATTTTATGTTAAAAATCGCCAAAATTATATAGAGAGTATATATAATATCATTGTAATTTTGAATAATTTTACAAATACATCAATAAATTTTTTATAGTTTTCATGTTAGGGACTAGTGAGATTCGCCAATTTTTTAAACTTCAAGATAGTTTTCCATCCTTAAAATTTTCCCTGCCCAAAATTAGATTTATTTGGGTTGACCTTGATTTGAAGGGTAGGTTTATAAAGGTTATGCACAGTATGTATATAAGATATATGTCGGGTTCTCCATAAATTTCCCGAGAGAAAACCCCCAACACAACAAGTAGAATAATTCTTGCAGTCAAAGAGATTAGTTGTTGCTATTTCTTTTTCAAAGCTAGTACAAACTATAGAAAATCCAAAATGCCTCATTTTTGGACTATAAATACAATATCCATTTACATAGACACAAGCATAGGTTAAAAACAAATACATAACACAATCTCAATGAAATACTGTAAGTAGAGAGAGCCACGATTATATATTTGGTTTAGTCGAAAATGGATTGATATCTTACTCAATGTGGACTGCCAGCTTGTTTTCAACTTCTTCAATAAAGTCATGGTTTTCTTGGATGCCCTTTTGACAGTTTGAAACTAACAACTCCAATGGCATCAACTTTATCACAATGACCTCCATTTCTTTGTTCAGTTCTTTCATGCCGTTATTGTTTTTGATTTCTCTCTTCCAATTTATAAACACATACAAAAAAGAATTGACGAACCTCTTACTTTAATGCAATGCCTACAACGTAAATAATTCTCCATGGACAAAAATTCATGGGGTCCTGCAATGGCTACAAAGTAAATGTTCCCTTGTGTTTCCCTGATGGTCCCTAACAATTCCTAGCACACGTTGGCACACCCTGGCACTTGGCACATCTTGGATGCATGTCACCCTGACACTATAACATGAATGAGAACTTCCTATCATACCATGTTACTCCCTCCTCAAGAAACCTAGAACTTGATAACACTCCCTGTCACACACTCTTTTTCATTCATTTATGCATTTTTACCTAATGCCTTGTTATGTTTTCTTGGAACTCCCTAACACTCCTTAGCATGCATTGGCACACCTTGGCACTTGGAACATCTTTGTATGCTTCCTTAGCACTCTAACATGCCTTGGAACTTGCTAGAATATAGTGTCACTCCCTTCTTAGCACACCCAAAACTAGATGATACTTCATTTCATGCATTTGAAACTAGTGCTCCCATGTGTTTCCCTGACACTTGGCCCTCACACTCCCTAGCATGTGTTCATGCCACACCCTGGCACCTGGCATGTCTTGGCATGCCTATCATGCCTTGGAACTACCTAGCATGTGTTAGTACTTCTAGGCATCCCCTGCCACACCTTGGTATTCCTAATCTTTCATGTCGTCATAGATAGCCTTACATTTTTTGTGACTTCGGAACCCAACCAAGTCATTGGAAAATCAATGTTGTGCCCAACCCAAAGTTTCCATTTGTTTGAAACTACTTTTTCCAATCCTTTATGTAACCATAGGGTTACCTCCTACAAGTCTTATTATGGCCTTCTCCTAACACACTTTATCCTTGATTCACTTGGAATTCGTTGACACTACTTGGCACACACACTTATTCATTCATTTCCATGCATTTTGACCTAGTTCTCCGTTGCGATGTCCTGGAACTCCTTAACACTCCTCAACATCCATTGATACTTTATGGCATGTGTTAGAATGCCTTTTCATTCCTTGGCACGCACCAACACTCCTTAGTTATCACACCCTCACAATTACCTTTACTATTTCGGGGACTTGGGAACCCAACCAAGTCTTGCGTTGACTATAACAACTTGACCAAGTTACAGTTAATAAAACTAGATTGTGCCTTGTTCACCTAAGAAATGAATATAACCCCTAACCCATTTAACCCCCTAAACCCCTAAAACCCCTAACTTTTTTAACCCCCTAAACCCTAATCCTCTAAACCCTTAACCCCTAACCCCTTAAACCCTAATTCCCGACCCCTAACCCATTTAACCCCCAAAACCCTAACCCCATTAACCCCTTAACCCATAACCCCGAAAATTCTTAACTACTAAATCCAATAACCCCCTAAACCAATAAACCCCTAACTGATTTAAACCCCTAAACTTGTAACTTGTTAACCTCTAACCCCTTAAACCCTAACCCCTAACCCCTAAAATTCTTAACTGCTAAATCCCCTAATCCCCTATACCTCTAAACCCCTAAACCCATTTAACCCCCTAAACCCTAAACCTCTAACCCTTAACCCCTAACCCCTTAAACCCTAATTCCTAACCGCTAACCCATTTAAGCCCCTAAACCCCTAAAACCCTAACCCATTTAACCCCCTAAACCTTAAACCTCTAAACCCTTAAACCCCTAAACCACTAACACCTAAACCCCTAACCCCTTAACCCATAAACCCCTAAACCATTAACGTTTAACCCATAACCCATTAATCCCTCACCCCTAAGCCCTAAAATCCTTAACTACTAAATCCCCTAAGCCCTAAGCCCCTAATCCCTAATCCCTTAACCACTAACTCATTATTCACCTAACCCCTAACTTCCCCTAAATCCCATAACCCCTAAGCCCCCAATCCCCAATCCCTTAACCACTAACTCATTATTCCCTTAACCCCTAAATTTGGCGAAATCCCCTAACCCCTAACCCCCCAATCCATAACCCCTTAAGCACTAACTCATTATTCCCCTAACCCCAATACCTAATCCCTTAAATAATAACTCATTATGCCCCTAACCTCTAAATGCACCTAAATCCCCCAACCCCTAAGCCCCCAATCCCTAACCCCTTAACCACTAAATAATTATTCCCCTAACCGCTAAACCCTAAACCTCTAACCTCTAATCCCCTATTCCCATAACCCCTTATTATACTAGGATCGTGGTGCTTTCTTGAGGCCATACAAGGATTTTACCGCTTGCATGCTTTATGTTCCTAACCCTTCACAAAAAATAATTCTGGTTGGGACACAAAAACTTTCTCTTTCAAATCTCCATTCAAGAAAGCAATTTTTACATCCATTTGATGGACTTTACAAATTTTTGAGTTTCTAGGGAAAAGAGTGTCCAGATGGTATCCAATTTTGATATGGGGGAAAAAGTCTTCTCATAACAGACCCCTTGTTTTGGTGTAAAACCTTTTGCCACAAGCCTAGCTTTATTCTTTTCAAGTGAGCCATCTTCTTTATACTTGGTTTTGAAAAATGTTAGCACTTAATTTAGCAAGGGTCCTAGGAGTGGCTCCAAAGGGACTATTACTAGATCAAGTGGAAATAATGGGACAGGGACCCACTATCACCTCATTCAATTTCCCCTTCTCTTTATGAACTTTCACTGATGGGAGGAGTCTCAGTATAGGGAAATTACTCGAATGATGAGACCAATAACAATGAACAATGTGATTTCCAATAAAAAAAAGGATCAGATAATAGGTTTCCTGCTTTAGAATCAAAAGAAGGACTCTCCAAGAAAGGCTTGAGGGAAAGATGACCTCGGGTTTAGGAATATTTAAAAACGATGAATTTTCCTAAGATCAAAACTTCCAAAATTCCTCACTTGTGATTGATGTGTTTATACTAGGCTTCAAAGTGAGCCAAGGTTGACTCATTCAGCGGAAATATTCAATTAAAGTGTGAGCTTTGGGAGAAGCTAGGGTGAATTTCCATGAAAAACCTTGAGAGAAATACTATAAGAGACAAAGGTTTGGGAGATATACCGTGGTAAAGGCTCATCCAATAATCATTTATAGTTAAGATAACAGGTTTTGAATGATGAACCACAAAGTGAAAACCTTCAAGAAATCCCCAAGTCAAAGGAGCTTCAAGGGTTCCATCTTGGTGTGATAGTTAGGGCATCAATTTATTTGAAATTCCACTATCGCATTTCATTCAAAATTGGAGGATGCCTAGAGCTCTAATCTAGCCTAGGAAGTGATGCCTTGCTTGAGGGACTTTTGCTACTTTTACACACCTTATCCTTTTTTATTTTAGCCTCTCTAGGCATCATACTATTTTAAAGAAAATGAACATTTGTCCCCACACCTTGCATGTGAGCATCTTCTTGGAAACTCCTCATTATGCAATTCAATCTAGTCATATATGCAAGGTTTATTTTCTTCATGAAGTCAAATTAGACCTATTTTCATCCACACATGTTAATTATTGCAATGAGAAAGGTAAATATTGAGAGGTGATCTAGTCAAAAGGGATTATTATTGGTAGATTCCGTGTTTCAACCATGTGTTACTCAGGTAAATCCCCTCTACGGACAGAGGCAATCCCACTAGCCCTAGGGTGGGTCTAAAAACAAGGAATCATGCTAGAGTGTAGGTTCCTAGATATTTGAGTGAAATAGGATGCGATAAGATGGCCTACCTATGGTCCAAAGTTATTTTCGACACCTGTAGTGATGATGAGAGTTGCTCGCTCCTGATCGAAGACAAGTCACAACCCTTCCACCTATTGTGTTTGGACACCTTCATAGAGATCGGAAAATGACAACCACATACCACATACTAATTCCATCCAAAATATACCAGTTAGTTAGAGAGGACTAGCATATTTCATTTGGTACAGACAAAACACAAGACGGGAACTAGATAATAGTCACTTATATTAATAGGTAGAAAGAAGAGATACAACCATGCTCTGACGTTGTGATCTCCTCCAGCGGGGCTTAGCCGCAACACGTCTCAAAGCTCGTCAGGGAATTCAGACAGGATAAGGGACCTCTCGATGGAATTCCTTCTTGATCTACCTTCTCAGTTATTTGACTATAGCTTAGTTCTCCAAGTTCAGCATTTCAGCTGCATAATCCTCTTTGTTCAGCTAATTTTCATGATGGGAGAAAGCTCATTTATATAGGGGGAGAGGGAGAGGTTAGGATCCCTATAATCATGGAAGGGAGACCTATCTTCTAAGAGTGTCCCATAAGAGGAGGAAACCACTACCTAAAGAGGGAGATCCATGGCTCATCAAGTTAACCACTTACATCCTCCACATTGGCTCGAGGGGTGAACTGGCTACCCGCGCCAATGTCAAAAAATAAGCTTTTTTAGGCTTTTTGAGAAAATGTTCTAGAGGAAAAATGATGTTCTTGTATAGAAGGATGTAAAGAAGGTGCTTGCAGAGGATGACACTACTCATAGGTCATGAGAAAGACCCTCTAATATGCGGGGCAAGGGATTGCAAGGACGGTGACAAAACGTTGTCTAATAGATGCCCCCTAAAGCATGAGGTCTGAGAGAGAGGGAGGGGTGAAATGCTTTATGAGAACATGTTCGACCCAAACACTACCGCTAGAAAATCTGCAAGTACAAATACAACTGATATATCTGATACATGACATGTGGCATGGGTGTAGCCATCCATAATAGAGTACATAAACAATGAGATCCAAGGTATGGACACAATCATATAGCAGTAAGGATAAAAAAATAGACTCAGGTATGGTCGCAGCCATCCAATCAAAAGAGTCATATAATAAGTCATAGTAATCCACAAAGAATCTGCATACTGGGTTTCATCAGACAAAACCCAGGGTCTTGTGCTCCATCTCGACCCGAACATAGTAAAAATTCGAGCATACGAATATGTGAGCTGAAGTCGAAAATGCAAGAACATCGTCTGATTAACAGCCAATGATTAAAGATGTTAATAGATGCGAGATAAACCACCAATAATGAAAATGGCTCTCAAGGTATGAAAGGTACAATCCACAGAATTTGAACAGGGATCTGACGTCGATCACCTGCAGACTCAGTCGATTGAAGGCCAATGATGTGGACCTTACGTCGAATGCGAAGAACCTGCCATTGAGGCATACATGCTCTAAGGTACCTGAAGGGAGTCTCTAGATCAACTTCCTCAATATTGAGCTGGAGTCGACAGGAAGTGATCTTGATCGAAGGTGGGCCATAGTGTTTCCCACATCATCGACAAGAGACAGAGGAACATGATGTTTGTGAATCAAGACCAACAGAGAATCAGAGGGATTTTGAAAACTTGAGAGGCAAAATTTTCTTGAACGTATCGGCGGCACGACACTGGGTTTGGCAGTATTTGACATCAAGGATCTAAGGTCATGGTGACGTGGCAAAGAGCAGATGAGCGGTCAAAAGAGATTACCCAAACCCATGGATGCAAACAAATAACGAGATGAGATGTCCCTAACCCGACACGAATGAAGACAAGTGCCATATTCAAGAGCGACATATTGCCAACACAACTACAATCTGGTTCCATTTTCCCCCACCATTTCTTGCGAGTACCCCAATTATTTTTGAAAATAAGCTTGAAGGGGATAGCATATGCTTCCGATGTAAGTTTGTCCTTCGGACAAATCCAACCTAGTATATTTTACGAGCCCTAGGAAGGAGGAACTCGAGTAATGTCATGACCATGGAGTCCGATGTCATCAGGTTTTAACGAGTCTGACAAAGGGAGAACTTGACATCTTTTCATGTTTAGAGAGTTTGAAAATAAGGCGAAAAAGAAAACTCCAGCAGTCCCTTTTCATAGGTATTCTCACAAATTTGAAAAGGTAGAAAATTGTGTCTGAGAGAACCTCTTAGTTGCAATCGGCTAAGGTATTCATTTTTCATAAATAATATATCCCAGCCCAAAAAAGGTGTAAACGTATACTGGGTAGATATCGTTTCGCAGCCAAATTAACGACTTGAAAACAAAAAGTGACTCAGAAATCTTTGCAGTTTTAGAGAGTCAAAAAAGAGTTGAAAGGTGACTCCAGTAGTGACTTTTTCGTGTTTTTACCGAGTCCAAAAAATTATAAAATACAACTCATTTCTTCGTCATAACCACGTGAAAACCTATAGCTGCACAAAAAGACGCATGTAAAACATATTCCTCGAAAATAATATGAAAATATATCGACAAATATGTTTTAAAACCTATTTTAGGACTTTGAAAAGTTATAAGAGACCATAAATGGTAAATAATTATTACTTTTCACTTTTACCTCTTTGTAGAGAAATAGTGACCCCTTTCCATTGCGATCTTCAGGCAATGATTGTGAACAATGCAGAGGACCAATCCAGATTCGGTTTGTTTCAGGTAAGAGCCGAAACCATTTGAAATCTTTTAAGCTATATTTAATTACATTTAATTGTCATTTTGGATCCCTAGGGGAGGATTTGTAAAATTTAGGGCATCGCGGTTAGCGCGAATTTTTTAATTAGAAAAACAGTCGCGCCAACCACACAACTCAAAATCCACTTTAAATTCAAGAAAATGCAACCAATTGATTGCAAATTTTAATGCCCAAGGCGACTTACAATGTTCCTATGATCAATTCATGCAGGTACAAAGAAAAAAAGATGGTAATCAAGTGGAAAGAGAGAGAACACAGTGAGGAGGATGAACAGGTCATGGAAAATGAACAATGCATGAATGCCCTCAGAAATTATGGGCTCAAGAAGTTCTTCCTGACATCGTGTCTCCGGGCTCAGCCTGAATTGCTTCAATATCTAATAAGCATTTGGGACGAAGATCAAGAAAAGTTCGTACTCTGGGATAAGGAGCTTGAACTCGAAGTTTCTGATGTGTATTTCATCACTGGGTTGTCACGTAGGGGTGCAATCCCTATCTTGACTGGTACCTGGCATTCCGGGGAAAGCATGGAAATGGTAATTGATAGGGTGTGCCATGGGGCACGAAAAGGAATAGGGAGTGGAAAAGTGGATATCCAAACTGTCCCTGATCTGGCACTAAGAGTAGTGCCGCACACTATGACGCGGGCTGCGGGATCGCAGGCACGAGGCCGCGAAGACACAAATTCTTCTTTCTTCAGAGTGTATGAACCCAAATCTTTTCAACTAGACCGAGGTCGTGACCATAAACATCAAATGAGATCTCACTAAGTGCAAGAAGACCAAACTAAAGCAGTTTGGCTATGGATCAATCTTGGTATCATTCTTCTTGGAACGATTACCCATATTCCAGTGTCAGGAGGTTATAGTCCCGATGCTACCACCCAACGAGCCACGGATGGCCCAATGGGTGGCACTGATGCCTAGAGCAGGGGGTGGCCAGCAGATGTCCTGGATGCCAGAGTTCTTTGATTGGCTCCGATGACAACTGATTGTCGTGGAGGATTGGCCCTACGTCAGCACAAACTTCACTAGAGACCTAGACCTCCCACTCCCAAAGGGAGAGGATTGGGACAAAGAACTTGGTAAGACTCAATTTTTAATTTCATGAGTTTATAATTTTTTGATATATATGCATGTTCTGACAGTTATTCTTATATGTATGCAGATGTTGACCCAGAGCATCTTGCATGTATGTCACCGATAGCGTGGTGAGTTCCTCGCGATTTCGATTCTCATGGTGAGGGTGGCGAGGAGGAGATAGTGTAGAACCTAGAGGGGATCCCCTGTGGGGTCCCAGACTATGCTCACTTGAATGAAGTGCCTCGGGCCTATCAGAGGCACACTGTAGGGGTGCCGAGTCGTATCCACCACTTACTAAGGCAGTTGGTACGGGCGGTGACATGCTATCATGAGCACCATGCCGATTAGGCACTTAGGCTTTATTTCTGCACATTTTTGAGAGACATGTTGTCTCACGATGTAACTGAAACATACATATATTACTTTTTGGGTTTTATGATGCACACATTGCAAACAAAAGATATATATATATATATATATATATATATATATATATATATATATATATATATATATACACACACATCTATTTTCTACATGGGTCTATTTACATATGGTGATGTTTTTATAAATTACACAAATGTCTATCTAGCACCATGTTAGCTATTGGATCTGTTAATCTATTCATTCGTCTTGGTATATGTTGATATGTAATGAAATCAAAATGTCTTTCAAGTAAACGAATATGCAAATACAATCTCAAAATGCATGGGTTTTGAACAGAATAATGACCGTTCAGTTGAAGAACAACAAGCTGTGAATCCAAATTCACAAGCAGCGCGCGTATGACAAGGTTAAATACCTCGGTTAATAGTTCCAAAATAGCACTATATTCAACGACATTATTTGTAGCTGATCCTAAACAAATTCCTTGTAAGTTAATCAAATCACCAACATGATCATAAATTACCCAGGCTGCCAAAGACAAATTCCGGGTACTGCTGGAAGCACCATCCGCGAAACCGACATAAGGGGAAATAGACATTTGCATAGAAAACAAGACCCAATAAGCAAAAAAAATCTCACAAAGCACATCAAACCAAAACATGCACACAAAATGAAAAAATCACCTATGTACACATATCATGCATGAATGACTCAATCATAATGCTTTTTCAGGTACAACCCATTTTTGGGCTGCGATAAAGTTTAACCTTCATATTCAATAAGCTCATAAGCCCCATTTTGTATCACACATTTGACGATGTAGGGCCCATGCCACATGGGTTGGAATTTTCTTGCCCCCAACTTGTCATGAGCTTGGTTGTACAGGAGAGCGAGATTGCCTTCAATGAAAGAATGAGGGGAAACTATTTGGTCAAAATGGGCTTTGACTCACTTCTTCTGTGCTTCGATGACCAAGGCAGCTAAGCGACACGTTTCGTCCAATCTCTCTAAGTAGAGGAGACGTTCTTCTTCAGGCGAAGTATTAGGCAGTAATTCCACAGTTAATTTAAGTGAAGGGATTTCACATTCAATTGGAAGCGTAGCTTCCAGACCATATACCAACTGAAATGGGGTAAATCCGGTAGCATTCTTGATCGACGTTCGGTAAGCCCATAAAGCTGAAAACAACATCAGATGACAATTTGATTTATGGATCTCGATTTCTCATTGAAGCATTGTAACAAGGACTTTTTTTACAGCTTCAACTTGGCCATTAGCTTGAGGATAGTAAGGCGTTGAGCCATTGTGACGCAGATCCAACTTAGATGTCAGCTCCGCCATCATATAATCCCAAAAATGAGAACCATGGTCAGTAACGATGGCTTGAGGGACACCAAACTGAGCAATAATGTGATTGAATATGAACTGTGCTGCTGTATTATCGTCCACATCCAGTGTAGGCATTGCTTCGGCCCATTTCGTAAAATAATCGACAACAACGATAATATAGGCATGCCCCCCGGCCAAACGAGGGTTACACATCATAAAATCTATGCCCCATTTGGAAAAAGGACCAATGGTAATGACAGGGTGTAAAGGAACAGGAAACACATGCATCTTGCGTTGATAAATCTGGCATGCATGGCATTTGCGTACTACAATGATGCAAACTTTAAAAATGGATGGCCAGAAATAGCTAGCACGAAGGATCTTCTGTGCAGTGGCATAACCAGACATGTGACCACCACAAGCCCCATTGTGGCATTCATTTAAAACTTTCTCAGCTTCCTCGAGGGTCAGACATCCGCGGAGTACAAAATCAACTCCAACACGATAAAGGGTATCTCCAACAATGCGATAATGTTGTGATTGATGCCGAATGTGGCATGGGGCATCTTTCGTTAACTCAGACCTAAAAGTAGACATTTGGAGATACATGATGATATCACTGTACCATGGATCGAGGGTGCTATTCAGGAAGAGAGTCTCGTCTGGAATATGATCCTCAGAAGAAGAAGGAGTAGAGTCGGCGGGGAGAGAACAAATCAAATTAGCGAAAACAAGTGATTTCTTTGATTTGGAAGTAGTGAACTCCAAATCAAACTCTTGGAGGATAATGTTCCACTTCGAGTATTTGCCCCATGGCAACTGCCGAGATACAATATAGGTCATGGGGTTACAATCAGAAATCACGGTCACCGTGCATAAAAGAATGTAATGACGAAAACACTGGACGACCTGGACTGTAGCTAGCGCTAACTTTTTGACATGTGCGTAACGCGTTTCAGGGTCGAGAAGGTTCTAAGACAATTAATAAATTACATGCTTGTTATCGTCATCATCATCTTGAACCAAAACCATGGTGATCGTATTGAAGGCGATAGCTAGGTAGAGGGTGAAATCACGATGGTACTTCGGAGGACGTAATAGAGGAGCGTTGACAAGCAACGTCTTCAGCCTATCAAAAGACTACCGAGCAATCTCATCCTAGACATCCTGATTTAAAAGTTGTGCAAATCCTTTGGCTACTTCGGCGTAGTTCGGGATGAAACGACGTAGGAAATTTTCTTTCCCTTAGAGACTCTAGAGTTGGTGTAACGAGGACGCAGAGGGGAGATTGACAATATCCTCAACCTTAAGAGGGTCAAGGTGAATTCCATAATTAGATACGATAAACCCTAAAATTCTACCGAAGTCAATGCAGAATATGCATTTATGTGGATTGAGCCAAATGTTGTAGCCTCTACAACAAAGAAAGATCTGACGGAGATGCTCCGGGTGGTCTTTCCACACAGCTGAATGAGTCGGAAGGTCATCCAAGTACGGTTGAACAATATGCCAAGTATCGTGAAAGGCATAAGACATCCCGCACTAGAACGTAACCCCAACATTCTTCAAGCCGAAAGGGATTTTATTATACGCGAACATTCCCTAAGGACAGATAAAAGAGGTCTTGTGTTGATCAGACGGGAGAATATTGATCTAATTGTAGCCAGAAAAACCGTCCAAAAGGGAGAAGACTTCACTCCCCACACAATCCTTAATGATCTAATTCATGAAAGGGGTGGGATAGTTATCCTTAGGACAGGCCTGATTGATATCACGATAATCGACACAAACGTGAATTTCTCCTTGCTTCTTATCCACAGGAACAATATTAGAAACACACTCTGTCAGAGGAATCAGATAAATGAAACCTGATTTGAGAAGTTTTTCAACTTCAGCTTTGATATCGGTGGCTTTCCCAGGATGCAAAGGATGAAGATGTTGGCGAACAGGCTTCGCACCTGGGTAGGTGGGAATCTCGTGCACCACAATACTGGGATCGATTATAGGCATCTCTTCGTAAGACCAGGCGAAATCATCATGGAATTCGCGGAAGAGACTAGTGTACACTTGGACTTCCTTGGAAGAGCAGGTGAGTCCCACATGGATATTCTCGACAATCCCTGGTTTCACAGAAATTTCAATAGGCATCGTTTGAGTAATGTTACCCAAGTTTCCTTTAGCGAAGACTTCATGATTCAAAATAGGCGTTTGAAGTGGTGGAGAAGGAAATTGAGATGAAAAATTCTCAAGACAGTTAGACATTGCCTCGAGGCAAGGCATGAAAGAGGAACGATGATGCCCATCACTCCATGGTAGATCTTCGAGAGACATGCTCAAAGGAGCAGCTTTTGGAGGAGGAGAGTCAAATGCAGATGTAAGATCAGAATAATTGATTTTGATTTGTCTAAGCGGCATTGAATCTCCAAATGAATCAACCTGTTCAGGCAAAGGGACGATCCATGGGTCATCTGATCGAGAGACCGTATTGACTTGAATAGAAGGGGAAAAATACCCATGAGAGCGGGATGCTTGAAAAGACCCGGCCCTATACTGTTAGGGGGATTAGGAATTTGATCCACGTACAGTACGTTGTTCTTGGAAGACGAGGTAGAGAATGACAGCTGAACAACAATAATGATTTTTCCCTCATGTGTTAACTTTAGAAGTCAAAAGAGGGTGGACAGAATGCATAGCAGAGCATGAGTCCAACTATGGCCGAGTAGAAGATTGTAGTTGGGTTTGGCATCAACGAATTCTACTTCAACGTTGACCATCTTTCCTTGCAATGTGATTAGAAATCTAGCGAGAACACCCAAGGGTTTTGATTCCATTCCATCGAATGCCTCAAGGGAATTGGGTGACGAAGTCAGGGCTGGAGATCCAATAGCCTTCCAGCAAGCAGATGAAATGACACAAGTAGATGCACCTTCATCCACTACAGCTCTATGGATGTTGAGACCATTAATACTGACTTGTATAACAAGCGCAATCTGGTGCGGAATTCAGGGGACAAAATTATCTAAGTCGAAAGAGAGAAGGCTAGAATCAGCAAGGTCAATCTCGCCGATCGCAGATAATAATGCTTTCTATTGAGATGGACAACTTTGAAGCACTTCTAATGCGGACATCATGGAAGGCGCCTGTGCTAAGTCCTCAAAAATACTGTAATGCTGAGTAGCACGGGCGTTAGGATTATAAGAATATTTTCGGAGAACACCTTTAGAAGGTGGTTGTATGACAGGTTCAGCACTGGGCCTTTCAATTTCAGGAGGACCAGAGGCAGGTGGGGGAGGAGGACCATCAAAGACATCCTTCCTGGCTACCTGGCGTGTTCTAGCCTAATTCTTCAATTGAGTAGTGATGGAAACGGGTGCAGAACTGTTCATCCTGAATACTTGAGAGCCAGACGATGCAGATGGCGGAGGTTGCTCGACCATCTGGGTCTGCTGATATGGAAAAGGTTCTTTAAGGACCACCAGAGTTCCCTTAGCGCCTTTGAGTAGTTGACTAACCTCGGATTGTCTATGACAACCCATAGCGTAGTGGTCCTCATCACAAATCAGACAGGGATACTTCATCTTTCACTATGAACCATCATCAACATGAGGTTTAGAAGATTCTGGTTTTAGGGCATCGAATTTGGCCTTGCCTTTGCCCTTATTTTTCCCCTTGGAAGTCTTGTCTACAGGATTGGCCTAAATGGTGTTGACCTCCGAGGTTTTACCAGAATCTTGGGTAGCCTAAGGAGCAAAATTATTAGGAGAATTTGATTTCTTCTTCCCATTGGAAGACTAAGGACTTGCATGAATTCTGAGACACAAAACCAATAACGTTGTCGACTAATGGGGTAGCTGGCACTTTAGAGGTCCCAGGTCGAGGGGCCTCAGTCAAGATGTCATACAAAATGTCTGATTGAGAGTACACTAAATCAAGGTACTGGGCATGAGCGATGGATTGTTCCTTGGTAAAACATGCCCCCATGGCGATGTCTTTCGCAATCTGATCGACAAAATATGTAGTGAACCAATGAGTAAGAAGCTGATCAGGAATTTCGAACTTGATCAGGAGACAACGTCGTCTCCATTCATGAATGTGGTCCAAGATATGGGTAGCCCAGTCCTGTTTCAAGGATGTTAGGAGATGTGTCATGGCTTCATAATGAACCAGAAACTGGAAATGAGTAAGGAACTCCATATCAAGAGTGTTGAAATCTTGAAAGATTCCATGAGGTAGTTCGATATACCAATTAGCAGCAACTTTGGTAAGAGTGTGCTGGAAGAGACAGAGTCGCACAGAGTTGTCCACCCAAGAATTGGAAGAACACCATAAATGGTATGTCATGACGTGAGCTTGGGGGTCTTCTCCAGACTTACCCTAAAACTTGGGAAAATCACCAGGAACCTTCATTGGAACCGAAGGCCAAAAGGGATTATGAAGAATGGGATCATTTTTCAATTTGGACACATCCGGTAACTCCAACGTAGCGAGAAAAGGTAATTGAGGGTTAAAATGCATAGCAGGTCCACGATAAGGACCTGTACCCATACTCCATCCTGGTTGAGTATAAATCTGCCCCCATTGGTTCTGTCCCAAAGGATTCGGACCATAAGGGGTATAAGCCAGATAATTCGGTTGATATGGTGGTTGTGGACCAGGATACGGGGGTTGAAAACCAGGATACTGATTTTGAGTATATGAGAGTCCCAATTGAGCAGCATAAGGATTTTTCTGCAGAGTATAAGTATAGCCTAGCGATCGAGGGTAATAAGAAGGACCTTGAGGCGGGTTGTATACTAGTCGATATTGACCTTGAGGGAAATAACTGCCTTGGGGTCTAACGGGCTGCTGATAAGTGGGGCCCTGCTGAGCTGGATACATCAGGCACAGTGGTTGATCTAGCTGCAGCATAGAGAATAGCGGTGGCTGAGCGGGGTGAATGGGTTGTGTAGACTGACCCAGCTGAGCAAGTTGACCTGACTGATGAGGGCCACCAGGTTGCCCCTGCGGAGCAGGTTGGCCTGATGGCTGTGGTGGGCTAGGTTGTGCCTGATAACCAGGTTGACCTGGAGCAGGACCATAAGATGGTCCTGGCTGTGCAACATTTGGACCAATCAGAAGATATGGTTGTTGAGGTTGCACCAAAGGTTGAGATGGATGAATCTGCCCCCAGGACCATATGAAGGTCCGGGTTGATATACTAGTTGCCCAGCTGGTCCTTGAGGTTGCTGTAGTTGGATAACAGGCTGACCTTGTAAAATTTGACCTTGAGGATTGTAGGGATGCCCTTGTGGGCCATAAGACAATCCTTGCTAGACCGAAGGTTGTCCCTGTAAGGGTTTCCCTTGTGGGTCGTACGCATACCCTTGTTGCACCGAAGGTTGTCCTTGAAAGGGTTGTCCTTGCGGGTCATAAGCATACCCCTGTTGAACCGAAGGTTGTCCATGAAAGGGTTGTCCTTGTTGGTTAGAGGGTTGCACAGGCAAGGTAGGTTTAAAACCAGAAAGGAACTGACAAGCCTCAAGAGCAGGCAAGTAGATAGGGTTGCCTTGTTCATCATACTAAAACGGAAGTGAATAAATCAGGGTACCATTCACTTCATAATGAGAAAAATAAGACTGAAAAGGATCGTGAGGGGACTGATAAGTCTGGGAGCTCTGCTGCTGAACAACCAACTGATACTCCTCAAAAGAAAGGCTGTCAGGGATCACCATGGTAATCGAAGTTTCTACCAAAGTGGAAACTCCTGACGACTGGGCAGTGACAACCGGTGCCGAAGCAGCCACACAGACGGTAGTCCTAGTGGGAAAAGACGTAACAAAAGGCGGCAAAGACGAGACAGGTGTCATTAGCGACATACCTAATGACGAAAGAACCAGACCCCTTGATGGATTTGATGTTTCCATGGAGGAAATACTAGCCATAATCTGACCCAAAGACCTATATCCGGCTGGAAGCGACACCGATGGTGAAGATTGGGCAGGTTCTTGATGGATGTATTTTGGGGAAAAGTTGGTATTCTTCATTAGAAACTAGAATACCCTCACTGCCATTAGGACTAGACGAGTCCATGTCTGAATCCACCGTGAGATCTTGCAAAACCGTACGAGGGCTAGGAGTTATAATAGCAGCCAAAAACAATGATCTTGTTGTAAGAGGGGGAAAATGTTCCCCAACCCCAAAGCCCAACCAAGCATTTGAAAGAGGCCAATGGAACCCAACCGGTTCTCCAAAGGGGTACTCTGATGGGATGACAGGCTGTTGAAGCTCAGTAGACTTAGAGGTCTGAGAAGTTTCAGATGAAACGTCCGAGAAAGGACTACTATTAGAAGAAACTGATGGTTCCTTCACTATGATTGTAGCACACTACAAAAGGGAAAAAGATCGAAAATGAAGACTCTTAGATCAAAACTAGGGAAAACAAAGACAGGCCAAGTAATCAAAATTTAATGGGCATGTAATCGTAGGTAGTTTATTTTACCACATTGAAACCAAAAATTTGTTATTTCATGTTTTAAGAGTCAAGAAACAATCAAAGATGACTCAAGTATTTTTCAGTTTTAAGTGAGCACAAAAGGACAAGTGCTCGATGATATTTTCAAATTTATGGAGTCAATAAAGATCGAAAATGACTTCCCAGGTAGTCTAGGTAAAAGGGTGTACCAAGTCCGCGTGAACTGCCATATACACCTTGGTTATAAAATGAAAGAAGAATCAACCAAGGACTTGACGTACATGCAGGTAGTCTCCTCGAATGCTTTGTTCGGTGTATCAAAGTTACAAGGCAGTAGACTCAGCTTCCTACAGATAAAAGGATCATGGAAAATTTTAGGGGCTAATATTCGCAGGTGGGCTAATTTTCCATGCTTTTTCCAAAAAAAAGATTCGCCAATTTCCATTTTTTTATAAAATTTATTCGCCCAAATTTTACATACAAAAATATTTTACCTTAAAAATTTCCAACATTATACAGACAATATATATAATATCATTATAGATTTGAATAATTTTACAAATACATCAATAAACATTTTATAGTTTGCATATTAGAAACTAGTGAGATTCACCAATTTTTTAAACTTAAAAATAATTTTCCATCCTTAAAATTTTCCCTGAAAAGGATTGCAACCTAGAGGGGTATCCCTTTGTATACTCGACGGTATGGGGTGCACAAGTCCGTACTAGCGCTTTCTGAAGCCAGATGGTGAGCGACATCTGCTAGGTTTAAAGACGCTGGAACACGTCTCTAACTTAGACCACTAAATTTTTCGTTAAGTTTCAATGTTGCCTTAGGTTAATTGAATAAATTTTAAGTTGATCTTGTATTTATGTTTCAATTCCAAGGTCCTACCGAATGTTGGATCTCAGCTACATGCCATGAAATACCATTTCATTGAATGAAAAAATATCTACAAGAAAGTTAGAAGTTTTCAAGTGATAGAAAATAATGAGAACACACAAAAGCATCCACTACGGAACGTGGTGCAAACTAATGAGAACGAGAAATATTTCCTAGAATGCCCAATGCTAGTTATGTGAAATATTTTCTAATTCCACAATGCAAACAAGAATGCAAGCACAAAATACATTTTTTATTTTTTCAATGTAATAGAGAAAATGGTGCACTAAACGACATGAAAAATGAATCTTCACACTAGTTCGAGAATGCCAACGCAAGAGTCGAGGTGAAACAATTCAATCAACTCACAAGCAAATAGAACAAAGACTAAAACTAATGTCACAATCTCTCAAATCGAAGAAAGATGTCGAAACTGACCCATACAAGCAATGTGAGCTATGCTTGGAGTGACATGAAGCAAAACCGAACGAAAGAGGCAAGACTCACTCAAGACTCGCTTCCCCAAAAGAAATCACTCAAAACGGATCCAGGGAGCTTAATGCAATCAAGAAAATAACGTAGGTGACCGCGAAACAAAAGACCCAAACTTCTACATGAGGCTCAACATATCAAAGCACTAGAAATTCCTAAATTCATGATGCTGAAATGAATGGACAAACAACCGAGGGAAGAAGGCTGATCACGGTTACAAACAATCCCAAAGAATTCAAATCAAGTCAAGAAAACACCCAGAGACACTGGTATGGACCATAAAACCCAAAAAAGGGAAAAATCTAGCACCTATAGGAAATGGTGCAACTGTCTGGTTGTAATCCACGCCAGACAGGAGATGGCGAGGGTGATGAACTGGAAAAAAGTGCCTGAGTGGGCATGACTGTCAGATTGGAAACCGTGCCAATCAAGCCCACCTTAGGAAAATGAAAATTTTGGAAAAGAAGAGGTCAGATTTGATCCTTTAGGGATAAATAGGGGTCTAAGACTCAGCAAAACAACCAGAAAAGGCAAGCTAAGCAAGCAAAGACCAAGAAGAAGATCTAATAGACGAAAGACAAACTCGCACTGATCCCCAGTATGGTCACCAAATTGTTACTCAGGTAAATCCCCTTTGCATACAGAGGCGATCCCACTAGCCCTAGGGTGGGTCTAGAGACAAGGAATCATGCTAGAGTGTAGGTTCCTAGATATTTGAGTGAAAGAGGATGCGATAAGATGGCCTACCTGTGGTCCAAAGTTATCGTTGACGCCTGTAGTGATGATGAGAGTTGCTCGCTCCTGATCAAAGACAAGTCACAACCCTTCCACCCATCGCGTTTGGACACCTGCACAGAGATCAGAAAACGAAAACCACATACCACATACTAATTCCATCCAAAATCTACTAGTCAGTCAAAGAAGAATAGCATATTGGATTTGGTATAGACAAAACACAAGACGAGAACCAAAAAATAGTCACTTATATTAATAGGTAGAAAGAAGAGATGCAACCATGCTCTGACGTTGCAGTCTCCTCTAGCGAGGCTTGGGCGAAGCACATCTCAAAGCTCATCGGAGAATTGAGACGGGATAAGGGACCTCTAGATGGAATTCCTTCTTGATCTACCTTCTTAGTTATTCGACTATAGTTGAGTTCCCCAAGTTCAGCATCTCAACTGCATAATCCTCTTTGTTCAGCTAGCTTTCATGATGGGAGAAAGCTCATTTATATAGGGTGAGAGGGAGAGGTTAGGATCCCTATAATCATGGAAGGGATACCTATCTTCTAGGAGTGTCCCATAAAAGGAGGAAACCACTACCTAAAGAGGGAGATCCGTGGCTCATCCTATTAACCACTTCCTATAACTCATCCCAGAGGTGGTTGAAGGAAAATTTTTCCTCTAGTTTGTTAAAAAAAATCCCAAAAAGGCTGGCACAAGCACAAAAAAAAGATAGAGTGCTAGCTAGCGTGACCTCTAGTGTACATCCTCCACATTGGCATGAGGGGTGAGTTGGCTACCCGTGCCAATGCCAAAACATAGGTTTTTTGGGCTTTTTGAGAAAATTTTCTACAGTAGAAATGATGTTCTTGTATAGAAGGATGTAAGGAAGGTGCTTGCAGAGGATGACACTACTCACAGGCCACGGGAAAGACCCTCCAATATGTGGTGCAAGGGATTGCAGGGACGGTGACAAAATGATATGTAACACCATGCAAACAGTGAAAAATCTTGGAGAGGGTGTGCTTAAGGAGTATCATTCTAGGAAATGTTTGTATTTCATCCATACAAACACTAATCAATAGATTTATATGGTTACTAAAGGAAAAAAAACAAGTTATTACAAAAGGGGCACTATACTAAACTATTTCTAGTAGGTTGGAACTTCATAATAATAGAAAATAGATATCATGGAGAAATAGTGCCACAATGTTGTGTTGACTTGTTGCTCATAAATTTAAGACACTATCCTGAGTATTACGTGCTAAATAACACATATTTTAGAAGACATGTGCCTCACTAAAGATAATTTAAACACATTTGTCAATTAAAGGGAAAACATTAGCTACAAATTGTTTTGAGCAGATGTGTGCTTTCAACAAACCTAGTTTTGAAAGAAATAAAAATCACTAGAGAGAAATTGTGACATCCAAAATGATCTAGCACATAGGCCTTTAACCCACAATTTGATCCTCTTCTATTTCATCGATTACATTATCTATCTTCCTATTCTGTTCTATAAAGGATAGGTGAAAGTCCTCATTCTAGAGGGTGGATTTACTTGCATAGGTGTCAAGAGCTTCTCATTATCTTCCCTCATCCATTTCATACTTGAGAGCACTTCCACTACATGCACTTGATAGGGTAGCCCATGGTATATTGTCTCTATGATTTACTTTCCAACACTTCATTCAAATATCAAATGAATTATAATATACTTATTTTATATCTCTTTGATTTCATGTGTTTGTTTTGTATATGTTATAATGCTACAAGGATTATGTTGTCATTACAATGCACTTATTTGAATTTTACTTTCATATTGGATGGATATTCTTTGCCACTTTTCCATCTAATCACATGAATTTTAATTAGGAAACTCATCACTACCTTTTATAATTTAATTTGTACTCAAAGACACCATTGTATATTCGATTATTTTAGACTTACACTCGCAAAAGTATCTTTAAATAATACTTATGAATAAAAATTATTAGTAATAATCCTCATTAATTAATAAGGTTAGTTAACTATTGATAAAAACACTAAATGATTAAACAATAACAATAATTATATCACTAGCATATAAAATTTCTTTAAAACATTTTTTTAAGCCAAACTAATATTTTGTCTTAAAATCGTAAATTATCATTTCAATTATTTTAATTTAAAAATTAAAACTTTTTAATTGTCTTAAATTATAAATTAAGACAATTCCTTCCATTAACTTAGAAATTAACATAATTCGTTCAAAAAGGCGGCAACATTCTAAAAAAGAAGATTTGAAGTAAACAAACTGAGGGTTGGAGACATCGTTATTACAACAACACGAAATTGGACCAATAGGTTGCCTGGTCGAATCTTCAAACCAAAGCGTTGTTGCATTGTTTTCCCTCTTAGTTACAAGGACAAGGCCAAACTCGCCTCTTTTCATAGTAAGCCTCTAAGGCCTTCATAACTAATAGCAGAGGAAGAAATTTCTGCTACCGCAGGAGAAAAGATGAGCATGGAAGGGAAGCAGAGGGTTTCAAGAAACAAAGAACTAATAAGGGGAGTAGGTCATTTTTCTAGATAAAAAATGTATCACAAAAGAGCTATTTGGGCCGTTAGGAAAAAGGATGGGGACAATTTTCCCCAACATGCCGAACAACTCCAGGAGCCGAATTCCTATGAAAAGGCTCCCAAATTCTATCTTGCAGAAGACGTGCCCAAGCCCTTCTTTAACAAGAGGAAGCCCAAGCCTACCAAACTCAGGTAAACTAATATTTCTATGTTTAAATTGATTTTTACAGTCATTGTTCAATACCCATATAAGTATTTTTAGTAATCTAGGGTTCAGGCTTTAGGATCAAGTCATACAGTCATTTTTCAATATTTGCGTAGGTTTTCACTCTCATTTTTATGGACATTATTCAATACTCCTATAGACTTGTTAATAATTTATAATTTAGATCTATTTTTGCACATACTATTCAGTAATCATTGGGTATGCATGGTGCTTTTATGTTGTTCTTTCTCTTATGAAATTTTCTTTTTGAGACTATATAGGTTGAGAATTACTCCAGGAACTGTAATGATCCTTCTAGATGGACGCTTTAAGGGAAAACAAGTTGTTTTCCTGAAACATCTGGAGTCTGGAATTTTTCTTATTACTGGTAACCATGCTTCTTTCATCCCTTGTAAATGTCTGAACTCATTTTGTTTTTTATTTTGATAGGTCTTACTTCGATAAGATAAATATTTAACCGGCCTTATGGGTTTTAAATTCTTTGGGTGATATGATTTAGTTTGGTTGTTTGATTGGTTGCACTTTTAAGTTCCTTTGAGATCTACGTAGTCTATTGGACCTCCTTTTGAATAGCTAGAATTGAGAGTTGGATTTCATTAGAAATTTAATACAATTTCATTAAAAATGTAAGTTTTGATCCTATAAAAGAGTGGTTCAGGCTTTCATAACCTTTTTTATTGGGGAAGTAGAAGGATAATGTTGTCAAAATAATATATGAAAAATTATAAGTTTCCAATACCGAGATAAAATTTCCAGATTACCATCTGATCTTGTCCCTCACTATCAGTTTTCCTTCCCAACCATCAACTATACAAGGCATTTGTCTACGGGTCTTGGTGGCCAGGGCTTTCAAAATATTTTTATTGGGGAAGTAGGAGAATGTTTTTAAAATAATATATGTGGGTTTACAAGCTTCCAATATAGAGAGTAAACTGCCATATAACCATCTGATCCTCATGTTCTCCAATGTCAGTTCTTCCTTTCCCAACCATCAAATATACTAGGTAGTTGTCAATAGGGTATTGGTTCAGTCACAAAGTTAAAGTCTCCAAAAATGTTCCATTCTTGCCATGGTCTGTTAAAATGGGACAAGGCTAAGCACAAACCAAAGGTGAATTTTATGAAATAGATACCTATTGGACTGAAGAAAGTTGTTTATGCAGTGTAGCTCCCAACCTCGTGGTGTCTTTCTCAAAGAAATTTTCAAATAATAATATTAGGTGATCTTTCATGAACTGATACCACACATGATGTCCTTGCATTAGAAAGTTTACTATAGAAAAAATATTGAGAAGCATGAAAGGATTCATCAATATGTTATGAAATCACAAACTAACTGTGACAGATAAGGTCAGGATTACAAAAAATCATCTCTCTCATTAGATTAATCCATAGCCAGGAATTAGGTCTCCATGATTTACATAATAGTCTGGATAATTTTTAAATTTTTAATCCTTGTTGTCTGTCACCTCATGTTCTGTAACACCAAGATTTTGAAGAATTACCTCCTTCATTATACGCTTGACTATGAGTTGATCTCCCATTGCCTGGAGTCCAAGGTTGAAACATTCAACTCTATAGAAGCATTAACTCCAGACTAAACACTCTTTGCTTTATAGAGAAATATGAGTTAATACCTTAGAGGCTCATTGTTGTTTTCTGCATTTTCCACCATTCTGCCAAGGATGTCTATACATTTCCACCGTGTTTTGATAGTGGCACGGTATATGCTTCACCTTGTGTAATAAGCGTAAAAGTTATGAGATGCAAAAGAGACAATGGTGTCTATAAAACATATCAATATATTGAATAATTAATTGATATGATAAGATTCTTACAATGAGGATAGCCCCAAATATAGCTATAATCCAAGGCGATCTTGAGAAGTTATTTCCAGACTCAATTCAAATCAACACCCTTTCTCTTTGTGGGCAGTGCCATTGTCATTTTGTTGTGTTTCATTCAGATCGTGAACTAGTTTGAGCCTCAAGGGTTTCCTTTTCATTTTTTGGAGCTTTGACAGTGGGTAAGGGCACTTGATCCTTTGTGTCTTCCTCATTCATATCCTTTCCAAAATCATTGTCTTATTCATTGCTTTCATTATGCTCAAATTTACTTATTGAAATTATTTTCTTGCTCTTCGCAATATTCCCTATTGAATTGGGATTGCGATTCAGAATCAAAGTTTTTGGAATCATATTCCAAATGGAATTCAAATTCGTTGTTACTTTTGTCTTCATTTCATTTGTTGGAGAGGTAGACATCAATCTTGGCTTGACCTTGAATTGACGTTCAAGACAATATTATAAACAATGTGTAATATCTTGTTTCTAACAATGTTCATCCTCTCCAGTTATATGGTGGAGCTTATTTGGTATAGAAATTTTTTGTTCATCCTTACGTTTCATCTCTATGAACAACCTTGGAATCTCCATAAAAAAAAATACTTGGTAATAAATGGCATCTGACAGTATTGACAGAGATGATATTTATTTTCAAAAATTCATATACCCATTTCGGCAAAACATAAAAATATTGGAATGATGCCCATGGTAAAATAACATAATACAAGGACTAGAGTTACAGGGTATGGAATCCTTTATTTACCTAGGTAAAATGTGTTCATCTGCAGTGGTAGACTGCAGATGAATTATAACCTTAGCTACCAATGGAAATAGAGGCATGCATGCATATAATAATAGAGAAAATAATATGGAGGAAGGAATTCCTACCCATGACTATTTCATAAAATAATAAAAAAGAATATGGCCAATATCAACCATATTAGCCCGAGACTCCTCTTGATAAAGGGGGTCTTGGCTTAATTGGGAATTTTAAAAGAAAAACAAACCTTGGATATAATATGAACCTACTAATCCAAAACCAAACATCATACTGAATTGTGACAAAGTATAATGGTCATTAAACATGAGATAGAATTGGGAATTTTAATAGTGAAAACAACACCTATTATAGAATCTAGAATGACCCCAACACATATAAAAAAACAATGAAATAAAATAAAAAACACAACAAGTGACCCCCATGAATTTCTGCAGTGATTTTGCAATGGATCTGTCACAGTAGAAGTGGCCTAGTATTTTCCCTGATACCAATGTAATAAGTATAACAATCTTATACGAAATAGTAACAATTATGTCTTCAAAATATAATAATGTACTGAATAGTTGATTGATTTGAAAAATCTAACAGGTTTTTGTAGGGTTTTTGTATTGCAATCAGTTCTCCAATTAACTTTTGAGGGTAGGGTTTGACTAACACGATAGCCATTTCATCTCCTCACTTCTCATGCTCCACCTGGTAACAATGGTGGTGCCATTATTATAAACGAGTGTATATGGGTTCAACCATTTCTATGATTTGACTGGGTTTTGTTGCTTAATATTACTGTTGAACCCAATTATTTTGTCAAATCTCCATGCTTGTCTCAAAAGTTGAAGAAGCAGAATATAAATGATGATACTAGCCAAAATTGTCCGGCAGGCAGTATTGCAAATTGTATAACAGAAAGTGCTTGTATTTATGTGTTTCTATGTTTATTAAGGGAAACAAATAAGATTAGAAGGAAGAAATTAAGGCATAAATCCATGGAGGCCAATCAGAGCAAGGTGAGGAATGTGCCCTTGGTCCTGTTCTACGTAATAGTGATTGGAATAATCTTCTTAGGGATCTTGAACAAGGCACAGTTGGAGTTGATCAATCCCATCATTTTAAGATCCTTTTCATGCAAATAAACGCATAACTATACAGTTAGAATATTAGAAAATGGAACTACTGTTCAAGTATGTTCATGATATCTTAATATAATTATATTATATCATCATAGATCCATGTGTAAACACTTAGCAGAGGCATCAGTAATAAGTCTATAATTTTTTTCCCATATTAAAAGTTTGCATTTAGCCTATGCTATAACTATTAAAGTATTTTGCCAGTCAACAAGATTATGCTCTTTGGTTACATTAAATGATATTTTCAGAACTACCTTATGCCCAATGGATTTTTCATCTGGATGGTCGAATGCCAAGGAGCTCTATAACTCACTTTGGTTTTTCCAGGGTACGATGTTGTAATTAGAATGTTTAAAAATGTAAGTTTTAGCCAACAAGACTGAACAAAAGAGTCATACTTGCATCATTAGTACCTCTGAAATCATAGGTTCTTCTGACTATATGAATATTCCGAGATATGTGTTATGAAATTTACCTTGCAATGATCCGAATTTTTCCTTAGAATGATTCAAACATATTTTTCCATATTCTAGATAGACAAAAGAGAACCCAAATAATGCATATCAAATAAAGATATGTCAAGTTAATTTTCTTCCAAAGATTTTAAACTTCAAAACATAAGGTCATCTATATACTTAGAATATGTATAACTGTTCATGTAATCAATTTCTTGATGTAGAAGAATGTGGAAAATAGACAATGTACTTTTAGTTGTTGATGAAAAAATAACTTTTTCCCTAAAGGATATTATACTGCCATTGGTATATGGAGATGAAAATTGTGAACACTTGTATTATCCAAGATCGATGATACGGTGTTAACTTATTTCTCAACCCAATGAAGGATCCAGACCAACTTTTATAGGTTGTCTTCCATATAATGTATGTTGAGTAGGAGAAGTGATTTTTGTCATAAGGAGGTATGATCTAAAAAACAATCTTCAGATGCCCACAAGTTTGAACATTTTCAGGGCTACTTCCTGTGAGGCTACAACAGCCTTGATTACAAAATATCAAATGCTCCCACTGCTTGATGCCTGAAGCTTTACATCTTTCCAATGTGATCACTACTGTCCAAGACTGAGACTAGGATAACAATTTTCCATTTTATACATAGAATTCTCTTTCTTTATGATAGGGGCATGGATCAAAATTGTGTTAGGGTGACCGTCATATCTGCATTTGATTTGAATTATTACCATTGTTAATTGAAGGTTATAAAGGATAGTATGCAACGAGGTCAAGGTTATTGTAACACTATCATATCTCTATCATATATATTTCCTTGATACAGAGGAAAATGACATTATTCTAATTAGATAATATTCTAGAACTATGTCTTGAAGTTACAGTACCTCTTCATACATTACAACTCCAGATTCTTTTATGTCAAAAGAACTAGAGCCACAACAAAATCTCTCCTTCAAATCTACAACAAAGAGCGAGGTGAGGAATGTGACCTTAGTCCTATTCTGTGTAATAGTGATTAGAAAAATCTACTTAGAGATCTTGAACAAGGCCCACTTGGCGTTGATCAATCCCATCATTTTAGCTCCTTTTAAGACAAATTTTCACATAACTAACAGTCATAGGATCAAAAAATGGAACTATAGTTCAAGTAAGTTCATGATATCTGAATATAATTATATTATATCATCATAGATCCACGTGTAAACACTTATCAGAGGCATCAGTAATAATTCTATAATTTCTTTCCCATATTAAAAAATTTACATTTGGCCTGTGATATAACTATTAAAGCATTTGGTCAGTCAACAAGATTATGCTCTTTGGTTACATTCAATGATATTTTCAGACCTACCTTGTGCCCAATGGATTTTTCGTCTGGATGGTTGAATGCCTCGGAGCTCTACAACCCACTTTAGTTTGTCCATGGTTCGATGTTGTAATTATAATTTTTAACAATGTATGTTTTAGCCAACTGGACTGAACAAAAGAGTCATACATGCATCATTAGTACTTCTGAAATCATAGGTACTTTTGACTGTATGAATATTTCGAGAGATGTGTTCTGCAATTTACCTTGCAATGATATGAATTATTCCTTAGAATGATTCAAACATCTTTTTCCATATTCTAGATAAACAAAAGAGAACCCAAACAATGCATATCAAATCAAGATATGTCAAGTTTCTTATCTTCCAATGATTTTAAACTTCAAAACATAAGGTCATATATATACTTAGAATATGTATGACTACTGATGTACCCAATTTATTGATGTATAAGAATGTGGAAAATAGACAATGTACTCTGAACTGTTGATGAAAAAATAACTTTTTCCCTCAAGGAGCTTATACTGTCGTTGGTTGATGGAGATGAAAACTGTGAACACTTGTAGTAGCCAAGATTGATGATATGGTGTTCACTTATTTCTCAACCCAATGAAGGATCTAGACCAACTTTTATAGGTTGGCTGCCATATAATGTATGTTGAACTAGAGAAGTGATCTTTGTCATAAGGAGGTATGATCTAAAAAAAATCTTCAGATGCCTACAAGTTTGAACATTTTCAGGACTGCTTCTTCCAGTGAGGCTATAACAGCCTTGAATACAAAATATCAAATTATCCCACTACTTGATGCCTAAAGCTCTACATATTTCCAATGTCATCACTACTGTCCAAGACTGAGACTAGGGTAATGATATTATGTTTTATACATATACTTATCTTTCTTTATGATAGGGACTTGGATGAATTTTTGTTAGGGCGACTGTCACATATGCATTTGATTTGACTTATTACCATTGTTACTTGAAGGTTATCAAGGATAGTATGCAGTAGGGTCAAGGTTATTGTAACACTATCATATATCTATCATATATCTTTCCTTGATATACAGGGAAACAACATTATTCTGATTAGAGAATATTCTAGAACTTTGTCTTGAAGTTACAATACACCTTCATAAACTACAACTCCAGATTATTTTCTGTCAAAATACCTGGAGCCACAACAAAATCTCTCCTTCAACTCTACAACAAAGAAATTTCTCAGACTACTAGAAAGTGCCATAGGATTATGTTGGTTATTTATGCTGATATTACTTCAACAAGATTCAGACTCTCACATAATGCAATTTCAAGGACTATATATGAAATTTCAAAGCCTATATATGCAATTTCAAGGACTTCCATAACTCTCACATAATTCTTTAAAGGGTGCTAGCTCAATGGAAGAGCACCTGCATTATAAGCAGGGGGTTGCTGGTTCGATTCCACCATGTCCTAATATGAATTAATAAGTGATATTGTAGTTTATTTTTAATTAAATACTTTTAATATTGGTTTATTTTAATGGTGAGATATTTTTTTAGATTCATTATTTTTTATTGTCTTTGAAGAGACAAAAGTGGTATTGTATTATCTTTGAAAGCACTTTTTTATCGTCTCTAGAGAGACAACAGTTAGGATTAAAGACATTGTCTCTTTAAAGACAATATGTCTTTAATCCCAACTATTGTCTCTATAGAGACGAAAATGAAATTGTCTCTGGAGAGACAAAAATTCTTGTGTTATATATTGTCTTTATAGAGACAATATTTTAAGACACTTTAATTTTAATACAATTTAATTTGAGACACCCATTTAAAGACAATATTTAAGACAATACACAAGTTTTCTTTTGTCTCAAGTTAGATAATTTACCCAAAAAATGTCTTAAATATTGTCTTAAAGCCCCGCTTGTGTCGTAGTATAAATTCATCTCCACTATAAAAAAAACATGCTTCAACACTCTACTATCATTTTTTTTTTTAACAATATAACAAAATTAACACTTGATAGAATTTTTTTTTAATAAAAGTGACTTTTAGAAGTCTAGAAAAATTAACACTTATAGGCAATGCATGAAATGAACTTTCTTCACGCACCATACTCGTATACACGATTTAGGCTTAAGGATGACGTTATCCAGTAAACATGTTTTGTCTTTTTCAAGGCTTAAATTGACTTTTCTTTTATATTTCTGATTTTAGAATATTTTCAAAATACGTCATCACTAACTAATCTTAAAATTTCCAATAAAAAAAGGATGGTCGTAATTTTTTTTTTTTTTTTTTTGTAAATTTGGTAGGTCCTTGCTACTTTATATTTATCATAAAAAGGTAGGTTGCAAATATACATAGTAAGTGACCTCAACTTGCCTGAAGGGAACCGAGTCTGTTGGCCACCTTAAAGCATTAAAAGCCATCCAAAATTGGTATTGTTTCTTCCTTCTACTAGCCGCTATGGCCATTTTACTATTTAAGACAAAGTTAAATTAACAAAAACAAACATACACACTATCCGCAAAAAGAATAAAAACTTAAACTTGTACTAGCCATGAAAAGAGTCGATCGATGCTGGATCCTTTGCTGTGGAGCTAGGCATGTCCAGTTGCTGCATCTATTAAATCTTCCTTTCAATTCTACCAATTATGGTTGTAGCATGGTACTCTGACACCTTGATATCTTGGAGTTGAGTTTCTATATCCTGAAGTAGTGAAATTACTTCAAGACTTCCTTCTATCGGCTATAGGCTTTATAGTGCTTTGGCCACGATACATTTCATTATCCAGTATGTGTGAATATTTTTGTGAAATAAATATAGGCGACCTCTATTATTTGCAGGATCATTGAAAAAATCCATACTTTCCTCCTGTTCCTCAATATCTTTCTCATATTGACATCTATTTCCATCAACCAGCTAATCTTAAAAACTCAGGCTACTCTGCTAGCTAGGAAGGACCCATGGCCATAGTTTCGTTAAGTAACTGAGTAAATCTAAATTATAAAATTTAGACTGCCAATAACACAATGAAAATGACATTATTCATAAATTACGTTGAGAGGGAAAATAATTGTATTATAAATTAAATGTATGAAATTCTCCTCTTTAGAGTCTTTAAATTCTCAGCTACTCTGATCTCATTGGTTATGGAATTTTTGACCAAATTATTGCATGTGTAAGGCTGGAAATGAGCGAGAAAGCATGAAAAAGAGTTAATGTTTGAAAAATAATGAATATTTTGGTATGATCTAGATAAAAGCTTTTGCAAATTTTTGAAAATTTGGGTTACAATTGTAAAGCTTTAAAATTTTGAGTGTTTCAGAAAATTTTTATAATGTTTTTTTATTATGCTGAATGCATCTCCATTATCAAAAAAATGATTCAAACATTATTATTATCATTTTTTTGCAAAAAAACAATTTCCAAATTCTCTTAATTTTTTACTATATAAACAACCCACTAAATAAGCTTTCTTCACACACCATGAGATACACCATCTAGGGTTAAGGATGATGTTATTCCACAACCATGTTTTATCTTTCAGAATATTTTGGCTTAATTACATGGAATTAAAATTAACTTCACTTTTATTCAAATTAGAATATTTTCAAAATCTATCATCAAAATAGAATAAAGATGGCCCTAAAAACATTTCATATTGATATTTATCTCCATCAACTAGCTAATCTTAAAATACTAAAAACATTTCATATTGACATTTATCTCCATCAACTAGCTAATCTTAAAAAACTAAAAACATTTCATATTGACATTTATCACCATCAACTAGCTAAAAACTCCTTAGGCTACTCTGCTAGCCAGCTATCCATGGCCATAGTTTTTTTAAATAATTGAGTAAATATAAATTATAAAATATTGACCAATAACACAATGCACATAGCATTGTTCATAAAATTACGATGAAAGGGGAAGTAATTGTATTATAAATTAAATGTATTACACATTGGAAATGTATTTCTGAAATTATACAAAGATATAATACAATATATTTTTTTAATCTGATGTAAACTTTGTGGATGGATGATCATAAGTTCTGCATGCATGAGAGTGTACACTAGTAATTGCACCACAGGTTGCAAAGGAAACACCTTAAGGAAATAGCATAGGAAATAATAGCATCTAGAAGAAGGAAGTAAAAAATTTAGGCAATTTTATTTCTTTATTGGTGTTTCTTTTTAAATATGTTCAAAATGAAGGTAATGCACAACCCCTTAACTCCAAAGGATTTATGAAAAAGGTCTTGAACTATCCCATTCCTTTCACCATTCCAAGTGTTATAAGTAAATGATTTAAATAAAACATTTCATAGAACACATAATCTCAGATTACCTTTGATTGATAATGAAATTGATAATAGTTTTTGTTAGAAGGAATTCAAGATAATGTATCTGAATTTTCACTCATTTTTTTATGTCAATTCCATTGAGTTGTCACAATTTTTTTTTTGTGATTAAAAGTGTAGATATTTTATGGTGGTGTTCTATGTGCACTAAAATACCTGTGAAGTCCACGACTATGTATGGGGTTTATTTTTCAAGATATTTTTTTCCGAGTAAAGAAGATTTGAAAGGTTTTCTATAGTAGGGAGAAGTCTAGGTTGTTGCAGTTTTCAGTCTTGAAAAAAATCTAGAAAACAAGAAGTAATGCAAGTGGATTTCTTTGAGTAACCCAATAACAAATAAAACCCAATTTTATGAGCTTATGGTCCACATGGACTACATTAAGGGGTTAATCATAACTTGTTTATCCCCTGAGGAGAAGAGGCACCACCTCGTGACTAAATATTGCATGTCATCAATGTGGATTTCTTTGAGTAACCCAATCAAAAATAGAACCAGAGTTTATGAGCTTATGGTCCACATGGACTACATTAAGGGGTTAATCATAACTTGTATATCCTTTGAGAAGAGGAAGCACCACCTCGCGACTAAGTATTTTATGTCATCAATGTGGATTTCTTTGAGTAACCCAATAACAAATAGAACCTGATTTTATGAGCTTATGGTCCACATGGACTACGTTAAGGGGTTAATCGTAACTTGTATATCCTTTGAGAAGAAGAAGCACCACCTCGCGACTAAATATTGCATGTCATCAATTTCTGCAAATAAAACAATCCAAATTAAGTTTGACCCCAAATATAGTAGTTCCATATAAAGTTCAAGAAGAAGCAACATGCAAATCAAGTGTAAAAAATTTCAAGTGGCCACAACTAACGAAAACATAGAAAAAAATTGCAAGCCTATAATTACATATCTTCAGCTGGTAACTGCAACCTTGTCATTTGTAGACAAGAAGGGCTACTTCAACATAGATTCTTTGAATTCAAACATATCACTCACATACTACACTACTCGAGTAGAATGTTGAAACTAGGATCTCGATGATAACATGTGTTTCAAGGCATAGTGAAAAGGTTCAATAGGTGGAACTCCATTCCCTTAATGAGGATTTTTTACATTTCGAATAAATATGGCAAAGAAAAAAATTCTTACCCCTAACTGATAAGTACCAAAAGTGAATATTTTTGCATTACAACTTTCTCTCAGATATTATAGGATACCTCTTTTCCAAGTTGCTCTCTTCACCCAACATTTGAAAATATGTAAGATAAAAATATAAGGATATCATCAAAGTCATCTTTTCTACGATTTTACAAAATTTTAAATTCCTGCTTAGGTCACTCTTGTGAAAAGATGGCAGTGTGGCATGCTAGACGGCAATTAAAATAAACAGGAATAAAAAAAATATTTTGAGACCTCAGTCAAGACAATATCTAAAAAAATTTTTCTTTAAGGTGAATCCTTTCAACCAAATTTTATTGGAAGATCACAAGTCATTCTAACTTGTAAAAAAGTGCATCAAAATTAAACCTAAAATGTGATAACTTTGAGAAAAAAAATAAAATTAATCTATATCTATAATACAATAATTAATATTTTTTTTTGTAAATACCCAAAGTGATCTAGCACTTTAGCCAACTGCTCTTCCAAATTGTCCAATTAAAATTATTTAATATGAGAAGTCAAGACATCTAAAACATCAACTTATCTAAGAAATATACACAAAATATGATGCATAGTGAATATATAAATAATTGTGAATTCTAATAGTGAGAAAGCACTAATATTGACCTCATGTCGAGGTGCATCTATGTGATAGACACAAAAGTTATGGAATAGTAATGAAGAGGCCTCCAGGACAAAGAATTACCCTAGAAAGCATGACATATATGTTCCATTGTCACTAGATTATCAATAAATGTATATATAGTTACTAAAAAGGGGAAAAAAATATGTTCCATTGATAGGCATCAAAAACTAAGCAAATATCACTTACAATTCAAGGCCATGTCTCAGTAAGTGGTGAGAGGTGGTTTCCCCCGATCTCTACATACAAATAGAGACAAAAGCCCATAGCTACTTTGAACAACTTTTTCCTAAAGCCAAAATATACCAAGACATTTCCACACTCATAAATAGAATTAAAAGGTTAATCCTCAAAAGTTTTAGAAATAGCAGTTGTTATTGAATCAGATCTTTATCAGTAAGCATATCTAGTTCTAAATCCATTTTTGACAAGATTACTCTAGTCCTAATAGGATAAATCAGGTATCTACTTCATGTATCAACACAATTTCAATCTGTAATTCCTATTTTCTTTCAATCAATACATCGGTTAAAATTGATTTTAGAGTGTGTGAGAAGCTCTTGTGTTGAAATTCAATTAAAGGGAAATTTGGATAAATTGTCTAATTATTTGAAATAGTCATGTGCATAAGCCATTTTAGCCAAAATATAAAATAAATTTCTATTGAGGAGATCAAGTTGTTCCGAAAGTTATTCAACTCAAAAATCTATTAAAAAATTTGGAATTTTGAAGTTAAAAGCCAAAACAAGTTGAAAATCCATAACATATCTTAGTTTCAAGGCTATCTATATATTTTTAAGGAATAACAAGTATGTTGTTTTCAACAAAAAAAAATACAACACATTTGAATTTAATTAAAAAATTAATATATATATATATATATATATATATATATATATATATATATATATATATATATATATATATAATATATTAGAAATAGAATTTGATTTATAAATTAATAAATTAGTTTAGTTATTAATAAGTTAACAACTTAAAAAAATATAATCAAATTAAAATATGTTTCTATTAAGAAATATTCATTTTAGTGGTTTGGTTTTTTCAACCATGTGAGTTCATTGTTCCGGAAGGAATGAAACTTTATATTATATAAAATAAATTAGAAAATTAATTAATAAAATATAAATAAGTTTAAAATATTTCCTATGTATTATATCATTTTATATAAATTTAATAGTAATTGATTAAGTTAAAAGAATATATTTTTGTATAATTTTATAGTTTAATGTTAAATTAAAGAATTTAATTAAAAAATATATATGATTTAATATATTAGAAATATAATTAGAATTATAAATTAATATAAATTAGTGTAGTTATTAATAAGTTAACAACTTAAAAAAATATAATCAAATGTAATTAAATTAGTTAATTAAAATAATTTTCTATTAAGGAATATTTATTTTAGTGGTTTGGTTTTCTCAATTGTGTGGGTTCATTGTTGTGAAAGGAATGAAACTTTATATGACATAAAGTAAATTAGAAAATTAATTAATAAAATAATAATAAGTTTACAATATTTAATATGTATTATATAAATTTGATAGTAATTAATTAAGTTAAAAGAATATATTTGGTATAATTTTATAGTTTAATGATAAATTGAAGAATTTAATTAAAAAATTAAAAATTAAAAAAAAAAATATTTAATATATTCGAAATAGAATTAGAATTATAAATTAATAAATTAGTTTAGTTATTAATAAATTAACAAATTAAAAAATATAATCAAATGTAATTAAATTATTTAATTAAAATAGTTTTCTATTAAGGAATATTCATTTTAGTTGTTTGGTTTTCTCAACTATGTGGGTTCAAGTTTCTAAAGATATTTTGTTGGTGGCTTATTTGTGACATATATGAAATAATTACTTGTTACATAATAGTGAGAAAAATAATTCTTCAGATGCGGATGACACCCGGGCTTGATGGGATGCCCGTCTCACGCCGCCTCCCAAGGACGTTGATGTGGGGTGGCCATGTGGCCTCCCACAAGGGCATTAAATAGGGCATTCAATATGCCACCCTACGAGCCATTAACGCAACTCTCTCGAACTGTCGACGCTCAGTGCATTTCATCTGGTTCATTTCGGCTCTTGATATGGAATTCGGTCTATTATATGGCGATTGCTCGGTTTTCACCACTACTTCTCTGCGTCGAAGCACTTGCCCGCCCGCCTATGCCGAGGCAAGCACTCGAACGCAGACTGGTAGGCGTTGTGTGCTTCTATGCTATTTGGAGATTGTTCCTGAGTTTCATTTTACACATAACAATTTTTGTTATTCGAATTCTATGTCTGTTTCTTCCAACTCCCCGTCGTCGCTTCTACTCTGCCCTTTCCACTAGCATCTCCCTATCACCATGCCTAGATTGTGCCATCGAATGCGATGTCATCACGGATCTAGCCGTGGCCGCGCCACTCATTCTCGGTCCTCTCCCAATTCAGACTCCTCCTCTGAAGATTTCGCCTACGACCACATCTCGGAAACAAGGAGTCGCAGAGGTCAGCTCCATTCCACTGAATATGCTCACCTCGTTCCATGCTCTCCGCCTCCCCATGTGCTCTCTTCTGCACCTCAAGCTTTCTAGTCTGGTGTCCCTCCCGCTCCCCCTCCGTTTACCTCCACTCCCCTGCTTCAATCTTCTCAACGAGTGGAGTTCAGATTCGATTGTTTTCTTGATAGGCCGATCATCACGACATATGTCATGGTCACTATTCGAGAGGAGCCATCTCGTCCTGCTCCCCCTTCGATCGTCGTCCCTGGTCCCTCTGTCATTTTCCTTGGCCCTAGTGCTCCTCCAGACCCCGCATCTACAGAAAATTACAAGGCCTCCTTGGCTGAGTTGAACATTGCTCGTGATGTATCTATGCAGGATCAAACGAAGTATGGCGAGGACAAAGACAAGGCGATTCCCTCTACTGATGAAGGTGGAAGCAGTGATGAGTACAGGTGCAGAATCATGGAGGAACTGCCTTCTCCTGCCAATGATCAGTAGACCGGAAGACCCTCAGAGGTTTTTGTTTCTTATGCACAACATTCCTAGGTTAATTTTGGTTTTTATGTTTAATCACCCTCTTCTTGCAGAGTGGCTAGTCTTATTACTTGTATTTTTGTTAAACTATATGTTTCAAGGGTCGGTTTCCCCTATGAGGGCGGAAAATCTTAACTTTCAGGGACTGGTTTCCCCTCTATGGGCAGTCCAAAATCTTGATTTTCATGGCATTCAAGCCTTGCGCTCAGGCTATCTCAGCTGAGGCAGCGGAAGTTTTGTACTTATATGTTATATATTAATAGATTTAGCATTACTCAGAAAAAAAAAATAGTGAGAAAAATGATTTTGAGCTACTAATTTTCTAAAAAATTAAAATTAGAAAAACACAATTAATTTACTAATTTTTATGGAAAATGTAGCTTGACTCCAAATATTTATAATAATGTTAAAATATAAAATGGATAAAATAATAAATATTTATAAACAACTATGTTAATAGCCCTTTAAAACTTCACATATAACACTCTATACCACACTATAAATTATCAAATTAACTTCACATTATAGACAGTGCTAATAATTTTGTGTAAATCCTTATAAAAAACTTGTAAAACAAACATTTCAAGAAAGACCCAAAGCAACCAATTACCTCATTCTAAACCAACCATAAAATGTCAATCTAACATTCAAATTATGCTTTTGTATACCTTTATATATGCTTTTTTTTTCAATACACTGCATCATAAACAAAAATCAAAAGAATTGGAGACAGGTTATAGTGTTGGTAATTTTGTGTAAATCCGTGGAAAAATTTGTAAAACGGACATTTCAGCTGGTCTTGACTATGTATCTAATTTATCATTTAATTAAAAATATCTAATTTATCATTTATTCTTATTTATTGATTATGTATTTAATTTTGCATTTATTTAAAGATTAAAAAATGCCGAATAAAGATTAACATAAAAAAATCAACAAACCTTTATAAGAAAAGCGAAATGCTAATTTAAATTTTGAAAAACAAATTTACAGTATAAAAGTGGAAAACTCTGCTTGTGCTTTCTACAGGTTTATTGTTCAATAAAAACAACCAACAATAAGTTAAAAATATGAGAAAAATGCCCATAAAAACAAAGAAACTTCTGCTTCAAAAACCTGCATCCAAAATGGATCACAATATTCTATGTTCAAAGTTCAACATATTTGACTGCACATATTTCCTTTTTTTTAAATAGTATAAATATGTCGTTTTTAGCGA
Source organism: Pinus albicaulis (assembly GCA_034641835.2). Lineage (NCBI taxonomy): Eukaryota > Viridiplantae > Streptophyta > Pinopsida > Pinales > Pinaceae > Pinus > Pinus albicaulis. The sequence goes on from CM076579.1 coordinate 678,982,539, forward strand.
AAAAGACAACTTGAAATTCAAAAAAGAAATTAGCAGGAGAAGAGAAAAACTCTTGGTCACAAGTTCAAATCCGAATCCCTTTTAGTTAGAGGTTTATAAAATCATGAAACAAGAGAAAATTAGCTAGATCAAGATCAAGAACAACACGATCAACACTACTACATGTGGGGTGTTTTAAGACATTTTCTTAAGACAAAAGAAATATATTGTCTTAAAAAGTCACTTTTAATTTTAGTTATTTTATATTAAAATTTAATATCAATTGAATTGTCTTATAGACAAAATTTAAGACAAAAATAGTTTGAGACAAAACTTTATATTTAAGACAAAAATGATTTGAGACAAAAACATTTTAGAAAAAAACAATTCGAGACAAAAAAAAAATTAAGACAAAAGTATTTTAAGACAAAACTTTATATTTAAGACAAAAACAGTTTGAGACAAAAACATTTTAAGACAAAACTTTATATTTAAGACAAAACCACTTTGAGACAAAAAAAAAATTTAAGACAAAAGCAATTTGAGACAAAAATATTTAAGACAAAATTTTTTATTTAAGACAAAAGCACTTTGAGACAAAAATATTTAAGACAGTGGCAACTTAAGACAATGACAATTAAGATGAAACCCATTTAAGACAGTTAGCAATTAAGACAAAATCATTAGAATTCGAAATTGTGCATTGAGATATCCATGAGTGGATAGTGGATAATTATATTTTTTATTTTTAAGAATAGATGTTCAAACCACATGAAATTTGATCATGTCATGATATTTATTTCTTTTATATTATATTTTTATTTTTTCATTAAAACCACATTCTAAAAATATAATAAATAAATAGATAAAAAATATTATTTTTTGGTTGGCCACTCAAGGGGATTTGAACTTTGAAACTCATGTTTTAACATAATATAACTTCATAACAAAGTGATTGTCAATTGAGTTACATTAATCCATGAACTAAAATTGTTTATTTTTTTAAATATGTGCAAAAATTTAAACTAGCAATTGCACCAGATGTTGCAACGGAAACACTGTAAGGCATGAAATAGAGAAGAATATTAACATATAAGAAATCATTGAATGATTAAAATTAGTAAACAAAACACAATTCAAAAAAATATTCGATGAAGAAGGCTCATTAGGTACAAGGGATGAAAATTTGGTTTTCAAAAATTAAATTGGCATTTGACATTCACCTATGAAACATCAGATTATTCGAAAAATGTTATGGGCACAATAACATAAATAGATTGTTGGGGGTATAGAAATGATGCAGTTGAGTGAGTTGTTGAAGAAGTATTGTCTGATGAAGGAGAATGCAGTGGTCCTTGAGGGAGACAAGTTGTGAGCTTCATGAGTCGGGGTTGTTGTTAGCTTAAATTTTGCAAGTTGCCTTTTTTTTGGGTGTGCCACAACCTTGATCTTGCTGATAATTCATCAGCTGGCTACTAATTGAATGCCTCCTCGGAGAGCTTATCTGCTAGTTGATTGAGCTCATGATAAATGTGGGTGAAGGATGACCATTCTAACTCCTGAATGCGCGGCCAAATTTGAGACATCAGGGATTGAAGCTGCACATTTTACTTATAAAACTTGCATTAGCCCAGTCAACAACTATTTGAGATTCCCGTCTCTTGCAAACTCTTCAAATTACCACAAGCACTTTCCAACTAAAGAACAACAAACAGTGATGATAACTTGACCTTTAAATTGGAACCAAGAGCTTGAGCATATCTGATATGAATGAATTGAAATGAATTGATATACAAAACACAGTGAAGAACAAGAATAATCAACATATAATTAACGAGAAACATATTTTTTTAATGATATCACCTAGAGATTCTCTGATAATTTGAGTGGGATTTCCTTCAAAATTCCTGCAACGTATGTTTCTGGTCAGATGTATGAAAAAACACGAGACATTATAGCTACGTAACTTGATCTTATAGGAAAAATGAATTACTTCACCCATAAAACTTTATTATGAATACCAATTTCGTGTGATCTCAAGATGTGGGTAAAAGTGGATAATATAAGAAAATAAAAATGTTCATGAAATTCCCATGAAAGTGAGTGCATTGATCGATTTTAAGTTTTTTGTTCCATGTTGGTCTCTCTACTGTAGAGTTTTGGGATAGTTGTATCATGTGACTAAACTATATTCAATAAATAATCTTGCACTTACCCTGATATTTGAGAAGTAGTGCATTTTTATGCGCAACAGTATGGTCCGCGATCTCCTAATTGTGAACCATCATATTGTATAACATATCTAATTTGATGTTAGCCAAAGTTTTCCATAGGTATAGCATACCCCATTTTCACCCTCTGAGGGTTGTCTTTCCCACGATCACATTTAGCTTCTGATGACAAATATAATCAGGCCACTTGCAATGCTTCTTCTAGAGTTTAAAGGAAACACCTCCTTGAAGAAAAAATAAATAAATAAAACAAGAATTAAAAAAAAAAAAATTAGTTAGAAAACAACTAACAACCCTCTTGAGGTGGAAAATTCCAGCCCAATTGAAAGAAGCAAGAAAAATCAAGGTATTACAAAGATAAATCAGGACAATTGTGCAACTTTTTCAAGGATGCAACAAGAAATTTTTCTGTGCATAATAAGAAATTATTTGCAAACGAGAAGATACCACAATGGGCATGCACAAGAAGAACCAAATAAATCAAATTCAATAAAGGAAGAATAACCACCACTTCAAACTCGCTTCTCTAAAACACATACAACCACAATAAATCCCACTGAAGCTTACAAATTTATCAAGCCCTAATTAACTTACTAACAAATTCAACAAGCCAACATGCTACAATTTATTGAGTCACCCCCAAATCAATTAGTAATTATTGCATGAATGTACATTTGTCTGTAATTATTCTCTCAAGAGCATATAGAATATATCCATGAGTTAAAAAAATCGAAATTTTGCCTACCTCCACAGGGTATCATCACACCCGGATAGGTGACAACATACAAGTCTAAATATTCTACCTCTAAGTCTCAATGGAACTTCAACATGTCAATAACATACTAGCAAAATTCTTAATGAGTTTTGTCTATTGGCTAAAGAGATGTACATCGATCCATCCAAAAATAAATATCTTAATCAATCCAACACCATAAATTGTGCTAAATAGTTCATCATGTTATTTCAAATATTACAATATGGTCTTATATTAGCTCACATATTCCTTGAATATTTGAAAGCCAAACTGCCTCAGCACAGTAGACCAGAAAGATCTGTACTTTAAAAGACAAAAAAAGACAAAAAAAAGACAACAAACTAAAATAGGAACTTTAACTCTAATCCAGACACTTCATTCTTAGCAACATGATATTTAATGAAGATGATATGTGGAAAATAAGGCTTCATATATTGTCTATCACATGTCAAACCGAGTGAAAAAGTACATGCATAGAACACATAAGAAATAGGGTTCATAGATCGACTTTTATTATATGGTTTCAAACCCTTCTTGTCTCCTTCAAGGGGGTTTCTTGAGGTCTTCAAGAAGACTTCCTTTTGCTAACGAAATAGATTGTTTCTTTTAGACATGTATGGAAACGTACTTTCCAGATAATATTGAAATAGATTCATAAGGTGATATTATTGGTATTAAGTACACCTTATTTGGAGACATCATTTTTATTGTAGGGGTTGGTACCTTTCAATTGGATGTGGTTGGTGATGTGAAGACTACTCAAGCTCTAGTAAATATTCATACTAACTCTAACAAGCTTATGGATGCTTGTTTACAAAGGGAGACACCTCTAAACTTAACTCATTGGATTCTTTGTTTTTTCATGCTAATTATTGTTCTCAAATTTCCTTCTCCAAGGGGTTGAGACTATTTGCTTCATTTATTTTACATGGCCCGGTGAAAGAAGAAGAATGGAGATTGTCTCCACATCTTTTCCATTTCGCTAAGTTAGAAATAAAAAGAGTCAAATTATATAGCTAATAGACTAATAGCCTCCTGATACACCTTTAGTGAGCTATGCATAGCTCTCACCTATCACTGTAGCTAAATGAAATGACATCTAATAGCTCCAAGACACCATTATAAATGGACTAGTTGTGAATTTTTTGTTAAATTATCACCTCCAAATGTTCAATTATCATGAATTTTGGGGGAAGGGGATCTTTTGGTGTATTGAACAGGGCAAGGGGACATAAGGGTGGCATGGATGGGTAGAAGTACTGAGAGGTTCGAGCATGGTTTACTAAGATCTATAATCCTAACATTAGAGAATGAGAAGGAGCCTTAGGGCCTTATGGAATAGGGGCTAGGGGACCTATAGGCAAGGAAATGAGAGAAATTGATAGGGTAAACCCCAATAGTTTTGACAAGGGAATTAGGGGCCAAATTATCACAACCCATACACACTTAACTCCTAACCACTAAAATACTTATCCCTTAAATCCCACAGCCACAATCCCTTAACACCTACACCCATAACTCATAAAACATTAACCCCTTGATCCCTTAAACCCAAAGAAACTAACCCCTAACCCCTAACTTAGAATCCTTGAACCCCATAAATCCTAGTCCCATATCCTCTTAAACCTTGACCCTTAACCCATAACCGCTAACCCCTAAACTCATTAACCCTTAACCCCTTAACTCACTGACACCTAAATACCATAACCCTTAGGCACTTAACCCCTAAATCCCATGACATGTAATCCATTGATGGTTAATCTTTAAACCCTGAATCCCTTAACCACTAAGCCATTAACCTCTAACCCTTAAACCCCCTATACCTCAACCCCCTAACCTCTAAATCCCATAATCCCTAACCCTTTACCCTTTACCCTTAACCCCTTGCTCCTAAACCCTTAAACCCCTTAACTCCCATAACCCCTTATCCTTTCTCCCAAACCACAGGTGCTCCAACACTAATATTCTTGGGCATATTATGCTTTTTCCTGCTAACCGCTTCAAATACAACCTCTAATAACTAGTAGGGTCCAAGGAAAAGATCTACAAGTTCCCCAAATCTGATCTACATTTTATGGACAATCACACTTCCCCCAAATGTCCTCCACATATTTTCTTTGTGTATTGGAGTTTGAAAAATACATAGGATGCCACAAAAAATCCTAATCATAAGACTCAATTCTCCTAATGTCTAGAAGGCCTTAAAATAAAACAACATCTTAACTTATGCCTAAAATTACTAAAATTTCCTATCCTTAATATGAACTTAGAAATTCTACAAAATTATAGGGCAACAAGGAAACCAAAATTTCTCTTCTATAAATCTCTAAGACCTTCAAGAGGACAAATACTAATTTTGAAATAAATTGTTGAAATTATGCTCTTGCATCAATAGCTACCAATGTATCCTTGTAGGCCACCCCCTTTAACGATAGTAATACCAATGTCCTTTACCTAGAAGGAACTCCTTACGTAATTCTCTCTTAGATCCCTTTAACCCATTGCAATGATTGTCTTTGATGCCTACCTAGTTACAAGCAGATTTTGAAGCAATTTAGCATATTCTTGGTTGAGGATTTCGATAAGTATGTGATTTTGTTGACATCTTGTGACTGTCCCGTATGTGAATATATAAAATCATTTTTTTTGTACCAGTTTAAGGACCATTAGGTGTGTGTGCTAACATGGATGGAACACTAACTACATGTTGTATATATTGCAATGTAAATGAATAATCTCTTTTAGAAAAGGCTCCACTCATGATGCCATTTTTCAAATGCTTGCACTCACCAATTGTGGTCAGATTTTAAGATGCCATGTTCTTGTAAGGGTAAACCTACCTATCCATCTCTTTAAATGCACACAACACACATGTTGGCTTGATCTTGTGCTTGTTGTGGGGAAAATTTTGTTGCATTGGGTTGACCCTGATTTGAAAGCTATATTTATAAAGGCTCTGCATAGTACGTATATAAAAAATATGTCAAGTTATCCATAAATTTCCTGAGAGAAACTCCCCAACACAACAACTAGAATAATTTTTGCAGCCAAAGTGATTAACTGTTGCTAGTTCTTTTTCAAAACTAGTACAAACTATAGACAATCCAAAATGCCTCATTTTTGGGCTATCAATATAGTATCCGTTTAAATATACACAAGCATAGGTTAATAAAAAATACTTAACACAATCTTAATGAAATATTGTGAGTAGAGAGAGCCACGGTTATATATCTGGTTTAGTCGAAAATGGATTGATATATTCCTCAATGTGGACTGCCAACTTGTTTTCCACTTCTTCAATTAGGTCATGGTTGTCTCAGATGCCCTTGTGATAGTCTTAAACTACCAACTCCAATGCCATCAACTTTATCCCAATGACCTCCATTTCTTTGTTCAGTTCTTTCAAGCCCTTCTTGTTTCTGATTTCTCTCTTCCAATTTATAAACACATACAAAAAAACATTGACGGACCTCTTTCTTTAATGCAATGGATACAACATAAATAATTCTCCATGGAAAAAAATTCTTGGGGTCCTACAATGGCTACAATGTAAATACTTCTCCAATGGCTACAATGTAAATTCTCCCTTGTGTTTCCCTGACAGTCTGTAACACTTCCTAGCACATGTTGGCACACCCTGGCACCTGGCACATCTTGGATGCATGTCACCCTGACACTATAACATGACTTAGCACTGCCTATCATACCATGTTACTCCCTCCTCGAGACACCTAGAACTCGCTAACACTCCTTGTCACATGCTCTTATTCATTCATTTATGCATTTTTGACCTAGTGCTCTGTTATGTTTGCTTGGCACTCCCTAACACTCCTTAGCACACATTGGCACACCTTGGCACTTCGAACATCTTTGTATGCTTCCCTAGAACTCTAACATGCCTTGGAAATTCCTAGAATACCATGTAACTCCCTTCTTAGCACACCTGTAATTGGCTGATACTTCATTTCCATGCATTTGAAACTAGTGCTCCCTTGTGTTTCCCTGAAACTAGGCCCTCACACTCCCTAGCATGTGTTCATGCCACACCCTGGAACCTAGCACATCTTGGAATGCCTATCATGCCTTGGAACTGCCTAGCATGTGTTATTACTTGTAGGCATTCCCTACCATACCTTGGTATTCCTTAACTTTCATGCCATCATAGATAGCCTTATATTTTTTGTGACTTGGGAACCCAACCAAGTCATTGGAAAATCAATGTTGTGCCCAACCTAAAGTTTCCCTTTGTCTAAAACTACTTTTTTGAAACCTTTATGTATCCTTAGGCTTACCTCATACAAGTCTTATTTTGGCCTTCTCCTAACAGACTTTATCCTTGGGAAAATTGGAATTCGTTGACGCTACTTGGCACACATTCTTATTCATTCATTTCCATGCATTTTGACTTAGTTCTCCCTGGTGATGTCCTGGCACTCCCTAATACTCCTCAACATCCATTGACACTTTCTGGCATGTGTTAGCATGCCTTTTCATTCCTTGGCATGCATCGAGACTCCTTAGTTATCATGCCCTCACAATTACCCTCACTTTTTTTGGGACTTTGGAACCCAACCAAGCCTTGCCTTGAAAATGACAAATTGACCAAGTTACAATCACTACAACTAGAGTGTGCCTTTTTCACCTAAGAAATGACTATAATCCCTAACCCATTTAACCCCCTAAACCCCTAACCCATTTAACCCTCTAAACCCTTAACCCATAACCCCTTAAACCCTAATTCCCAACCCCTAACCAATGTAAGCCCCTAAACCCCTAAAACCCTAACCCATTTAACCCCCAAAAACCCTAACCGCTAAAATCCTTAACTGCTAAATCCCCTAATCCCCTAAAGCTCTAAACGCCTAACCCATTTAACCCCCTAAACCTCTAACCCCTTAACCCCTAACCCCTAACCCCTAAAATCCTTAACTGCTAAATCCCCCAACCCCCTAAACCTCTAAAACCCTAACCCCATTTTAACCCATAAACCATAAACCTCTAACCCTTAACCCTTAACCCTTAACCCCTTAAACCCTAATTCCCAACCCCTAACCCATTTAACCCTCTAAAACTCTAAAACCATAAACCTCTAAACCCCTAAATCAGTAAACCACTAACACTTAAACCCCTAACCCTTTAACCTATAAAACCCTAAACCGTTAATGCTTAACCCATAACCCATTAACCCCCACCCCTAACCCCTAAAATCCTTAAGTGATAAATCCTCTAAGCCCTAAGCCCTTGGAGAGGGTGTGCTCAAGGAGGATCATTCTAGGAAATGTTTGTATTTCATCCATACAAACAACAACCTAAACCGTGGCAGATGATCACTTCATAATAAATTCATACTTGTTTGACATATCGGGCTGCGAAGTTTACTCGTTGCCTCTCAATCAACTAGTTAAGTTATGTATGCTTGTAATTATAAATGGATCTTCCAACTAGCACAAGCTTTACTTGTAATTTATTAAATCCATTAAAGGAAAACACCTTATTATGGAAGCATCTTTGGTTTAAATCTCTACCCCTTTAACCCCCCTTCAACCCACCAACAATATGTGGATGACACTCTTCTTATGGGCTCTCCCTCGGTCAAATAAGTCCTTTCCTTCCAGAATATTCTTGTTGATTTTTCCCAGGCCTTTGGCACCTCCATCAATAAATCCAAATCAAAAGTCTTCTTCCTCAATACCTCCTAGACCATTCAACTCAACATAACTCGCATTATAGGCTTTCAGCTCAACTCCCTCCCCTCTAAGTACCTCAGAGTTCCCCTAACTGATAAACCCCTAGCCAAAGCCAATAGGGAATCTTTGGTGACCAAATTGAAAACAAAAAATATTTCCAATTGGACTTTCAGGTCCTTAAATCTCCTCGGTAGATTAGCCTTGGTCCGCTCAGTCCTCCAAGCCATTCCTCAATACCAGTACTCGATCATTGCTTCTCCCAAATCTATTTCAAACCAAATCAAAACCATTCAAAGAGACTTCTTATGGAAATACAAAGAGAACAAGGGAAAATGGGCCCTAGTAGTCTGGGGAAAATCTGCAGACCTAAAAAATATGGGGGGCTTGGTCTCAAAGACCCAGAATTGTTGGGAAAAGTTCTGGGCACCAAAACCTGGTGGAGATGGATCACCAGCCCCAACACCTCTTGGGAAGAACTCTGGAAGGAAAAATATGCCCCATTTCACAACCCGAAGTCTCTAATTAGGCTCTCTGGCAACCTCAAAGGTTCCTTGGTCTGGAACCAAGCTTGGGAGAAGAGAGGAATGGTCTAAAACCATTGCTTTTGGGAAGTTCAAAATGATGAGACAACATTGTTTTGGTCTGTCATGCACAAAATCCCCGCATATTCTTCTCTCCAAACATATTTAAAAATACCAAATCTTTTTGTCATTTAAAAATACTAAATTAAAAAAATCCCAATATAAACCTAATCAGAATAATAAAAACATTCACTGAGAAACACATTTATACTTTTAATAGATATATACATTGTTTAGTTTTCAAACTCAAAAATTTTAACAGAAAATCCTAATCATAATCGTAAAAACATCAATATTAAAAATTATATATAATTTTATTCAATATTAATATTACTTTTCTAACCAAAAAAATTAATATATAATACCACAAATAAACATAATACTTGTATCCTGTGACAACCTCAAAGATATTCTGCTTAATGCAGATACGAACCACTGTCGAGATATGAATCACCATATAGGACCTTTAAAAGGAGCGAACCATACCTCAAAAATTCTTGTACACTGGATGCTTCGAGGTAGCCCTTATATGTCGACTCAATTAAAAGTATCAGGGACTTATATATATGAATAGTCTTCAACAGAAATCATTTACCATTTTTTCTTGAAATCACTATAGTATAAATGCACCAGGTTTGTAGTGTTAATGATTCTTCTTTCAAAGATCCGAAACTTCATAAAGTTGTCTTCTAGGCTTATGAGCACAGTTAGCCGAAGAGATTCAAAAACAATCCGCATTCTCGTTGATTGCAGTCCCGTATAAGATAAAGGATTTTATCTTCTAACTAACCCTGTTCCAAAAATGTTTTCAAACTTGAAGTCATTGCAATTGCCACAAAGATTGTCAATATAATTTTTCACTGTAAAACCCTAACCACAAAATTGCAATACTTCATAAGCTTCAAGAGAATTCTCTTTTGAGATACCCCACACACATATATATATAAATAATTTTATGATAATTATATAATAGTATTGTTAAGAGTTGGTCCATCCTAAAAAATAATGAATCTAGATTGTGATATTAAATTAAAATATTATTAATATTATATTTATGAAAATAAATAATTTATTACTCTAATAATAAATTTATATATTTTTAATATAAAAATTTTAACAGTTTTAAGAAAAAATATTTCCATCATTACTCAAATTTTACGGTCATCATTTGGAAATTTTATTGTAGGACAAAGGGGGCACTAAATTTCTTCTAATACATATATTTAATTATTTTTTGAAAAATTGAGCGATAATTCTTACAATGACCACGTATTATCATAAATTCTCGATGGGATGGCTAAGGAATTAATAATACCAAGATATGAATTTAATAATGTAACTCATAACATTATAATGTCATGTTTTCGAATGCTAATTAGAGCTTTAGAACATATTCCATACCATTTTTATCATGAAACCTAGTATATAGACCTTCTTACCTTCATGTAAGTGTGATCACAATTGGTATATATGGTTATACCACATAGCAAAGCCATAACAATATTTCTAAACAAAAAACAAGAGATTTGGTTACATTACATTAAATAATGTAATGCACATAAAATATACGAGTTATCATGAGATTCAAACCATATTCCAATCCTTTCACTATAATGCATATGGTCAAGTTTTTTCACTAATCCCATTTATCCTTTTATGTGAAAACATAAAGATACGTGTGTTAACCAACTTTGTAATATGACCCACAGACTATAAAATGCATTTTAAAATTTCTCAAAACTGAAACAATATGACAGTGGCTATTTTCATCGATTCACGATCCTCCAAGAATTTAGATAAATATGGCTATTTTCTTCGAATAAACTTATTTCCCAAAATCTTATTAAATTGTATTAGAGGTAATAGGGTTTTTGAAGCATGTAGGTCTATCTTGCAGCCTCAAATTTAAAATTCTGGTGGAATCGCTTCTCACACCTTAATATTTTTGCTGAAGTAAATTGAAATTCGCAATTTCACCACAGCTTTGATGTGAGGGACAGCCTGAAATTCACAATTTCACCACAGCTTTGATGTGAGGGACAGCCTGAATGTTGGAGGGCCATAGTATGGAGTGCCTCTACGACGGAGCCTGAAATTCACCTCAGGAAACATGACCATTGCCAAACTCCCCTCATAAACCTCATTTCTCTCTCAGGTTTTGTAGTTATAGTTCTTTTAGTTTTTAATTTCTCCCTGAAAATAATAGAAATAATTTTAATAGAAATTGGTGCAAAAATTATTTTTGGAATTAGAGTTACAGCTTCAATAGTATTTTGTAATAATGTTAACATTTGAGTTGGGATGATAGGTGGGCACACCATCGGCCATCTATCTGTTTGGGCTATTTGGTTAATCATATATTCTCCGTGCTTAGTACAGTACACTGAAAGCTTCTGAAAGCTTGCCCTTAGAAATTAAGACGTCTACATCGCGCATACATTCCCATCTGGTTGCCCTGGAAGCCATCCACATCACACAATCTGGCGTGTTTCACAACACATCCCATATAGCGTTCAACAAGCCGTTAATCCTGCGTGTCGGCACAACAGTGATCAGCCTTGGATTAAAGGGTTTGTGATGGACAATGATGGAGCAGTGATTCCTTCATGGAGAGCAGGAAATATCATTTGGCGCCAAATTTTCAGCTAAAGAGTACAACGCAGTTGCTTCAATGGGTTGTTTGGAGTTGGGGTTTATATAACTGGGTTAGCATCTGAGCAAGCACAGGTTCACAAGTTGGAGAGCCATTCTATAATTTTCTGGAAGCCCTAAATCAAGGTATTTAAGCTTCTTTGTTGTTTTCCTTCTTTGCTCCTAAAATGCTACTGTGTCTATATACTCATTTTGGTTCTTAGCTAATTTTGCATGCTCTACATACTCATGTCATATATTTTTGAAAATTTCTCTATATTATGGGTTCTGTGAAGCCCTTGGATTCCACGATAAATTGCTAAAAAGTTCTGTTGTTTCACTCTTAATTTTAATATATTTAGGTTTCTTAAAATCTTTTGAGGGTGTCTACGAAATTGGATTGGAGTCCTCCTTTCAACTTGTCTTTTGTGTCTAGAATGAGCTTCATGCATATGCACATCTACTACTAGTCCTTGCTCGAGATGTTGCAAAACTCTCTCATTAATAGGAACAAATCTACAGCCACGTGCACTCCCCACATCATAGGATAGAGTTTTTTGAGCTTCCAATAACTCCTTCAACCTCCTCATAACCGTGGTAGCCTCTTCTATTTTTGTTGAAGAATCATCTTCTGATATTGAATTAAATCTTGAAGTGTACACATCTCATATTCATTTGTATTTCCCGTATTCCTAAGTTGTAGAAGCTCCCTATTTTTCTTCACATAGTTTTGAGTTTTCAGTGTGACATCAACAATGAGCTCTGCACATCTGCGAAAATTTGTTGCAGAAGTGCTTTTCCCCTTAGGATAAGAATCAATAGCCTCAGATTTGAAGGACTTGGTTCCTTCCAAATGGCCACTCCTATATGAAACCTTACCTCTAGGGCAAGAGGCAGAAGTGGTGACTACTCACACAGGAGGGAGGGGAATATTGCTATTTTTGGTCGTAAAGGGCTTAAACTATTTGTAAATTCTTTTCTTGCTGCTTTCTTCACATAGTTTTGAGTTTTCAGTGTGACATCAACAGTGAGCTCTACACATCTGCGAACATTTGTTGCAGAAGAGATTTTCCCCTTAGGATAAGAATCAGTAGCCTCAAATTTGAAGGACTTGGTAAAGAAGTGGAAATCATTCTTTGTAACATCATTCCTAAGTAAAAATTTGTTTTTCCTATATATACATTGAGCCCTTCATATTTTTATACATATAAGTGAAATTTATACATTTCTTTGGGAATAGTTGGTACCTCACGTCTAAATTCAATTCACTACCAACTAAATTTATCATATGTATATTATAAACTCATCCATAATATACATAGGTGGTTTCACTCACATACAAATTTTGGTTTCACACCTGTTCTCTATTGTAAAAGTTTTTCCTCATGAAGGAATATTTACGAGGGTTCCCTTAAAGAACCATATATAGATTACTTCACTTAAATTTGTCTATTATATCAATACAACCTTTGATTAGACCTTGCTCCAAAGTTCCATACTTCACCCACATAACCTTTTATATAACGTTGGAGAAATCGTGGTATATAATAATTGATATATTATTTTTTTTCCATATTTCAATTAAGTTTACATATGTGAAAGGCGATATTCTATCGCTTAATTTAACTATTGCTCTTAAGTTGTCGTTCACCTACTCATAGAATTTTTTGTATGTGATTCTCGATCTTTGCACAGAGTTTACAACCCTACTTTTTATTCGTATCACTACGAATATCTTAGGTCTGAGCGTATTAAATTTTTTTTTTGTTGTACTTTGCTATAGCTGTTAGGTCCCGTCATGGATATTTTGAATTATGATTTCAACTGAGAATTTTTATTATTATTTGTGTTCTGAGCTTTTGTGACCTTGGTTCTAATTTTGATGGTTTGATGGTCAGTTTCGTTGTAATGTATTTACGTGACTTGTACCATTCAACACTCCTACATGGTTTCACCGCATGACTTGGTACCATACGTGGCCATTCTAATTATCTCCCCCGAGGATACAGGATCTATACTAGTACGATGATATCAAAATTTGATACTTGTTTATTTGGTTATGTTGTTGTTCCATACACGATTTACAATTTCGACGTCATTTCTCAGATCTTGTGACGTGTTACATTAGTTAATACCATTAAATTTTTTCGGGACATTGATATTCAATGCGATGAGATCATAATTAGGGTTTCGTGTGTTACTCTCCTTTTGTCGCCTTAGTCCATCTGATCTGTTAAGATCATGCCACCTGTAGGGTGGAGAAATCCTAGGGTTTTTGTAGTGCATTTCATATTTAACAAAATTCTGAACCCTGTGTTGTTCATTTCTTTCACCAATTTTGTCGTTGTGTATTCTCCTTCTCGAAGTTTGTTTTTTACACAGATTATCATGGTTCGTTTCTTCAGTTCGAACGATGGCGTCACTTCACCAGGTAACTCACATTCTCTGCTTTTTCATTTTATGCCTATTCTCTAAATCTTGGCAAGGAAGAATTTGATGCAGGCGCTTTCTAGTTAGAAATACATATGATACGATTTTGTTTACCCATCCCTTTTAATGAAATCGTTCCATATTTACTGATAACCCAAAATGTTGTCACGCCAGGGAAGAATGCTTCATCGGTATTTTCATATCGTTTTATCTTCAACTGGAAGAGTTTCCTTCCCAGGAAGAAGAAGGGTAAATGATTTTGTTTTTTTTCTATAACAATTTGTTTATTTAACTCCAAGATCTTGGATATTCTAAACCCTTGCCACTTTGCTATTGAAGGTTCCGAGTAGATGGAAAATGTCTATTCATCAGGTGATGAAACCCTTTTCTAGATTTTCTTGAAATCCGAGGTTCGTTTTAATATTGCAATCGCTGACTGTCTCCTATTTGTTTGATCTATAGGTAATGGTTAACAGAGAATCACCGCATTTCTCCCTTTCCATGTCTTTCTTTTTTGGCTATCAGTCCAATTTTAATGATGTCTCTCTCTCTCCGCATTCCAGGTTGGTTGTAAGTTGAAGTTCTTCGACCTAGCTAGTTCCATAGCAATTTTCCTAATGGAAAGGATTTCTCTCTCTAAGAGTTTTTATTCTCTCTCAAATGAAATATTATCAATTTTAGGAAGGATTTCACAGGAGTCAGAATTAATGAGCCTTCTTAAGTAATTGATAATTTGTTATTTTACGATTGGGACTATGTAAATTCATATAAGTTTTACCCTGATGATTTCTGGGTATTCGTTTCTCTCATTTTAAATTTCATTTTCTCGTCCCGAGCTCTAGAAGTTCGAAAGGAGATCTACATATGTGTATATATTTAAGATTTATAACGTTCTGCACTTATAACAACCAATTATCATGGGTACACTAAATTAGCTTGTTTCATAAAATCATTCCATTAGTTGATTTCATTAATACTTTTCTATGTTGCCACAGAGTATACCACTTTGTATAATTACACGATGCTTTTCATCTGGTTAGTAGAAATAATTCCAGTTAATGAATATATACATTCACTAAAACTCTAGAAATTAATTCTCTCCTTTATTTTTGTTGTATATATACTAAACTTCAGTTACTAGTTGACAACTTACAACAGAGTGTATTCCAAGTAAATATATACAATATTCTTTCGCCTGTGTATATATATCAATAACTATTGTCAAATTACCTAACTGCTTTTGTCTCATATCTTTCTTTCCTATTAATTCGAGACTCTATTCATGCATTGTTAAAATACTGAAAAAAAATATATCTGTATTACATCTTACAGGATAAAATACTATATGCGCTGAATGTTTACTCTCAAATCTGACAGGCATATGCATATTTTATTGTAGTTCTAGAAATGGTTATTAATACTTAAGTACATAGGTGTACTTAAAGTTTTTCCATATATTTCATAGCAGCATCTTTTATATTACTTTGCCATAGTCTACTATTCAGCATAGAATTATAGTAAAAGGATTATATGCTATAGAGCTTCTGGGTTTCTATCCACTGTACCTATATAAATTACACCTGTTTCAATATTATTTTATTTCTCTGTCTCATGTCACTGGGTTTTAATTTAATAATTGAAATTCTCTGGACGGAGTTTAACTTTCTAACTTCATGTTTGCTTAACATGCATGTTCATACCAGTCATATACATAAATTTAGTTTTCATAACTGTTCGGTTAAATTATTCTATACTGAATAGCTGTTCTATTTGATAGATTTATTTTCTGCGACCGAGAGTATTTCTTTCTCTGTCCCAGTTCTCCTTCAGGTAGAAGTTTACAATTTATATGCATGCACTCCAGCACTTTAACTTTGTAGAAATTATACAGAAGTTAATATTTATCTACCGTCCTAGATTCATAGCTGAATTATCATGGTTATAACTAACTCTTTTTAATCCTACCATAGAAATGTTTGCACATTTACAGAAGCAGATTAAAGTTACAGCTTTAATGATTTATGGGAGAATTATATATCACCAGATTTAAACCCTTAGCAGGTTTTAGAGATTCTGGTTGATATTCCCCATAAATCTTGTTCCTACAACTACACAAAATTTAGAGGATTGACTTCTTCTAAGCCATTCTGTTAAATGTAAGGAACCGTAAATTTCAAATAAAACTTAATTCAATAACAGCTACAACATATATCACTATTGCAAAACACCACCTCTTTTAAGCATTCATAAAATTTGTGTGCCTACCACTTCTGCCAATGACCAGTCCTCCCAACATTAGAGTTCTTCTGTCTCCAGAACTCACCCCCGAACTGAGATCCTCTCCTCAAACAGACCAACCCCAATCTGTTCTGGAGTAGCTTATTTAAGCTTATGCTCCCCAAATCCCGTTTCGAATTCTGCATCCAGAATTACAGGATGCTTTTATTCTTGTTTTCCTAGGCTTCCCTTATTTAGGGACTTTTAAAGCTTCTTTCTGCTTTTCCAACTTTTTACATCTTCCCAACTACTCTCCACCTCATTGGGGAAATCTAGATTTTTCCTCAAAAATATAAATTAGAAATAAATTCTTTCAAGGATTTTTGAAATATTTTTGGGGAAAGTCTTAGCCTCTTTCCATACCTCATGGATTTTGCAAGTGATCTCAAAATTATCATATGGTCAATACGCACAGAATTATTTTATTTATTTTTCATAATTAAATAATTAATTACATCCACACAATACTTATCCATTGGGGTCCACTCCCCTTTGGATTGAAGTTCAAATGTCTAACTTGAAAGAAAAACATAAAACTAGGGGTGTTACATTCTTGTAACTAGTTCAATCATTACAAGAAATTACAGCAATCCTTCTTTGAAGGAGCAGATTAATAGATTTCAACTTGCCAAAAGAGAACTACATATATACTAATGCAGGCAGTGGCATAGCATGCCTTGCAATGTTACCCAGCAATGGGATGTCAATATTCGGTAACATTCAACAAAAGAACTACCAAATACTTTATAACAATGAGAGTACTGTCTTCTATGTGACAATGAGCTTCAGGCATATGCACATCTACTACTAGTCCTTGCTCAAGATGTTGCAAAACTCTCTCATTACTAGGAAAAAATCTACAGCCACTTGCACTCCCCACATCATAGGATGGAGTTTTTTGAGCTTCCAGTAACTCCTTCAACCTCCTTGTAACATGGTAGCCTCTTCAATTTTTGTTGAAGAATCATCCTCTGATGTTGAATTAAAGCTTGAAGGTACACATCTCATATTCATTTGTCTTTCCTGTATTCCTAAGTTATAGAAGCTCCCTAGTTTTCTTCACATAGTTTTGAGTTTTAAGTGTGACATCAACAGTGAGCTCTGCACATCTGCGAAAATTTGTTGCAGAAGTGCTTTCCCCCTTAGGATAAGAATCAATAGCCTCGTATTTGAAGGACTTGGTAAAGAAGTGGCAATAATTCTTGTAACTAGTTCAATCGTTACAAGAAATTACAGCAAACCTTCTTTGAAGGAGCAGATTAATAGATTTCAATTTTCCAAAAGAGAACTACATATATACTGATGCAGGCAGTGGCATAGCATGCCTTTCAATGTTACCTAGCAATGGGATGTCACTATTTGGTAACATTCAACAGCAGAACTACCAAATACTTTATGACAATGGGAGGAACGTGTTGTCCTTTGCACCTACAGTTTGTGATACCTTGTAACTTGTAAGCAAGAAGATATGTTGTGGTGAAATGGTTTTCTCTCTCTATATATATATACCCTGTAGTTTCCTAATACCACTATAAAACTTAGACGCAAAAAGCTAGAAGTTAGGCTATGGTGTTTAGTATTTGCAAGGGGTATGGATTTTCTATATGTATGTATTTTGTAATTTTTACTACTGATGTGGTTTGGATGTAACAATATTTTTATATTGTATATTTATAGATAAATATAGAACGTTGCTATTGCCTATTTCAAAGTTCCTAAACCCATGATGTGTTTAGATGTAGGCTATTACTAGGTGTTTACATGTAGGCTATTACGTGTTTACATGTACACATTTAACTTAAGTAGAAAGTTGTATAACTATTGGATTGATATTATAAGAAAGAGGGAGAGGGGCCTGTTCCATGTTGAAGTGTTGATATCCAAATTGGTTCTTTATTGATTTTTAAAAAGAGCTCTAGAGCTCACAAGAAGGATCAGAAAATGAGAAATTTTTTTTAACGTTGAAAGAATATGTGTCTTCTTTTTTTCATACAAAATGTTGAGTTCCTCAAGGGTCATGTGGAAGGAGATGAAAAATAAGTCGATATGTTTAGATCCTTAATTTTATAGTTGAGAACCCAACTCATGGATGAAGAAGTAGAATGCAAGATTCTGTTACTATATGTAAGGAGATGTACCTTAATGTCAAGGGTTGTATGGTTAAGTAATATGGAAAAATTGGACTTGGGAATAAATTTGTGGGGGTCGACAACTTTGAAATTTAGCAACTCGGGAAAACGATTGAAATGACTTGGCAAAAAATGGCTAAGCATTAAAAAATGAAAAATATTTCATTTTTTCATTTAAAATTATGTATAAACTAGCAATAATATATAATCATATTGCTATACCATATGAAAAGAAGATACATATATAAAAGGTGTAAGATTCCAAATGATCTAGTATCTACTATCAATGCCTCTGCTCCTTTAGTGGGTATATATATTGGGTCATCCTCTAGTAGTGGAAGGTTCTGTGGCTGGAGTCAAACATAGTGGTGGGTACTGAGTCTAGTATAGGACTTTGTCCATCCTGCAGTGGTTGGTTAAGGACATCCTCTACTGCCAGCCACTCCTGCTCATACTTGAAATCTACCCAAGCAAGGAAATCCATGAAATATTTATTGGCACTGATTAAATACTACAGTGTTTTTTTTTTTTTTTTTGATTTTTTTAGAACTCTGAAAAACTTGCGATTTGTTTGGGTTATTTCTTGGGATGGGAAAATCGGAAAAAATAAATATATTCCAATATTTTGGCAAAATTTTTCGCATTATTATAGAGAATATAATATTCATTGACATTGAGATGCAGGGAAAGAATTATACATTGAGGCAAAATTTGCAAACTGTTTTGCTTCAGAAGCTTATACCAATTTTCCCCTCACATTTGACATAGAAAAATAAATATTTCACTAGAATTAACAAGGAGAAACTAATCCAGAAAGGGAAAAAATGGAAGTAGACAGATGATTGCTTTGTCAAACAAAATAATCATCTATTCACAATTCCAATCTTTTGGCAAAAAAATTTTAATGTTGAAAGAATGTGTCCTCTTTTTTTCATAAAAAATGCTGAGTTCCTCAAGGGTCATGTGGAAGGAGATGAAAAATAAGTCAAGGTATGTTTAGATCCTTAATTTTATAGTTGATAACCCAACTCATGGATGAAGAAGTAGAATGCAAGATTATGTTACTATATGTAAGGAGATGTGCCTTAATGTCAGGGGTTGTATGGTTAAGTACTATGGAAAAATTGGACTTGGGAATAAACTTGTGGGGGTCAAAAACTTTGAAATTTAGCAACTTTTCCCCTTTAGTGAGCATATATATTGGGTCATCCTCAAGTAGTGGAAGGTTCTGTGGGTGGAGTCAAACATAGAAGGTGCCTATTATGATGGGCGTATCGTGATTTACCCCACAATTTGAGGTGGTTGCATTACATGCTTACATATTTTCTACTATTTGTCTATGTAAACATGTGTTTTATGGTGTAGAACAACCATTCTTTAACAATAAGTTGACTTGGAGAGAAGTGAAAGTTGGTTATGAAATCGGTTAGTGTTGCATTCTTCTATTTTTGGGTCAAGGAAAGGAGTTTCATAAATATGTGATTTCTAGGCATTTACAATTGTATTGAGTTGCATTAGGGGCTTGGATTTTATGCTGCGTATGTATAGGGGATGGGTTTTCCTGAGGTCAACAATGGATTCCCCCTTGTGTCATTACATCTTAGACATATCATTTTGGTTGTACATTTTCGTCTTTCCGATGATTATCACATGGATGGAAATTTTGATATATATTCATGCCATTGGTACACATTTAACTTAAATGGAAAGTTGTA
Source organism: Pinus albicaulis (assembly GCA_034641835.2). Taxonomy (NCBI): domain Eukaryota; kingdom Viridiplantae; phylum Streptophyta; class Pinopsida; order Pinales; family Pinaceae; genus Pinus; species Pinus albicaulis. The sequence continues at coordinate 679,002,953 of CM076579.1, forward strand.
TAGCTATTGGATTGATATTATAAGAAAGAGGGAGAGGGGTATGTTCCATGTTGAAGTGTTGATATCCAAATTGCTTCTTTATTTATTTTTAAAAAGAGCTCTAGAGCTCACAAGAAGGATCAGAAAATGAGCAATTTTTTTAACGTTGAAAGAATATGTGTCTTCCTTTTTTCATACAAAATGTTGAGTTCCTCGAGGGTCATGTTGAAGGAGATGAAAAATAAGTCAAGGTATGTTTAGATCCTTAATTTTATAGTTGAGAACCCAACTCATGGATGAAGAAGTAGAATGCAAGATTATGTTACTATATGTAAGGAGATGTACCTTAATGTCAAGGGTTGTATGGTTAAGTAATATGGAAGATTTGGACTTGGGAATAAACTTGTGGGGGTCAACAAATTTGAAATTCAGCAACTTGGGAAAACAATGGAAATGACTTGGAAAAAAATGGCTAAGCATTAAAAAATGAAAAATATTTCATTTTTTCATTTAAAATTGTGTATAAACTAGCAACAATATATAATCATATTGCCATACCATATGAAAATAAGATACATATATAAAAGGTGTAAGACGCCAAATGATCTAGTATCTACTATCAATGCCTCTGCTCCTTTAGTGGGCATATATATATTGGGTCATCCTCTAGTTGTGGAAGGTTTTGTGGCTAGAGTCAAACATAGTGGTGGGTACTGAGTCTAGTACAGGACTTTGTCCATCCCGTAGTGGCTGGTTAAGGACATCCTCTACTACCAGCCACTCCTGCTCATACTTGACATCTACCCAAGCAGGGAAATCCATGAAATATTTAATGGCACTAATTAAATACTCAAGTATTTTTTTTTGAAATAGATGCCTAGGTGCTTAATAGTTTGTATTAGGGCACTTCTTTCGGCCAAAAAAGGGGTAGATGAAGGGTTCGACTCATTGTCATTATATCTGCACATATTCAGGGCATCTTGATCATGGATTTGTTCAATTCTTTTGTCAATCTCTTATAAATTTTGTGCTTTGATTTTTATTATAATTCCATGCAGAGTTGAGATTGTGAAGAAAATATCAAAGGTTTTCATTCTGTGTATAAATGGGTCATTACCATCACCACCACCACCATGAAGAGTTCAGTCCTTTTGATGAGGCACTGATGTCCTGCCTTTGTTGTTCATGTTATTTGGTGAGATCTGTATTCTGAGGCATTGGATGATGCTTCTCTGTTCTCTGCTACCCTTTTCTCCAGTGATTTTTCCTTCATCACCAACACCACCATCACCATCATTGATTTCACTGGCTAACCAATTTAAGATGGCAGCATCTTTGTGGTTTTGGCACTTTTCTTTTCTATCATTTATTTTAACATCTTGCCAGATCAAGAACATTGCAAAACTAGATGAAGTTGAGATTGATTTTTTGAATAGTGGTGAATAAGTCATGTTTAGGGCATATAATTGAACAGAACATTTCAGAGCTAGTTGAGGTTACAGATTGATTTTCTAAATGGTTGTGAATAAAACATTTTGGGGCATCTATTTGCCAATTATTTGGAGGATAATTTTCCATAATTGGTGTTATTAATCTGGATTTAAATTTCTTCAATGGATTTTTTTTATTGGTTTGTATTGTGTTGGCATTTTTCATCACAATGGAGCTATGTGCAAGCCAGATTGGTTTTCTTATAGAATGTAGTCCGGAAAACATTCTAGAGAGGATATGGTTGGCTATCCTTTCTGCCTTTTTGTTGAACTTTACTTTCCTTGTGGATCTAAATGAGGTGGTATCAGTGATGGTAAATAATTGCATTGGACATACTCAAATATCATTCATTGCATTGTATAGAGAGAAGCAAAGTGCTCAGCAACCCCATTAGGGCATCTTAAAATTGGTGCTCAACAACCCCATCAGAGCATCTTAAATGTGGCACTCAGCAACCCCATCAGAACATCTTAAATCTGGTGCTCAGTAACCCCATTAGGGCATCTTAAACTTGGTGCTCAGCCACCCCATCAGAGCATCTTAAACTTGGTGCTCAGCAACCCCATCGGAGCATCTTAAATCTAGTGATCAGCAACCCCATTAGGGCATCTTAAACTTGGTGCTCAGCAACCCCATCAGACCATCTTAAAATTGGAGCTCAGCAACTCCATCAGACCATCTTAAATCTGGTGCTTAGAAACCCCATTAGGGCATCTTAAACTTGCTGCTCAGCAACCCCATCAGAGCATCTTAAATTTGGAGCTCAGCAACCCCATTAGGGCATCTTAAAGTTGGTGCTCAGTAACCCCATCAGAGCATATTAAATATGGTGCTCAGCAACCCCATTAGGGCCAACTTATTGATCCTCCTAATAATTGTCATAAAGTTCGAAAGAAAAAATATGAAAATTCCTATTTTATTAAGAAACAACAGCATGAATTTATCTTAACCTTAGCTCTGTTCTATGGATCCATATTAATATTAACATTGTTTAATGATAAAAGAAACAATGAGATATACAATATCAATTTTTATCTTTCTTGAACCAGGGTGAAGATGAATGCTAAATACATCTTATATACATCAATTGACAACATTGGAAAACAAATTACATTTCAAGCTTTCCCACTGAGAAGTGGAAAAACACTAAATAGTAAAACATCATTTACAACTTTAGGATTACGACATATAATGATCAAATAGTTGTTAAAAATGAAGATGCCTCGGTTGAGAGTGTTCTTAAGTATTGCTCCATGTATCATTTGCAAATATGTGTTTATTTTTTGGACATGAAAAGAAATAGACTCTTCTCTAGGAAATTATATTTCTATGCAGCAGATTCTCTGCGGAATAGTGTTATCGCTTGATATAATATACCTCAATACTTCAACCTGTCAACTTTGTTGCCATAAATTCAATTTATCTGTCACAAGCAAGAAGATTTCATGGCATTTATTTTTCTATGTAGTAGATTCTCTACTGACTAGTGTCATCTCTTGATATCATATACCTCAATAATTCATCCTGTCAACTTCGTTGCCAGAAATTCAATATACATGTTACAAGCAAGAAGATTTCATGGCATGCATTTTTCTATGAAGCAGATTTGCTGCTCACTAGTGTCATCTGTTGACATAATATACCTCCCTACTTCACCCTGTCAACTCTGCTTCTAGAAATTTAATTTACCTGTCACAAGCAAGAAGATTTCATAACATTTATTTGTAGATGGGAAAAAACCAAAAGACCTTATGGTCGACTAGTGCCTAATTTTAGATATACAGTTTATTTGTTACAGTTTGTTTACATAACATCCTCTTGAATCTTCCAGCCATAAAAGAAATATGGCATTAAAAACTCAAATTCATAATCTAATGTGAGGCTACTTGGTGTATTAATACATCTCGCTGGTGCCACAATTGAAACACTTGCCCAAGAGCCACAAGTCCTTCAAGTTTCTGAGCTAAAGAAGCAAAGATGGCAGCATATCTAACAAACGATATGGCAACATATATTTTATATGTGCTTGACTGATATTATTATAACTATTTTGATGTTTATTAATATGTTGATGTTTGTTTTAAGTACCATCACTTATATTCTGATGAAACTGTTTCAGCATCGCAAAAGCTCTGGGTATCAGACAGTTGCCATTCCATTCACTTGTTGTCATTTCTTGAAGTGGATATTGTGAGGCTGACAAGGATATTACTGACAAGAAGTCCCTATAGCTCTCAGTTTTGTCAGTACAAACTCAATGACTAAGGTGATATTGGTTCTTTTTTTGAGGAAAATGCTTGTAGCCACAATCTTAATATCTTAGTTAAAATTCCAGTTCTGTATTTTTCAATGCATCTATGAAACGAGTTAAATTTTCAGAGAACACATTTGGTTATAGAGTTGAATGATGCCATTGAGTTAAATGTTTGGGATAGCGGTAAGAAAAAAATTCCTTTCATTTCCAGGAATGATGGATAAGACAATATGATTTTCAATAGAGATAATAGAGTTGAATGATGCCATTGAGTTAAATGTTTGAGATTTTCTTTCATTTCCAGGAATGATGGATAAGACAATATTATTTTCAATAGAGAGAAGAAGATTGAAATGTATTTTCTTACCAATGCTAATTTGATGTTTTATTTATTTGGAGGCCATTCAAAGTTCTCAAATGGTGCTACAGAGGCTAAAGATATTCTTTTGAAAGATATGGCATATGTATTCACTAAATTTGTATTGGGTGTTGTGGCAATTGACCAAGAAATGTTTCTCAGTGAGCCTGTTCGTGCCATATATACAATGTCTGTAAATACAACAATGGTATTAACATAAGGTAGGAGGCAACATTACTGATTACTGGCAGTAGGTGTAGGATAGACCCAATTATTGCAAGATTTATTGTTAGATTTGCATATTATATGCATTTAAGTACTAGCACCATTTAATTTTTGGTTGGTCTTCCGATTTGATCTTTCTTGTTTTGCAGGAAGTATTACTGCATACTCTGTAGCTGGAAGTTGATACCTCCTTATTAATTTCTCTTCTTAACACAAAGGGGACCTACTTGCTCGTCATGGACTGACTTGATCTCGCAAGGCAATAGGCTTTACAGAAGCATGGATCCAATGCTGGCTTACAGAAAGGGGTTGATGACATGAGCAAACTGGATATCTAAAAATATTGATCGAAAAAGAATGCTGGTCTTCTTTGGCACCACGTCCCCTAAACATTACAGGTAACCTTTGGTTCTACAAAATACAACAGTGTCTAACATACTATCTATTATACAAGGTATAGTTAGATATGTATAAAATTTATGGAAATCATGTTGCAGCTCAAGTGAATGGAATGAGCCAAATGTGTATCTTAAGGCCCACAAAAGTACTACAACCAAGACTACTAGTGAATTGAGAAACTTCGATTCCTTATTTTTATCCAGAATTAATATTTGAAAATTTATTGAAATTTGACACCCAGTTACCTCTAAAAATCTAAGATTGTTCATCTTTCGAGGTAAATATTCTATCCCACGGTTTTCTATGGTCAAATATGTCAACCAAGTCAACTCTCCAAAGGAATCGAGTAGGCATTTCAAAGCTGGGAAATTTGATATCGTCAACCGCATTAACTAAGTCAACAGTCCAAAGCAGTCGGGTTAATATGCCTCTTTGACTGGTTCATTTGTGTATGGATCTTAAATTGATAATTCGTATATGAAGAGTAATGCATATATGAAGAGGTATATGTATATGTTAGGCAAGGACTGCAAAGTAATGAAGTTTGGTATACAAGTTTATAAAAAGTAAGTAGTGAGTGATTGTGCTCGTTTCAGTTGTAGCTTCTTGCTGTCTCTTTTGTCAAATTCTGTATTGCAACTTTACAATAACTCTTGAAGTACCGCAAGGATGTTTCATAAAATTATGTATTCCATACTTTACTTAAAGTTCAAAGATGAACCAGTGCAAAGATCTATTGAAAAAAAAACTGGCACCGATATATTCACAGAAAAACCCATCTAAATGCACCCAAAATATGAATTATATTTAATAAACGCGGTGAGTTTATCCCACAATTATTCTATATTCAATATCAGAAATAAATTGAAAAAAAAACTGGTACAAATATATTCATATAAGAACCCATATGAATGCACCCAAACTATGAATTATAATGAATAAACGCAGTGAGTTTATCACACAATTCTTCTATATTCCAACTATTCTCAAGCACCTGGCAGGATACACAGACTTTCTTATTCCAACTATTCTCAAGGCAGTGGCAGGATATAATGACATTAATGGTAAAGTATTTGGAAATTGGTTAAGGTTGTTGTAATGGAAACCCTGGTCCAGATTCCATTTCCCATTTGCTTTTAAGAAAGTGTCGGAGTAATTGTCACACTCAAAGTAAATTGAGTATATTGACATGTCGTAAAGAAAAAATGGGAATAAATTAAGTATACTAATAGCCAATATATGAACAGGCCACTCAAAATAGTACTAAGGGTTTGAAAGTTGGAAAACCTCAACATTGCTCATAGGTAGAGGATGCTCATTGAATATGATCATTATGATCGTTGTAACTCTATGGAGTGTCCTGGAAAAACTAGAACGTTAGCAGCAATAAATACCATGTTAAACTGCCTAGCTACATGAAACGTAGCCTTGGAAGTGAGATGGAGAGAGTGAAATGGATGGAAGTGGTTTGATGCAACTAGGTTGTCTACTATATCACTCACTTTCTTAGCTAGCTTTTCCATGGCAAAAACAAACAAATAAAAGGTTGATGGGTGTAGCTTTTGAGCTTCACTGGTTAGCTGACTTTACAGGAACCACCTATTCCTGTGTAACTTATGGCCACAAAACAACTATGGCTTGCATGAATTGGATACATATTCATTATTATATAACTTGATTTAATTTTCAATTATCAAGCTATTGCACATTTCAACTTGAAAAAAAATGTTTTTGCCCACACTCTAGCTACAATATAGAGTTGTTATCATTCCACCTTGCACATATAACAATGTTAGACAAATGTTATGCTTACACAAGTGTTTGTGCAAAGTGACAGTGACAGTATCATCCATATTATGATATCACCATCATGCATCAACGTTCCATTGTTAGTTGGCTTGGCATCTGGGAATCCAAAAGCCTCCAATTGTAAAAGGAGAGACCATTTTTTTTGCATTATCTTTTTCTTGAATTTGGTTTTGAAGATAATTTTAGATTTAAATATAATTTGGTTATTGAAAATAATTTTAGATATACAATTTATTTGTTACTGTTTGTTTACATAACATCCTTTTGAATCCTCTAGCCATAAAAGAAATATGGCGTTAAAAACTTAGGGTCATAATCTCGCGTGAGGCTACTTGGTGTCTTAACAAATCTTGCTGGTGCCACAATTGAAACACTTGCCCTGGAGCCACAACACCTTCAATTTCCTGAGATAAAGAAGCAAATATGGCAGCATATCTAACAAACGATCTGGCAGCATATCTTTTATATGTGCCTGACTGATATTATTATAAGTATTTTGATGTTTATTAGTATGTTGTTGCTTATTTTAAGTACCATCACTTATATTCTGATGAAACTGTTTCAGCATCGCAAAAGCTTTGGGTATCAGACGGTTGCCATTCCATTCACTTATTGTCATTTCTTGAAGTGGATATTGTGAGGCTGACAAGAAGTCCCTAGAGCTCTCAAGTTTGTCTATACAAACTCAATGACTAAGGTGATATTGGTTCTTTTTTTGAGGAAAATGCTTGTAGCCACAGTCTTAATATCTTAGTTAAAATGCCAGTTCTGTATTTTTCAATGCATCTATGAAACGAGTTAAATTTTCAGAGAACAGATTTGGTTATAGAGTTGAATGATGCGATTGAGTTAAATGTTTGGGATAGAGGTAAGAAAACATTTTCCTTCATTTCCAAGAATGCTGGATAAGACAATATGATTATCAATAGAGATAATAGAGTTGAATGATGCCATTGAGTTAAATGTTTGAGATTTTCTTTCATTTCCAAGAATGATGGATAAGACAATATGATTTTCAATAGAGAGAAGAAGATTGAAATGTATTTTCTTACCAATGCTAATTTGATGTTTTATTTCTTTGAAGGCCATTCAAAGTTCTCAAATGGTGCTACAGAGGCTAAAGATATTCTATTGAAAAATATGGCGTATGTATTCACTAATATTTGTATTGGGTGTTGTGGCAATTGACCAAGAAATGTTTCTCAGTGAGCCTGTTCGTGCCATATCTACAATGTCTATAAATACAACAATGGTATTAACACAAGGTAGGAGGCAACATTACTGATTACTGGTAGTAGGTGTAGGATAGACGGAATTATTGCAAGATTTATTGTTAGCTTTGCATATTATATGCATTTAAGTACTAGCACAATTTAATTTTTGGTTGTTCTTCTAGTTTGATATTTCTTGTTTTGTAGGAAGTATTACTGCATACTCTGTAGCTGGAAGTTGATACCTCATTATTAATTTGTATTCTTAACATAGAAGGGACCTACTTGCTTTACATGGACTGACTTGATCTCGCAAGGCAATAGGCTTTACAAAAGCATGGATCCAATGCTGGCTTATAGAAAGGGGTTGATGACATGGGCAAACTGGATATCTACAAATATCGATCCAAAAAGAACGTTGGTCTTCTTTGGCACCACGTCCCCTAAACATTACAAGTAACCTTTGGTTCTACAAAATACAACAGTGTCTAACATACTATCTATTATATTAGGTATAGTTAGATATGTATAAAATTTATGGAAATCATGTTGCAGCTCAAATGAATGGAATGAGCCAAATGGGTATCTTAAGGCCCACAAAAGTACTACAACCAAGACTACTAGTGAATTGAGCAACTTTGATTCCTTATTTTTATCTAGAATTAATATTTGAAAATTTATTGAAATTTGACACCAGGTTACCTCTAAAAATCTAAGATTGTTCATCTTTTGAGGTAAATATTCTATCCCACAGTTTTCTATGGTCAAATATGTCAACCGAGTCAGCTCTCCAAAGGAATCGAGTAGGCATTTCAAAGCTGGGCAATTTGATATCGTCAACCGCATTAATTGAGTCAACAGTCCAAAGCAGTCAGGTTAATATGCCTCTTTGACTGGTTCATTTGTGTATGGAGCTTAAATTGATAATTCGTATATGAAGATTAATGCATATATAAAGAGGTATATGTATATGTTAGACAAGGAATGCAAAGTAATGAAGTTTGGTATACAAGTTTATAAAAAGTAAGTAGCGAGTGATTGTGCTCATTTCAGTTGTAGCTACTTGTTTTCTCTTTTGTCAAATTCTGTATTGCAATTTTACAATAACTCTTGAAGTACCGCAAGGATGTTTCGTCAAATTATGTATTCCATACTTTACTTAAAGTTCAAAGATGAACCAGTGCAAAGATCTATTGAAAAAAAAACTGGTACCGATATATTCATAGAAAAACCCATCTAAATGTACCCAAACTATGAATTATATTTAATAAAAACAGCGAGTTTATCCCGCAATTATTCTATATTCTATAACAGAAATCAATTGAAAAAAAAAAACTGATACAAACATATTCACAGAAGAACCCATCTGAATGCACCCAAACTATGAATTATAATGAATAAACGTAGTGAGTTTATCACACAATTCCTCTATATTCCAACTATTCTCAAGCACCTGGAAGGATACACAGACTTTCTTATTCCAACTATTCTCAAGGCAGTGGCAGAATATAATGACCTTAATGGTAAAGGATTTGGGAATTGGTTAAGGTTGCTGTAATGGAAACCTTGGTCCAGATTCCATTTCCCATTTGCTTTTAAGAAAGTGTCGGAGTAATTGTCACACTCAAAGTAAATTGAGTATACTGACATGTCATAAAGAAAGAATGGGAATAAATTAAGTATACTAACAGCCAATATATGAACATGCCACTCAAAATAGTACTAAGGGTTTGAAAGTTGGAAAACCTCAACATTGCTCATAGGTAGAGGATGCTCATTGAATATGATTGTTATGATCGTTGTAACTTCTAACTCTATGGAGTCTCCTGGCAAAACTAGAATGTTAGCAGCAATAACTACCATGTTAAATTGCCTAGCTACATGAAACGTAGTCTTGGAAGTGAGATGGAGAGAGTTAAATAGATGGAAGTGGTTTGATGCAACTAGGTTGTCTACTATATCACTCACTTTCTTAGCTAGCTTTTCCATTGCAAAAACAAACAAATAAAAGGTTGATGGGTGTAGCTTTTGAGCTTCACTGGTTAGTTGAATTTATAGGAACCACCTATTCCTGTGTAACTTATGGCCACAAAACAACTATGGCTTGCATGAACTAGATACATATTCATTATTATATAACTTGATTTAATTTTCAATTATCAAGCTATTGCACATTTCAACTTGAAAAAAAATGTTTTTTCCCACACTCTAGCTACAATATAGAGTTGTTATCATTCCACCTTGCACATATAACAATGTTAGACCAGTGTTATGCTTACACAAGTGTTTTTGCAAAGTGACAGTGACAGTATCATCCATATTATGAGATCACCATCATGCATCAACGTTCCATTGTTAGTTGGCTTGGCATCTGGGAATCCAATGGCCTCCAATTGTAAAAGGAGAGACCATTTTTTTTGCATTATTTTTTTCTTGAATTTGGTTTTGAAGATAATTTTAGATTTAAATATAATTTGGTTATTGAAGATAATTTTAGATATACGGTTTATTTGTTACAGTTTGTTTACATAACATCCTCTTGAATCCTCCAGCCATAAAAGAAATATGGCGTTAAAAACTTAGGGTCATAATCTAGCATGAGGCTACTTGGTGTCTTAACACGTCTTGCCAGTGCCATAACTGAAACACTTGCCCTAGAGCCACAAGTCCTTCAAGTTCCTGAGATAAAGAAGCAAATATGGCAGCATATCTTTTATATGTACCTCACTGATATTATTATAAGTATTTTGATGTTTATTAGTATGTTGGTGCTTATTTTAAGTACCATCACTTATATTCTGATGAAACTGTTTCAGCATCGCAAAAGCTCTGGATATCAGACAGTCGCCATTCCATTCACTTATTGTCATTTCCTGAAGTGGATATTGTGAGGCTGACAAGGATATTGCTGACATGAAGTCCCTAGAGCTCTCAGGTTTGTCTGTACAAACTCAATGTCTAAGGTGATATTAGTTCTTTTTTTGAGGAAAATGCTTGTAGCCATAGTCTTAATATCTTAGTTAAAATTCCAGTTCTGTATTTTTCAATGCATCTATGAAACGAGTTAAATTTTCAGAGAACACATTCGGTTATAGAGTTGAATGATGCCATTGAGTTAAATGTTTGGGATAGCGGTAAGAAAACATTTTCTTTCATTTCCAGTAATGATGGATAATACAATATGATTTTCAATAGAGATAATAGAGTTGAACGATGCCATTGAGTTAAATGTTTGGGATTTTCTTTCATTTATAGGAATGATGAATAAGACAATATGATTTTCAATAGAGAGAAGAAGATTGAAATGTATTTCCTTTCCAATGCTAATTTGATGTTTTATTTCTTTGGAGGCCATTCAATGTTCTCAAATGGTGCTACAGAGGCTAAATATATTCTGTTGAAAAATATGGCATATGTATTCACTAAGATTTTTATTGGGTGTTGTGGTAGTTGACCAAGCAATGTTTCTCAGTGAGCCTGTTCGTGCCATATCTGCAATGTCTGTAAATACAACAGTGGTATTAACACAAGGTAGGAGGCAACATTACTGATTACTGGTAGTAGGTGTAGGATAGACCCAATTATTGCTAGATTTATTGTTATCTTTGCATATTATATGCATTTAAGTACTAGCACCATTTAATTTTTGGTTGGTCTTCTGATTTGATCTTTCTTGTTTTGCAGGAAGTATAACTGCATACTCTGTAGCTGGAAGTTGATACCTCATTATTAATTGTATTAAATGGTAAATATGGAGTACATTTTTTGTCTCAGTGAACTCGTTTTTAATTAGTATACAATGTTGTTTTCCTTAAGTTTTAGTGATTCACTTCTTTATTGATTTTTATTTTTGACATTGTTTCCTTTTAAAGCCAATTCAGATTATATTAATGCCACATTCTGAAAAATCTTGGATGTCCTTTTGGAACATATTTTAGTAGTTGAGCATGTAATTTTTATTAAATGCTTCACCTACCAATCATCAGGACAGAGGAATATCTGGATAAGAAACTATTGTTGATTTTGTAAAGATGAAAAAAATCAATAGTAGTGACAACGATAAGCTTTTGTCATAAAAAAAACTAGGAGATGATAAAAGAATCTATTACTAACTATGAAAGATGCTCAGAAGGGGTGTGAAATGCTCTCCACATGGTCAACATATTGATTATGGACATGCTCCACTTGCTTCTTTATCTGAATTTGTAGAAAATCCACGAAAATTCTGATCTTCTTGAGTTAACAAATCTGAAACTAACTTGTAACCCAAGATACAAAATTTTCTCTACTCAATTTGCAACAGAAAGGGAACAGAAATAACAGTCACACAATATAAAAAAAACACATTTTTTCTAGGGAAATCAACTGGAACACACTTTTTGGTGGGTTCTGCGATCTGCGATTTTTTAGAGGGTTCTACGGACTGAGGCAAATGTAGATTAGTCTTCTATTGAAATGCGATTATGGAAGCAGTAAATGGTTTGAGAATGAAATAATATAGAAGATGAAAACTAAACAGATTCTTATACCTGTCAGAAAAACAAACAATAAACATAACTTAAATAAACATAACATTGTTAAGATTGTCTAGAACCACAAAGTCTGTGTGGAAATTTTCTAGTCATGTTTTCCTTTACTTGCTGCCTATTTATAAAAAAATTCTAGTTTGTTGTCAATTTGTGTACCAAGGAGGCCAAACAGACATAGTTTCTGTGGATGTTGCTCGGGTAGATTAGTTGATGCCATTAATTTGTGAAAGTGCATTTAGAAAACTGATATGCTAATTAGTTTTCCACTTGTAATGTGTTTGTAGGTGGATACTTCTGGGTGGCGTTATATGACACCCAACCATGGGCTTGTGTGGGACATACAGAAGCCACCAGGAGGTGCTCTCCAGTTCCGATTTGTGTGGATATAGATCAGTTGTAGCAAAACTCTATGGTGGCAATCTGGGAGCTGCTAGTTCCGATCTCTGATATTTAAATGATTTGAGGCTGATATTTAACACATATCTGTGTTATGATAGCACTGAAATTAAGTGTTAATTGGAAAATCAACTATACATTCGAATTCCATATACTTTTTTGCTATTTTTTGTTATCAAGGAAGCCAATTCCATGTATACAAAGGTGTTGAAATGGTGGAGCTAACCACTGGATATGAATTTATTTTTCTAGCATTTAATGTGATTTAACCTTTTCGATTTATATGTCAGAGATTAAACTCTCTTGTAAGATGGAGAAATATTGTGCATTTTTCTTTCACCTCATAATAGTCATGAAATGAAGTTCCAAATGAGGATCTTGCATGTTCAAATTCAATGACATGAAGTTATTTTCAGCGAATATATGTGTGATGCTTTATTATTTTCAAGGTTGCTTTCCGGAATTGTTAAGTTTTGGAAAATTATTTTTTCACTTAGATTTAGAATGACTGTTGTTAGCTTTAAAAAAAATGGAATTTATTCCTTTTTTCCATAAAAAAACAGAGTTTAAGGTTATTAAAATCACTATTTGGGAACTTGAAATGTTGAAACCACCTTAAAATAACATTTAAAATGATTTGTTTATTTTTTTTAAAATATTTTTTCATATTGTCTCTAGAGAGACAATAGTTTGAATTATGGACATATAGTCTCTGTAGAGACAATACGTTTTTGATCTCAGCTATTGTCCATAAAGATACAAATTTTATTGTCTCTACAAAGACAAAATGAAAGTGTCTCTACAGAGACAAATTGTAGGCAAATGAAATTGTCTCTAGAGAGAGAAATGAAATTGTCTCTTAAAAGACAATAACGCCTATGTCTTTATAGAGACAATAATAATATGTGTTCTATATTGTCTTTATAGAGACAATTGTTTGAGACACTAATTTTAAAACACTAGTTTGAGGCAATAATTTTGAGACACCCGCTTAAAGACAATATTTAAGACGATACACAATTTTATTTTTGTCTCTAATTAAGGCAATTCACTGGAAAATTGTCTTAAAACACCCCCACATGTAGTAGTGCAAGATCTGTGTGTTGAGAGTCATAGGCTCAGAGCTTGAGTTTGCTACGGAGAAACCAGGTTCCAAGGTCCACTATGAAGTTAACCGGAGTTAAGGAAGTTGAAATTACAAATGAAATTACAAAGTTATCTACACTATGTTTATTGGTTATAATTATTTTTATATCAAAAAGTTGAACGGTTGTACAAATCAAAATTCTGTTGAAAATTAGAATAATGAACTCTAATGATTGAAGAATTCTCAATCGTCTAACAATGGATTTGACTGTCAACAATAGTACACACTTTCAAATAAAAATGCCTTAAAGCGTAAATATCTTATTTCTGATTTTATTAAAAATAGAACAATCAAATCTTGAGAATCGATGCAAGATAGTATATTTAAAACTTGATAGCTTATAATCTCTTGATACCAATATGCCTTTCTGCATGATAATGGAATAATTACGATGGATGCAAGATAGTATATTTCAAACGGAGTGGTCTCGGAGGAATTGCCTGTCAAAATTGGCCAAAATCCAGGCCAAAATTAAGAAATCTTACGGTAACCGTGTTTGAATCATGATTTTGATAGTGGATTCAGCACCATCAAAAACCTCTAAGACACCCAAAATATTAAAATGTAATAGTTCTAACGTGAATTTACAAAAAGCCTTGCCAGATTTTCTTAAAATCTTACCAGAATTTGTATGATTTTTAGAGTGAAAAAACAATTGACATTTCAAATTTGATAGCTTAAAATCTTTGGATACCAACATATCTCTCTGCACAGTAATGGAATAATTACAATGTTATAGCTTTATATGATCTTATCATCTCTGCATGCCACTTAACAATGTATCTTAGTGAATGCATAGATTTTCTCTGGATCTCTTAGTGCATAAAATGGGCACACAGATTAATGATTTCAATGCCATATTCTATTTAGAGTTATGGCTATTTACCATATTTCGGATCTCTTCATGCCCATAAAATAGGCACATCGATTAAAGATTTTAGAGAGTAAGGAGTAAGAGTATGTATTTTTATTTTTTTCCGTGGGTGTTTTATATGGGGTTTATAGTGATTGGTTTATAGTGATGGGCTTATTCTATTTTAGACACATTCATTAGAAGGGATTTCTTGGGCCGCTCAGAATTAAACTAACATGAGTTTCGAAAAATAGTGAGGGGATTTTACCAATTAATTCTATGAATTTTTTCATAAACTTTATTGGTGCTAAGGAAGATTTTTTTGTCTTACAAATAAGAATGTCTTATAAATTATTATTATCATTGTCAATTGAGTTTTTCTAAGGTGATTGGAAAGAATGGCTATTTTTTCATATTCAATTCTCACAAATGAGCACAAGGGACATGATGTACAACTTAAATAGGCCTAATAATTAAGAACATTCATAAGTTCAAATATAAAAAGGACTAGATTATATATGCCTCCATCAAATTTAACACTAAAAATGGACTAAAAGTAAGTCTTACCAAAGTATATTCAAATCTTTGTAGATTTTAGTCCATTTTCACATATTCAATGTGAAAATAATAATAAAGTATGTCACTAATAATAAAGTATCATATCCAGAAAAAAAAATATGTCTGCACTAAAGGGGCCATTCATTCTCAAATGCAAAGCCATACATATTCCATATGGGTAAAGGAAGTTGTGGTGCGCCTTCTTGTTCTCTTCAGAGAATGGCAACCCAGACAACTGCATCATGGCAAGAAGCTCAAAATGAAAAGCCAAGGATTTTGATTTTGCAAATACTGTCTTTACAACTTGCGAGGATTCTAGTGCAAATGAATTAAAATATGCTCTGACAAACTGTCTAAGTTGTTAGTCTCCTCAATATTATGTTCTTCTCAACAATCATAGTCATTACACAATCATTAAAAAGATTAATATTCTGTGAACGAATGCTTTCAGGACTGATGCAAATGGTAAAATATAGCAAAGATTTATTCATTATAGAAGCTTTCTCTATACAAGGGAAGCGTGGAGATTTCATATGATCTCTTGGATATCTCTCTAAGGAGGAAGAGATTAACGCTTGAAGTCAAATTTGGCAAGTTTGAAAAAACAACGTTTTGGCCATCTTATGGGAATGGGAGTTGTCCTTGCAAGCTGTTTAAATTTATGGAGGTGTCGTAAGAAAATAGTGTAAGAATGCTAGAATTAATTCCTAACCACTGTAATGAATAAGCAGTGGCGTAGCCCACACTTCATCAATTTTGTAGTAGAGAAGGACAAACAAAAATCTATAGAGCCGAAGGAATTTTTTCGCAATCACAGGAAACAGAGTACCAGGCCATACTCTGTGTTTATTTCTTCAACCACCACTTTCACTTACCTTTTGCCTGCATCGCGCAATCACAACCTTTTTGTTTTAACTCTTAACGCTTTTTCCATAACTTATTCTACTGTCGATGCGATATCTGTGGGACCCACCATACACCCAATTGCTTCGCCAACCCGTGGATTTCCTTTTTTATCCGTCATTTCCTTACCTTTTCCACTTACCGCACTTACCAACATTTAGCCGCACCACAGAGCACACTTCGCAATGTTTACCACTTACCTTCCACCAATCGCAAGCTATGTTATTTACTGTGCGATGCAACTGTGCTACCGCACATCAAAATCACAAACCTTTTGACTTTACCATTAAGCGTCGTAAAGTGTGTTATTTGTTTTGTGACGCAACCATGCTATCACACATCACGCCTACAAAGTTTTAATTTTTCTATTTAATTTTCGTAGGCTACTTTGCTTTGGGTGTGATGCAATAAGTGCCTTCTCACTATCGCACATCGCAGTTCGCAAAGTTTAAAGTTTAATATCGTTGATTTGAGAGGATGCGATGTGGAATCAGAATCACATTGCATAATATTTGAGATCCATCCTTTTGTGTTTCTAAATGCGTTTTGTACGTGTTTCGTGTGTAAACCGAATTGCAGGTCTATGCGCCATTTTAAAGAAAGAATGAGTCTTTTGACAGCTCAAGGACAACTGGTTGTTGAACGTCCATTCAACAATTGAATTGCATTGAATAGAATAAATTTTTATAGGCCTCAACTATTTTGTATAAGATATGTAATTTCATGTTTTATGTAGTAGAGTGGAATGAATTGAAACTCAGAGAAGAGTTGAATAAATTGAAAAAGAATTGTGCCCCTGTGTTAAGTTGTCTACGTTGTCTGTCTGTATGTTTTGACTATTAATTCCACAATATTGTGCATTCTGTGTGTTGTGAGGAAATCATCCGTGATGTTGTTTCGTTCAATATTTTCAACAAATAAGATATAAGCAATATAAAAGCAATTTTTATCACCAACTTCAACCTCTAGAATTGGTATTGGAATCAATTTACACAGTAAAACTAAAATGGTAGTTAAAGATAATAGTGGTTTAACAGCGAGTTTTGAATCAGATTTTCATGGAGCTGCAAATGACCTTCACCATTAACCACGAAGGTCAACGTGGAGGATCAAAGCTACTTCAATTTGGCCAGATGCAAAGGCTACTCTCGCTTTAACCCTAATCTGTAGGTCGGGTTTTCAAAGTGGAAGACATGCATCCAAACTGCAGTTAACGAGGTTAACGAAAGCCCAAATCCAATAGGGCGCAGCTTAAGGAAAGCCTAGCGTCAGCATGGTAACGAAAGCCTAAAAAATGCACAGTTTAATTTTTCTAGGTTTTGGGTTCGGAATTAGGCGGGTTAATTTTAAAAAAAAAATTATGGGTTAAATAGTATTTTTGAATATTTTTAATGGTTTAATTTTAAAATATTTAGAACTTTCAATAGTTGAAACTTGTAAATCTCCGTCAAATTTCGCTCCAAATTAATCAAAATATATATTTAAGAAAAATAAAACTTGAATAATTAAACTACGCAACGCACAAATTGTTCCAGAAGTAAAAATTTTGATGACTGGAGTTCCCACTTTCTCGAATCCATCATCCATTACACGGTAGGGAATTCGAAAGAGGTCCACCGTGCCTTCCATAATACGCCCAAAATGCTGTTGTAGAATAACATTTAAAAGTAGTTTAAATCTTTTACATTTTAATTTTTATTTTGGTTTTGATTTTTTTCTTAATCAAATTTATTTATTTGATTTTTTTTTTTTTTTGGTTTTGTTTTTTTTTTTTTTTTAAATCAAATTTATTTATTTGAAGTTTAATAATGTGGTATTGGAATATAAATTTGAATGGAAATATTTATTATTTTTATATATTTTAAAAATAAATTTACAATCTTAAATTTTTTTATTTTTATTGTTATGTTTTCAAAATTTATTGTATTAAATTGTGGGTTGATCAATTTAGATCCATCTTAATTCTGGATCTATCAAGTTCATTGAGAATCGAATAGGTGAAAAGTCATTTTAATTTTAAATTTGTTTAGTTACTTCATTTAGGTTAGAAGATAAATATTGTTAGTAATAAAAATGATGAAATAATTTTTTTTAATGCAAAGAGACAATGTAAGAGTGTTGAATGATAGAAAATGCGAATAATAAGAATGTAGTCAATTACAAATAGTTTTCATTGTGATCAATCTCAAACCTTTTTCTTGTACTATACTTATTGACAACCTTGTTAGCTTTGCAATATTTTCATATGGATTATATGAAAATTACAGTTGAAATTGTAAACCATTTGAATCTTTCTCTCTGGCTCTCCAATATTAATACATTGAATTACTATAACAAAAATATCAACGTACATTGTCAATATTTTTTTATGGTTACAATGAAATCAATGCACGCTATTAATCCAATCACTTTAAAGTTAATGTACCATCATACATCCAATTACATCAAATAAAAAATCACACTGAAATCATTGTATCTAATGCAAGCAATCAAATAAGATTAGAAAACAACGTCTCCACTGAAATCAATGCATCCAATGCAAGTAATCAAATAGGATTAAAAATCAATATTTACACTCAAATCAATGCATCTAGTGAAAGTAAGCAAATAGGATTAGAAACCAATATGTACACTAAAATCAATGCATCTAGTGTAAGCAATTAAAGAGGATTAGAAATCACCATCTACATTAAAATCAATGCATTTAGTGCAAGAAATAAAATAGGATTAGAAATCATCTACATTGAAATCAATGCATCTAGTGCAAGTTACCAAATATAATTAGAAATCAACATCTAAATTGAAATTAATGCATCTAGTGAAAGCAATAAAATAGGATTAGAAATCACCATATACACTAAAATAAATGCATTTAGTGCAAACAATCAAATAGGATTAGAAACCATATACATTGAAATCAATGCATCTAGTGCAAGTAATTAAATATCATTAAAAATCAACATCTATACTCAAATCGATGCATCTAGTGCAAACAATCAAATAGGATTAAAATCACCATCTATACTGAAATCAATGCATCTAGTGCAAGAGATCATCTTCCCTCTCTCTCCACTCCATCTATATCTATATCTCCCTCCATCTCTCCTTTGTCTCTTTATCTCACTCCCTAAAACATACATGCTTTGTCACTCCATATCTATTAATCTCTCTGTCCCTCCCTCCCTCTCTCCATCTCTCTCTTCTTCCCTCTCTCCACCTTCCATCTATATCTATATCTCCCTATGTATCTCTATATCACCCCCAAAACATACACTCCCTTCTTGAATCTATATATCTATCACTCCCTCCTCCTCTCCCTCTCCATCTCTCCCTCCTCTCCCTCTATCTCTCTCTCTTCCCCTTCTCTCCCTCTCCACCTCTTCTATCTCTCTTCCCTCAAGCTTTCCTCTCTCCCTCCCTCTCCATATTCCTTATCACTCTCTCTCTCTCTCTATCTCTCTCTCTCTCCAACTTTCTCTCTCTATGCCTTTCTTCTTACCTCCCTCTCTCCCCCCCTCCAACTCCATATATATTTTTCTCCCTCTCTCCGCTCTTTCACATCCTCTATGTCTTCTCCTCCCCCCTTCTCTCTCTCTCTCTCTCTCTCTCTCTCTCTCTCTCTCTATCTCTCTCTCTCACTTCACCCTCCAACCCTGTTGTTGTATACATCCATCTCTCCATCTCTCCTTATTTGTGCCTTTATCTCACCCCAAAACATACACACCCTGTCTCCATCTCTCCTTTGTCACTCCCTCTCTCTCTCTAATTATCACTCTCTATGTCTATCTTCTTCCCTCCATCTCTCCCCCCTCAAACTCCTTTTCTTTTTCCCTTGCTCTCTCAACCTAACTCCCTCCATCTCTCCTCATCTCTCTCAAGTCCTCTCTCTCCCTTTCTCTCCTACCTCCCTCTCTCTTCCTCCATCTCTCTCTCTCTCTCTCTCTCTCTCTCTGTCTCTCTTCCCCCATCCCCCATCACTCTCTTCCTATGTCTCAATTCCTATCTCTCGTCGCTCCTCTCTCTCCTACCTACCATTATATTACCCCTCTGTCCTATTTCTCGTCCTTCCTCTCTCTCCTACCTACCTCTATCTTCGCCCCCCCCACCTCTCTCTTTGCCATCACATCCTCTCTCTCTCTCTCTTTTCCCTCCAATCCTCTGCCTTTCCCCATCACTCTCTTTCTCCATACAACTATATTATTATATCCCTCCCTTTATCTGTATCTCTCATTCTCTCTCCTTCTCTCCATCTCTCCATCTCTCCCTTGTCACTCCCTCTCTCTCCACTTCTGACTCTCTATGTATTTATTCTTCCCCCTTTATTGCCCGCCTCCAACTCCATCACTTTATCACTCCCTCTCTCTTTCTCTCTCTCGTCCTTCCTCTCTCTTTATTTCTCTCCTACCTCCCTCTCTCTCTCTCTCTACCCTTCAATCCTCTCAGTATCTCCCTCCCCTCTCCTTCTCTCTCTCCCCTCCATCTTTACATCTCCTTCTCCCCTTCTTACCCTTCTCTCCCTCTCTCACTACTCTCCCTCCCTCTCTTTCCATTCCTCCTCTCCCCTCTCCTTCAGTTTATCTCCATCTCTCCGTTCTCACTCCCTCTATCTCTCCACCTCTATCACTTTTTGTCTTTGCTCTTCCCTCCAATATATATATATATATATATATATATATATATATATATATATATATATATATATATATATATATATATATATATATCATGATATGTTAATATATATTATAATATAACAAATTTAATATTGTATTAATCCAAATTTCTTAGATTTAATAATATTAATATTATAATATATTAATATAAATATTAGATTTATTAAAAAAATAATAATCATATTTTAATATTAATATTAGAGTTAATAATGATTTATTTGCATGGTATTAATAATAATTTGGCCCATTTTTTAGAGTTCCTAAATATAAAGAGGTTTATGGAGTAAATGTAAAATGAGGTTTTATTTACTACCATATCTCTAATTTATTTATATTTTTATTTATTTACCACGCCTCTTTTATTTACCATGGTATTTGGACCACAGGCTTAGTATATAATTAGATGTTGATTTCTAATCCTATTTGATATATTTTTATTTGTTAAATCTAATGTGGTTCATCCTTAGGACAAGGTGAAGAAATAAATAGATCAGAATGAATCAATTAATAAATAGCAACGGTGATAGCCAATCAAACTAGTTGTTATTTAGTTAATTCGTTAATTAGTTTAAACTTTAATTTTTTTTTTTTAATTATTTAAATTATTATTTATAATTAATATAGAGAGATGGAGGGGTAACAAATAATATAATAATTAGGAATTGATTTAAAAAAGAAAAAAAAAAGAAGGATTAATGAACAATAAAAATAATTAAAAGAAATTATACAATTAATAAGGAGAAGAAAATAATAAAAATATATATATATATATATATATATATATATATATATATATATATATATATATATATATATATATACATATCCCTTACTTAAATATTTTAATTTCTTCCCTCTTTTCTCCTTATTAGGTTATAATTCTATATTATTCATTTAATCCTCTTTTTTATTATTTCTCTTAATAAATTCAATATTTTAATATTATTATACTTACCAAAAACATATATTTTAATATTATTCCCTTCTCTTTATTAATTTTATAATATATATATATATATATATATATATATATATATATATATATATAAAGGATAAACAAAACCTCAGATAATATCTAGCAAGAGGAAAAAGCATTAAAAAAAAAAAATACAAAAAGAGGAGGGAAAAATCAAAACAAAGGGCAAAAAATAAAGGAAAAAGGAGTACAATCACAAGGGATGAATCATCTTGATAGGGTCGGAGTCCAGCTCTTACTGAATTTACGCCCATCATCTCGGTTGATATTTTTAGGATGCCTCTCAATTTCAATAGCCATCTGGAATCTGAGAAATCCCATCTTCTAGATGTGTTTTTTATCAATGGTTATAACAGATCTCAAGGTTTGAAGGCCTTTCAAAAAGCCTTTAAAGGCTTAAGAGACAAATCTTCTTGGTTGGATCCTATCGCCAAGGTGAATATTCAGTTTATCCAAGGGACCTCGGATAGAATTGCCCATGTCCTTAGGAGAAATAATGTCGCCTCTTATTTTCGACCTATTTATACTATCGGGAATTCTCTCAGATCAGTTAAGGACCCTATAGACCCCAAGGACATGAAAGGTGTTTATTTGGTACCTTGTTCCTGCGGTACTCCCTATATTTGGGAAATTGGGTGATCCATTAGATAGAGAATCCATGAGCATGCTAAAGAAATTATCCACAGTCATTCTTGCACTTTTTCCCTCGCAGAGCATGCTGAGAAATCTTATCACCATGTTTGCACTGAAGATTCCAAAGTCATTCCTAGGGTAGATCACTTCCATCATAGAAAGCTGAGGGAGGCTATTGAAATTGAGAGACATCCTAAAAATCTCAACTGATATGATGGGTGGAAATTAAGTAAGAGGTGATTCATCCCCCGTGATTGTCCTCCTTTGTCCTTGATCTTCTACCCTTTGTTTTGATTTTCCCCTCCTCTTTTTGTATTGTTGTTGTTGTTTTTTTAAATGCTTCTTTCTCTTGCTAGATATTATCCTCTTGATTCTTTACTTATATATATATATATATATATATATATATATATATATATATATATATATATATATATATATATATATATATATATATATATATATATATATATATATCATTCATAAACCCCCCCTTACTTCAATATTTTAATTTCTTCCCCCGCCCTTCTCCTTATTATGTTATAATTCTATATTATTCATTTAACCCATTTTTTTATTATTTCTCTTAATAAATTCAATATTTTAATATTATTCCCTTCTCTTTATTAATTGTATAATATATTTTTATTATTTTATTACTGTCCTCTCCTTATTATTTTATAATTCTATTTTATTCATTTAACCTCCTTTTTATTATTTCTCTTTATCATTTTAATATTATTCCCTTCTCCTTATTAATTGTATAATTTCTTTTTATTATTTCTATTATTTATTAACCATATTTATTTTAAAATATATTTTACTTAATTATTATATTATTGTTACCCTTCCCCCCTCTATATTAATTATAAATAATAATTAAAATAATTTAAAAAACTTTTAAATTTTCAACTAATTAACAAATTAACTAAATAACGGCTAGTTTGATTAGTCATATGGCAATGGCACATCCTTACTATTTATTCATTGAGATCGATTTCCTTCTTCACATTGTCGTGAGGATGAACCACATTATATGGTTCAAAAGGTCTACCAAATCCTAATGATGTGATCAATTCGAAAGGCATTTATCTATATTTTTATTTATTTACCATACCTCTTTATACCTATTTTATATTTGTTTATTTACCATACTCTTTATACCTACTTTGTATTTGTTTATTTACCCTACCTTTATAAATATGGTATTTGGCCCATGGTATTAATAATAATTTGTCCCATGGTATTTGGTGCATAGGATGCACCTAATAAAACCTTTTTTTTGAGTTTTTGTATTTATATAAAGAGGTTTATGGAGTAAATATAAAAAGAGGTTTTATTTATTTACCATACCTCCAATTTATTTATATTGTTATTTATTTACCATATAAAAAATGTTTTATTTATTTACCATACCTCTAATTTATTTATATTTTTATTTATTTACAATACCTCTTTTTTGAGTGTTCGTAAACTTCTTTATGTTTTAAATTTATATTGTATTTATACATAATAATTAAATTGATTTTTAAATATAATTAAAACTAGATAAAAAGATATTAAATATTAAATATGACATATTAAATATTTACCTATTTATAGATTTATGCTTGAAATCTATCTCATAAATATAAAATGTTAAACAAATAATTTAAGAAATTATTTGTTATCAAATATTTCCTGTTGGTTATAACATAGACATTTTTACTTGAAATCTACCACATACTTGAAATCTACCACATACTTGGTTATAAAGTTCCTCTAGGTGTAATTTTATTTACGGTCAAATATTATAAGTTCGTTTAAACAAAATTATTTACTTTCAAATATTATGTGTGAGTTAAAATGTAGACAAATACTATAAGATCGTTTAAAAAAAAATATTTACAAAATTATTTACTTTCAAATATTATGTGTTGGTTAAAACGTAAACAGTTTTACTTCAGATCTACCTCATATTTAGGTGTAGAGGGCCTCTCATTATAATTTTATTTACCGTCAAATACTATAAGTTCGTTTAAAGGATCCCTGGCTTCGGATGACTTGCACAATAATAATGATCATGGCTAATAACCTATTCTATATGTTTAACTAATTATCATATAACTGTAATTTGAACAAATCTTTACCAATTTTACACTCTTTTCCATTAGAGATATAATAATTATTTTCATGAAATATTTAGTAAAATACTAACCATTATACCTAATGACCCTCTTAAAAAAAGTATGGTTGATTTAAAAATACATTGAAAGATGTGTCTAGTTGGAATGATGATAATGTTAATGAGTACTAGTTATTAGTCCTTGCTCCTTTGGGCTAATGAGTAGTAGTTATTTGTCCTCTGCCTAGTTATTAGTCCTTGCTCCTTTGGGCTAATGAGTAGTAGTTATTTGTCCTCTGCCCCTTAAGGCTAGGGGCTATTGTAATCATTTTTAGTTAGGTTATTAGTTGCACACAAATATCAATGTAAATTTCTTCTTTTTAGATAAAGTCTTGTTTGAATTTTGCTTTTCTATCCAATAAAAAAAATAAACATTTTATTTGGCCTCATATCGAGGAAATATTTAGCACAAACTTGAGAAAATCAACCATATGTTATAATCAAATAAATTAATGCTTATCTTTGACTAGCATTAATTCGTGAACATTTAATGTTAATAGTCTGTAATACATACACTTCATTTTCCTTGCTTTTGACACTTAAGATGTCAAGAGCACCTTGAATAGGTCTCACGTACATCTTTCTCTTCACTCTTGAGTTGTTAGGAGCATAGCATAACAATGTGTTGGCTCCTTGTTATTTATTTCTACATTAAAACTAGAATATTAGTTATTTATTCTAGGAGAGCACAATCGACTATGTAGCTCATTTTATGGCTCATATCCCTTGCGTGCAAAGGAGGAAATATACAGTTCAAAGGAAGGTGTATGTAGTAGTGTTCATAATCATGTGGGAAAGTGGTAGTGATCACATGATTCATTGTAGAAATCATCATCATGGGGTAAGCTCTTCTCCTCAATTGAACATCACTTCACGTGCTCTTCATTATTTGTGTTTCATCTCTATGCCACTCACTCAATTAAATGATTCTCGACCTCCATGCATCTTCCTTCACGTGATGCCCGTCGAAAGTTGTCTTGTTTCCAAGAGCTGAGATTACTTTGTTTGGGGTTACTTGTCAAAAAATTTCTTGTTGCAGAGAGATGAGATCAAAGAATAGCTATCTGTTATATTTCCCCTCCCTAACCACCCAACTTACCCTTTACACAGTGCCATAAACTACAGTCACAACCACAGATACATAAGATCGATACACAGGAACATAAAAAAAACAATAATAACATCTCACATACCATTTTTTCCATGCATGAGGAAACCCCATCCCAGACACCAACTTGAGGTGAAGTAATGACAATGCAGAGGACCCTACTCTTTAATAAATTTATAGTTGCAGACGGACCTAATAGAGCCATGCCTATCTTGGGGTCAAAAGCCCAATTACCCACAATTATTGATGATGCTAGTATTTTCTCTCTCAAGTCACTAGACTATTATGAATTCTGTTCTTTTATGTATTACTGGTATAATAGTGTAAGTATCTCCTCGTAGGTGTAAGGTGAAGGGTAAAAATAACATCCTTTCCAGAGTTATTGGAGATGGGCTATCAGAGAGGACCTTCTACAGTTACCTCTAGCGCACTCTATCATGCTAGCTATGACCACATTCTGGTAGCTCCATTGCTTGGGTTTCATAACCCAACTTTGATGAATTAGATGCAAAGCTCTTTACTTATTTTTCTAAGTCCTTAATAAGGAATAATTGGATTAGTAGCTGGAATGATTTTCATCTTTGCATCCATATCATCTATGCATATATCTCCATGTAATATTGTTCTCATATGATATACCATATTGATTTCCCGGGCTTGGACAAAATTAAAAACAACACATGTTACTGAGCATTATTTGTTTCCTTCCGTTTCATGCTTTGAATGAATATAAAGAAAATCATTTTCCCTACCATTTTTACGATGTTCATGATTTCAATAGGGGTAATGGAGACCTAGAAGTTGGTTATTGATGCCTCTATATCTATTGCATATGCTAGATAAATTGCACTTCTAACTCAACTTGGTAAATAAGGTGGTGCTACCTTGACCTCTATATTTGATGGTGAAGCTGTTGATTTCTATAGCATCGGGAAGTGTTCTAAGTCTCATTTTTGGTAGAGAGGCCTCGAAATCAGTTATCCAGAGAACCCTGAAATAATTTGTGGAAATTCCACTCAGATATGACTTTATTAAGATAAATAATTATTTTAATGCTGAACATAAGTTTAAACGTAAGGAAATTAAATAATTAGAGGGTATTAATAGAGAAGAGTGTAGATATTCTAGAAAACGAAGATCAAGTCATATTTTAATTTGAGCCATTGATTAACGATATAATCTTGGTGGTTGATTCATCAGCGAGAAGACTATAGGAAGGGACTTGAGGGCCATTTGGAAATCAAGACGGGGAAACTCTCAGTACCCAAAGGAAATCAATTTTGAAGCAAGAGAATTTGATTTCAATGGGTGAGATCGTAAAGGCAGGGTTGCAGAAGCAGAACGAGGAGGGAGGAGTCAGTTATTGGAGAAGCATAAGGAGGTTGATGAAGGGAAGGGTTAGCTTATCAGTAGCAAGACCCCCTCCATGCAAATTTACGTGGTCCAGGGAGAGAATATGCAGAGCCCTCACGCTGCATGATGCAGATTGTGAAGGAGGTCACCCCGAGGATCCAAAATTTGTCTAGAGGTTCCAGAAAATTCAGCCAGGTGTATGCTAATTTTATTTGCTCATCAAAATCTTGTAAATGTAATTTCCATTTCTGAAGATAAATACAAAACCCTCATTTGTTGCACCGGTTTTCCCACATTGGGTTTTTCCAGGGAAAGTTGTCCAAAAATAATTGTGTTCATATGTTTGTTTCTATTATGCTACTTGTGTAGTTTATCTTTCTGTTCTTATGCTCTTGATTAAAGTGAATATCTACAAATTTGTTTATTTCAGAATTTACTGAAGCATATGTAAATAAATTATCTCATAAGTAGGAGAAATAAACCAAGTATTGCATTAATATTTTCCGCTTGAAAAGTTCACATGGTATCAGAACAAAGGGAAAAAAACAGAAAGGGAGGATCTGCCATGGACAAAAGATCTATCATCTAGAAGGGTTCACGCAGTCAAAAGGACTCACATAGTCCTCCAGAGCACACAAAAATGCAGAGGGAACACGACATAAAAGTGCTGGCATCCAGACTAGAGGAGGATCTTGGTTATGTGTCAAGCACAACTCCTTCAAGTGTTTGGTATATTTATAGTGGAGCATCTGCTCACATGACGGGGGTTCGAGAATTTTTTTTGAGCTAACAAGAAGAATAGATGAATTTACAAATAACTATGAGAGAAAAGGAAAAATGTACACCCATTGGGAGAGGTACCATAACATTTCAGACTAAAGATGGAAAAAAAATTCAAGCCATGAATGTCTTGCATGTACCAGGGTTGGGGATGAATTTACTCTCAGTGTCGTAGCTATAGAACACGGGCTATGATGTATAATTTATTAGATATAAGTTGTATGTCAAACACCCTAGCTGGAGAAAAAAGGCACAAATTGGAGTACAGATTCACAAGCTATACAAAATCCAGCTTGATTCTCTGGTGGGCCTAATTGCCAGTACAAATGCGAGTGATATGAATGAGTTATGGTACGCAAGGATAGGGAATATACATCATGGAGCCTTGGGAATTCTCAAGAATACTGTCATAAGGGCTCCTGAACTCAGCACAAAGAAAGATGAGGTTTGCAGGGGGTGCATACTAGGGAAGTATGCTAAGGCAACATTTCCAAGAAGTAGCAACAGGGCCAACAGTGTATTGGAGTTAATACACTCAGAAATTTGTAGTACAATGTCCATAACCACTCTCAGTGGTGCAAAGTATTTTTCCACCTTCACTGATGATCATTCCAGAAACACTTGGATCTATTTTCTAAAAACCAAAGATGAATTCTTTGATCGATTCAAAGATTTCAAAGCCTTGGTGGAGAAATCCATAGGAAAGAATATCAAGAAGTTGTAGTTAGATAACGGTGGAGAATATATCGATAAAGAATTCACAATTTTTTGTGCAATGGAAGGCATCAAGAGAGAATGGACAACTCCATACAATCTAGAGAAAAATGGAGTTGCAGAATGGAAGAATCAAAACATAATAGAAGCTACAAGGGCAATGTTGTACGAAAAAGATATGCCCAAATTCTTCTGGTCAGAGGCCTGCAATACAACAATATATATCCAGAATAGAGTTCCCCATAGCACCTTGGGGAAGGTGACTCCCGAGATTTTTTTCACAGGATACAAGCCAGAGGTGAGCCACATTAGGATATTGGACAACATGGTGTACTTCCACATTCTAGATGAAAATAGGAAGAATTTGGATCATACTAAAGAAAATGGTTTTCTTATGGGCTACAGTGAGAATGCAAAAGAATACCACATCTATATTCGAGAGAGCTGAAAATTTTTGATAAGAATTGATGTTAAGTTCATGGAGGATAGGGCCATTAGGAAATCTCGGGAAATGGCCATAGATACATAGATTGAGGAGGATCCACTAGTACAGCCTCAATGGCCTAAAGATGATGGGACAAGTGCCTCTCCAAGGCAAAAAGATTCCAAGGAGAGCTCCTCTAAAGAAGAACAGGAAGAAGAGTAGGTGAGAATGCCCACCACTGATGGGATAACGAGCCGAGAACTTAAAAAAATATTAAGGATACAAAATAATTTGTTGGAGCCCCTAGAGAATGAAAGAGGATAAGGAAGAATCCATAGAGATATCAGGCACTGGTAGCTCAGGTTGGTGAACCACTCGCCTTGCAGGAAGCAGCTCAACATAAAGTATGGGTGGATGCCATGGTGGAAAGTATAGCTCCATCATGAAAAATGATGTCTGCGAAGTAGTCCCTAGACCACAAGATAGATCAGTTATAGGATCTAGGTGGATCTACAAGATCAAATATGCTGCATATGGAAGCATAGAGAATTTAAGGAAATATTTGTAGCTAATGGGTATGCACAGAAGGAAGACATTAATTACGAGGAAATCTTCACCCTTTTAGCTCACTACACTTCTATCAGATCCATCATATCTTTGGTTGTGCAGATGGGATGGGAGATTCACCAGACGGATGTCAAGACAACATTCCTAAACGAGGTTATAGAGGAGGAAGTGTACATAGAACAACTAGAGGGCTTCAAGACACATGAGCAAAAGACTCATGTTTACAAGCTTAAGAAAGCCTTGATGGTTTAAAACAAGCCCCCAGGGCATGGTATGGGTGAATTGATGGCTACTTGCAAAATATGGGGTTCGTTAAGAGTGACACAGATCTCAACCTCTACTACTTGAGAGTAGGGGATGAGCCACTTATTCTGGTGTTGTATGTGAATGATCTATTCTTGACCGGATCATCCAAGCTCATCAAGGACTGCAAGGAGAATCTAGATATAGAATTTTACATGAAAGACCTGGGGCAGATGCACTATTTTCTTTGGTTAGAAGTCTATCAGCAAAAATGGGAAATCTTCCTAGGACAAGGAAGATACATGAAATAAATCCTGAAAATATTTTAGATGGAGGACTATAGACCCATGGCCATGCCAATGATTACTAACTAGAAGAAGATAGACATGACGAAGGATGATCAAGCTGATCCTACGTTGTACAAGCAGCTCATCAGATCATTGATGTATCTGCTCAATACTAGACCAGACATCTATTATGCAGTGAATACACTTAGTCAGTTCATGGTGGAACCAAGGAGGGCTCACTGGGCAGTAGCCAAACATGTTCTCAAATATCTGAGAGGGATAGTCAAGTGTGGGTTGAGGCACACCAAGGGAAATGAGGTATAGTTGAGTAGGTTCACAGATGCATATTGGGTTGGAAGTACAGTAGATCAGAACAGTACCAATGGTTATTGTTTCAGTCTAGGATTAGGAATGACCTCCCGGTGTAGCATGAAACAGAAGCTCGTAGCACTAAGTTCAGCCAAGCCAGAGCACATGGCAGCAAGCACAACTTTGTGCAAGGCCATAGGGATCCATAAGTTTCTCTTGAAATTTCTCAACAAGCGGATAGAACCGACCAGGATTATGTGCGATAATCATAGTTGTAATAAGCTCTCTGAAAATCCCGTGTTTCATGACTGGTCGAAACACATTGACATTTGGTGTCACTTCATCAGGGACTATGTCCAAAATGGAGCAGTACAATTGTGATACACTCCTACAGGAGAATAGGTGGTAGATATCCTCACAAAGTCTATGAGTAAGATTACATTAACTTACTTCAGAGAGAATATGGGGATGGTAGAAAACCCTTTCCATTATAGGAAAGGGTGGTCTTAAGAAACAAATGAAGCTGCAGTATAGATGAGTCAGTGACAAGAGGTAGCAACACAAATATGAGGGGCAATAGCCAGGATAGCATCAATGCAATAGACATTGTAGAGTCAGAGAAGTGCAGTGGTATCTTGCTTGAACACTTTCCTCTCTAAGAAGGAGTGTTGATTTCTATACCATCGGGAAGTGTTCTAAGTCTCATTTTTAGTAGAGAGGCTTGGAAATCAGTTATCCAGAGAATCCAGAAATTGTTTGTGTAAATTCCACTCGGATATGACTTTATTAAAATAATTAAAGGGTATTAATAGAGTAGACTGTGAAAATTCTAGAAAACAAAGATCAATTCCTCCTTTAATCCCAGCCATTGATTAACGATACAATATTAGTCATTTATTCATCAACGAGAAGACTATAAGAAGAGAATTGAGGGCCATTTGGAAATTAAGCTAGGGACACTCTCAGTACTCGAAGGAAATCGATTTTGAAGTAAGAGAATTTGATTTTAGTGGGTGAGATTGTAAAGGTAGGGTTGTAGAAGTAGAAGGCGGAGGGAGGAGTCAGTTATTGGAGAAGGAGAAGGATGTGGATGAAGGGGAGGGTGAGTTGATCGGCAGCAATACCCCCTCCACGCAGATTTATGTAGTCCGGGGAGAAATTTCACAGAGCCCTCACGCTGTATGACACAGAGAGTGAAGGACGTCACCCCAAGGGTTCGAAATTTTTTTGGAGGTTCCGGAAAATTTAGCCAGGTGAATGATAATTTTCTCTGCTCATCATAATCTTGTAAATGTACTTTCCATTTCCGAAGATAAATAAAAACCCTCATCTACTTTACCGGTTTTCCCACATAGGGGTTTTTTGGGGACAATTGTCCAAAAATAATTGTGTTCATATGGTTGTTTTTGTTGTGCGACTCGTGTAATTTATCTTTTTGTTGTTATTTTCTTGATTAAAGTGAAGATCTGAAATTTTTTTTATTTGAGAATTTACTGAAGTGTCTGTAAATAACTTATCTCATAAGTAGGAGAAATAAACCATGTATTGCAGTAATATCTTCCGTCTTGAAATTTTCACAAGCAGGGTGCTTCATGTATTGCTAGCTTTGGATCAATAGGTTTTGGCACTTGAATGAGTGAGGATGTTGGGTCAAGATTTCAATATGGAAGGTATGAATCACGAGGTATTGATAAAACTTGGTAAACTTCTGGGTAAGTTTTGGGATGAAATCCAATATATATTTATCTTTTTTCTTCATATAAATATCATAAACACCCTAACCATGGGTGCACCCACTCTCCATAATAGTTCAAGAATGCATTAATAAATAAGAATCAAAGCAAGAAAGAATCAATTAATAAGTCCATAGTCTATAACATAGTGAGTTGGAGGTCAAAATCCACTGCAGGAAAGAAATCAGAGCTTGTGTATTCTTTGTGGTTCTATACTTCCCTAATTACAAAAGTAAGAAACTCTTAGCATCAAATATTATGATCTGGTCCCGATTTTCCCTACGAGGAATATATATCTAGTCCAAAAGGCTTGGTTGGTGTGAAACCCACTGAAATACAGGTAGGAAAGAAAATGTGTAACCTTGGTGAATTCTTCTATCAAAATGCATGCCCACATACTACCACTTATTGCGAAATCAATGGAATTACATAGATTAGATTCCTTAGGAATATTTCTCATATAATTTGACATTTTCTTGTGATTTCTATTTTATTATTTTTAGTTCTTATTTTAATTTTTATTATTTTCCTTTCATCAATACAAATTCTAAATAAATAATATCACAACAAGGGACATAATATATCGGAACTTAATCGGGGGAAAACGCCTATCTATGGGAAAACCCAATCAAACTCTTCCTTCATTAGAATAAGATCTAGTTGAGATAGACTGGGACCTATATTTTCCTCCATCCATCAATTTGGTCTCCCATGATGAAAAATTATATCATGCCATCTAAAATTTCGGTTTCCTTATCTTCTTGCACACTTTTATCTTCTTCCTTAACTTCTGCACCTCTCGAGTGTCTATACTACCTTACTCCTGTAATTATCGCCTTAATTTTGTCATGCAACTCTTGACCTACTGTAATTACCATTTTTAAATTTTATCCTAAACCTATGGTTAAAAATTTTAGCCCCTGCAATCTATCTTCAATATTGTGACGTTTTATCTTCCCTCTTATATCCTTGCATTACCTTCTTCTCTTGTATGAATTGCAAATCAAACCTTTTTCTTCACTTCGTTGAAATGTAATATATCCAACAAGTTATCTTTTGCTTCAGGTCAAGTTCCCCTAGGTATATATAGTTGTTTATGCCTTAATTGAGCCAACATTAATAATAGGAGTAGTTGACTTGTCAATTGGTTAAGGCGTGGTTAAGGCCAACTTGTCATTTTGTTGGAGGTTGACTAGTAGAATGTTGAAGAGGTCGACTTAATATAGGAGGGATAAGATAATAAAATAATTTTATTTCTTGAACATAAGGAGCACAAGAAGGGCCTCTAACGAAAATTACTTTGACTTTGACTCAAAAAAATTACTAAACATTCAATGGGTTCTTTGAAATATTGAACGTTTACCCAAGCATGAAACCCATGCTTTAATAAGTCAACAAAATTTTATTTTATAAATAATCTTTCTTTTGAGAAATAAAAAATACAGTATGAATATCGAGACTAGTTACATTCTTCAACACTTCCTCTTAACTAAAGAGGTATTTTTAATTACATACATATACAAGTACATGTAAGATCTCAAAATCATATGAGCTACAAAGAGTTTTAACACACTTATTGTTGCAGACTAGATACCTGACAAAGGTATTCTATCCAGGTGGGACTAAAGGGCCTCAAGCTTTAGCTAGCCTAGGTACCATCATGTTTTTAAGATGTACAAACAACCCAAGGATATAGGTGCCTAAAGGTTGAAGCTCCATGACCAGCTCCACCCTCCATCTTCGGGATCTAGACATCAACACATAGGTAGGGAAAATGTCCTCCCAAGCATCTTGCTATAATAGGCTTCAACTCTTCTTGTAAAATAAATAATATATATATTTTCCACTCCAAGCATGCTTCAAAATTTTAACCGTTTTAAAGAGATATATTACACAATCACAACCTCAATAAGTAATAAACCTTTACAATATTAAACACAAAACTTCGGGGTCCTCAATCATTCAGATGTTTCTTATATCATCAAGTTATCTAAATACATCTTCGAATATTTCTTCTTTCAGTTTTTTATAAGCATCAAATACAACCTTAGTACTTCTCAAGTATCTTGCTTACAACTTCATTTATCAAGAACATTTAGTTGTAGTTCTTTAGTTTGATTCTTTCTTCAAGTGTTCATTATCATAATATTCCCTACCTATGACATGGGGAGATATACCCTTTCTTTTATTTAGGCTCCCTCTCAAGTTATGGAAATCAAAAAATTCATAATATCGAAGAAACTTCATTATTTCAAGGCTTCATTCATGGAATAAAGGTTATCTTGGTCATCATCATGCTTATAACTTCCTTTATCATTATCATCATTATCATCTTCAACTTATGAATATATTGAAGATTATGTACCTGCAAATATTCAACATCAAGTACAAATACAAATACACAAAATCATGACGACAACTATACTATGCTTATCATGTCATCAAAACATTCAAAACTTAGTTAGGTTCATAATCAGCAAGAGACACATTTTTTTATATACTAGACTTCAAATTCTAGCTAGGATTTTTTCATAGACCCTAGACTCCATCTTTGAGACATAGAGCCTTAGCAATTCAATAAAAATCCAATCATAATACTATACATTTAAGGTTTCAACAATTGCATGACAGACTCTGATAGGGTTCTCTATAAACCCCTATATTTTACGATCAAATCTAAATCATATAAATAATATAAAACAAGATCACCATGTCTTAGAATAATAATTTGTACTAGGGTTTTATTATATAGCCTATATTTCGTCAAATTTTAAGATAACTTACATTCATATACATATCTAGGGTTCCATTCACATCACATATCAATAAATTATACCTACTAGGTGAACCCAAGATACAAACATCAGTAAATCAAAGTTATAATAATTTTAATCAAACTATGGTTTTGATTATACAGACGAATATACACCTAGGGCTTAATTATGTAACCTATACATTAAAGGACTAGGTTTTTTACCAACACATTATCAAAACCCTAAACCTTTAAAAGAATATGTTTTCACTAAATTTTCTAGAATTTATCAACAAACCTTAAGTAGAAAAGGGTTTCAATATGAGCATCGACATACCCTTAGCTTAGGTTTTTATAGTGAACCCTAAAAATCAGGGTTCCAAAATAATGATAAAATGATAATATACTGAAGTTATATTCAATCTAATGATTAATCACCTTCAAAATAAACTTTATGATTCAAAAACCTAAACACAAAAAGTAAGTAATACATTTACAAATCATCATGTCCTTTAATGAAGAATTTCTTATGGTATTAGACATTCTTGGAGTCTGTTATTTTTACAAGCCTTGTAGGGTTTTCTTATTGAAGGAATCCCTCTTAGCATATATATGATTTAATATTTTATTTCTTCAATATATCCCTCAACCTTCTATGCTTCAATATTTTATGCTTCATTAAATTTATTTCTTTGATTTCTTCAAGCATGTCCAAATATTGGATGCCATTTTTTTTTGCTTCAATTTTGTAGGTGATGAGATTGTGAAAAATTGAGGAAG
Organism: Pinus albicaulis; assembly: GCA_034641835.2. NCBI lineage: Eukaryota > Viridiplantae > Streptophyta > Pinopsida > Pinales > Pinaceae > Pinus > Pinus albicaulis. Next base: position 679,038,561 of record CM076579.1, read on the forward strand.
CTTAAAACTCACATTATAACTCCACCATGTAGGATTTTGATAGAATTGCTTCTTTTAATTGCAAGATGAATGTACCGGACATACATGAATTTCAAGGCATATCTTAGAGAATATCTAGACAATTTAAGATGAACAGGTCTATGGATTTCTACCATCCTTGAATATTATTATCAACATACTTATGCCCAAAATCGTGAACATTTCCTTTTAGATTAATGGACAATTTATGTTATGCAATGCTCGAGGCTAGAAAGGAGTCTTTTTCCTTCTTCCAATATGATTGTGGCTAGTATAATTTCTTTAATAATATACTAGTGATTGATTACAAGTTTTGGCTTCTCTTATACTAAAAGGACTGAAAATTTAATTTTACACATGGTGAGTATTATATGCATAGAATATCGCTTCACTTGTATATTCTTCTTCTCTAAAAATTTATGCATAGAATATATATTCATCATCTGTAAAGTATGATTGTATTTCGGAGGTTTTGGATTACACGGTTCATATTTTCATTGACATTTATAGGACTTGTAAATAAGTTGCAGTTGCTCACCCTTTACATCAATATTCTCAGCCTTGCGAAGGATAATAAATTAGTTTCTCGATCCTTTAGAATAAGTTTTATATTCCCTTAAAAAAACTTTTCTTTTCCATTCCTAATCATTGTAACTAGGGCTTATGATTATGCCCAAAATTTAGAAATTGTTCTTTTCTTGACGAGCATAGTCATGGATGATTGATTTAATTGAAAATTTTGAAGGCCTAACTTACCTACTTTATGCCCTTAAGTGAACCAAGCTACTATGATACCATGTTGAGAAATAAAGGGCATTACATAGATTAGATTCCTTAGGTATATTTATCTTAGAATTTGACATTTTATTGTGATTTATCTTTTATTATTATTAGTTCTTATTTTAATTTTTAACATGTTCCTTTCATCAAGAAAAATTACAAACAAATAATATCACAACAAGGGACAAAAGATGTAGGAAATCAGCTAAGCAAAAATCCTTATCTAGGGGAAAACCTAGTCAAACTCTTCCTTCAGTAGAATTAGATCAAGTTGAGATAGACCACAACCTATATTTTCCTCCATCCATCAAGTTGGACTCCAATGAATAAAAAATATACCATGCCATATAAAATTTTGGTTTCATTATCTTCTTCAATTTTTTTTTCTTCCTTCTTAACTTCTGCACTTCTTGGCTCTCTGTGCTTCCTTACTCCTACAATTCTCAACTTCTTTTCTCCTGTAACTCTTGAACTATTGAAATTACCATTCTAAAACTTTATCCTTGATCTGTGGCTAGAATTTTCGACCCCTGCAATCTATCTTAAACACCATGACGTTGTATATTCCCTCTTATATCCTTGCATTACCTTCTTATATTGTACAAACTATATATCAAACCTTTTTCTCCAGTTTTCTAATCTGTAATATATCCAAATTATTTTCTTCTACTTCCATTTGAGTTCACCTAGGAATATATAGTTTTTCTATCTATAATTTATCTTACATGAATAAAAGGAGTAAACGACTTGTTAATTGGTTAAGTTTGACTTGTCATATTTTTGGAGGCTGAACAATAGACTCTTGAAGAGGATGACCTGATAGAGGAGGAATAATATAATAAAATAATTTTATTTCTTTTCCTTAAGGATCCCATGGTCTCTTACAAAAATGACTTTGACTTTGACTCAAAAAAAATCATATAGAATTCAATGGGTGCTTTGACCTATTGACTATTGGCCCAAGCATGAACCCCATGCTTAAATTCAATAAAATTTTCTTTTACAAATAATATTTATTTCTACAAATCTCCGGATGCGGATGAGGTGGAGTGTTGATAAGACCCGGGCCCCTGCACAGCTCCCAACGGAGCTCGCATGGTATGCCCACATGGCCTCGCGCATAAATCTTAAAGGCATTATTAATACGCCTCGGGTCGACCAGTTATGCAGTTATTGCACCTCGGCGCTGCTGTATATGGAGGTCATTTGGTTGATGGCCCTCACTATGGACGGAGAGCATGACAGAGGAAGCCATGGGAGAGCTCTGACTCCCCTGCGCAGCGACTGCCCTCCTGGTTATGCCAATTCCAGCTTTAAAATGCAGACTGGGCGTAGATGTTGCATTCTGGCCTGCTTGGAGACGCTGCCAGGAATTCACTTCACCAACAGCCCCTTCTGCGGTGTCTCCGATCCGTCTGGCGTCTCTGTTGAGCTTCCTGCAGGTACTTTGATTCCTTCAAATTTTAATTTTCTCTCCCATGGTCGTTGTCCCTCCGCTCACTGGGCCACTAGCTCTTCTGTCGCTTCGTCTAGCTCGCACCACCTCAATTGTTATCCCTCCGCTCTCAGAGTCTCTGACCCCTCCTTTGGCCGACCTCGCTTGTGCCACCTTCTCCTCTCCATGCCTCACCTCAAGCAGCGGATGCGTTGTTGGCGTGGGGTCAGTCGGGGCCAAGCCTCTGTCATCCCTCCCTCGCCCTCTTATGAATTGAGTTCTTCTTCTGAAAGTGATGATCCCGCTCCTCCGCCAGCTTCACGCAGAGGCAGGGATAGAGGAAGCGAGCGAGGAGCTGCGAATTCACGCATTGTCAACAGAGGATGTGGGCGCGCGCGTGCATCTGGCTGTGCTTCCAGTCAGCCCACTCCTCCCTGTCAGCCCTTTCCGCCTGGCCCTTCTGCTCCTCCTAGTCAGCCCTTTCCTCCCGGCCCTTCCGCTCTTCCCAGTCAGCCCATCCCTCCTGGCAGAGGGCATCTGGGGTCCACCATCAGGAAAACCACCCAGAATGCTGAGCTTCACTTCCACTGCACCTCTGTCGACTCCATTATCATAGCTTTCATAACTGTCTCCCTTCGTGAAGAAATCCCTCATTCTGCTCCCGATCGTCCTGCTTCTCCCTCTCCTCCCCGTGCCCCCTGCTCCAACCTCCCTCTTCCATTTGGGCTGCTTTCTAAGGCTGAGAACCAAGACATGAAGATTGATAGTCAAACGGGCATGGCAGACAACAGCGACGACGATGAATATAGATGCAGAGTTGTTGAGGAGCCGATGTCTTCAGAGCATGATGGCTGACCCCAGGCGTGCATCCAGCAATATCTCCAGGTCTCCTTGCTCATTCACTGTTGGAGCTTTTGTGTTTTACTGTCTCAGTAGCCAGCCAGTTTGGCTGATATATGTTTTTAGTTTTATTGTTACTGTCTCTATGTCTTGTATAAACTTATGGCCGGTTTCCCTATCATGGGCGGCTCAGACATTTATGTTTAAAGGGTCGGTTTCCTGCTATGGGTGATCCAGGTCTCTAAAGAACACTTTGTTGGTCAACCCCAGCTGTCTGGCTTTCATGGCAGCAGCTATGGCAGTTTTGTACTAGTATTTTTACACTTAATAGAATTAGTCTCACTTAGAAAAAAAAAATATTTATTTCTACAACTACAAAATAAAATTATGAAGATCGACACTCATTACATTCTTCAACACTATTGTTGCCAACTTATGGTGCTTTTTTTTATCAACAAGTTCCTATCTAGTTGTTTCAAGAAGTGTGGGATATAATTGTCATTTATTGGTTTAAATTACCATTAATTTTAAATCTTCCATATAGTACAGTTGTAGTAGTATTGTATATCATGTTATTTTAAGTTTTTAAATTTATAAACATTATAATTATTTAGTATTCATAGTGATCCTACCTCTTGGTTACATGGAATGAGAGGTACATGCCAAAATTGATTTTATATCATTTTCAAATAGAGAGTTTTGTTTTTTTTATGGAAAAATAGTATTTCTTATTTTTTGTTTTGTTTTTTTTATGATCTAGATAGATTATTAGCCTATAACATAGGATAGGGTCAAATAGTTTTTAATATTTTGCTTTTGTCTCGAAAACAATTAAGTCATCAATCATGTATCCTTTGTTGTTATTACCATGCTACATCTTGCAAGCATTGATGTTTAACAACTCATTTAATCACACTGCTCAGTTGCCTAGGCTTTGAAACTGATATCTTTATTGATTAGATAAATGTCAATTTTAATGTTGAGATATCCATCACTAGGATAAGGAGCAGGTTTACCAAACTGACGTAGATGCCTCGCTTATTGGTAGGAAACAATTGATCTTAGTCATTTAAAGAAAAATGTATCATACTTGCAACATGGATGTACTTGCCTAGCTCCTGCAAGTTGTAAGTAATCTTCACACCTTTGCCCAATGTTCATACAACAATAACAAATCCTTCTTCAAAAAGTCTCAAGCTTGTATATTATGTTGCACAAAATGTTCAAAGATTTGGGAGAGCTTATTTATGACATTATTGGGTTTGATTCATTCTCTCTTCAACCAAATGGTGGTGTGGAGAGGTTTCTAGTTTGTGAGTGGGAGGGTAGTGTACCCGAGCTCACATTTTTGAGGATATAATAGTATAAGAAACCTTGTTCCATTCATTATTCCCTAGTCATAAGGGGATTCATAAACACCCTAGGAGAGGGAACACACCTCAAATACATAGGTCATGGGTGGTTTTTTCTGTCCATTGGGTGAGATATTGTATAAGGTGTTATCTAGTGAAATGGTTATTGAAAAATACCAAGACTCTCAGAGGCCCAATATTATTTCTTGTTTTCTTTTGGGAACCAAATGAAACATATTTAAATGCCACTTTAAATGCTCCTTCATTTTTATAACATTTTCCCATATATATGAAAGTTGATAGTGTTTCCCCATATGTCAAGTTAATTCATTATTCCTTTTGACAAAGTGTATATTCACAAGTGCTAATGTTTGTCTATGAGGAAAAGGATTATCAATCTCAATATCCTTAGTAGTTGGACAGCTTTAGTGCCTCACTGGAATGTATTTTCCTTAAAATAGCCTTGGAGGGGAGATACCGAGAGATATTTCAAAATTAATTTAGTTTCTTGACCTTTATCCTAATGTAAATATCCTCGATAGTCCCATTCCCAAGGAGCTAGGAGCCATTTCCAACTTGCAAAGTATGCATTCTACCTCAAACACTCAAAGTCTAAAATTGTTCCTTTAAAAAAAAACCAAGTAGTAAAGCTTTCTTTCTATTTGGATAACTAAGATTGAATCAAAAAAATATTTTCATTTGTATCACTCCATTTATGTTGCAGAAAGTTGGTAGGGTCTATCCCTATGGATTTCAGGTGGCTGAAAAAGCTCAATGTTCTTGTCCTACAAAAAAATCCTTTAAATGATGAAATACCAACATCATCAGGAGAGTTGACCTCATTGATGAGGTTGGAGCTCAACTTTAACTCATTTTTTGCATCCATACCAACAAATCTTATAGACCTTCCTCATATTTCTATTTTGGACATTAGGAACAACATTCTCTTGGTAAAGACTCCTCAAGATGACATGTTCCTTATGACCTACACATCTAAGATTAAAAATATTGTTTAATATTTATTTTGTTCAAATCACACATTTACATAAGGGGGAAATTCAAATGGATTTTGATTGGCAATGATATATATTCATTTTTTTGTTTAAATGGGAACTTATTGGTTTATTAGTAGCAAAAAACTATCTAAAATTGGGTTTGAGGGTCTGATATTATGACGTTTCACATCTCAAGTTCCACAGTTTGGTAGGTAAACCATTCATGAATTCAAGTTATGCATCTACAAGCTTCAAAAATTCGATGTGCAACTTATATGTAAGCCACCCCAGAATCACCAGAGTTCAACAAAACTTAAAAGGGTTTGTGCTAGTGTCCCTATTCATTGGCACTAATATACCATCTAGATTCAATGCATTATAACATATACAAAAACCACACAAATATAGGGTTACTGGATCACCTCACCCTCAATTTTTTGCATCTTCAAGATTTGTAACTTCAAGGCCTTGCATATCACATCATAGTGTAGTTGAAGCAACAATAAAATCTCACTCGAGAACATAGTTTTAAAAAGTGATCGAATTGAATTGGAATCTCATCAAATTGATCGATTCATTGGGTGACCAAGTCAAACCAACCAAAAAACTTGATTGACAATTCCATTTCTCCGAACCAGTTAGTTTATGGGAAAATCGGCCGCTTTCATCCTAAATTGATTGGTGCATTTATAAGGCCATGGTAGACCCAAACAAAGTGGTTTAGGATGATTTTGAGGTGTTTGGAGGGAAAATAAGGGTTTTTTCTATTCAAAACCACCCTCTCCAAGCCTTTAGAAGGATCTCACCTCTCTCATTTTCCTCACACATCTCATTTGGATTTTTTGTGAGTTTGATTAGGAGCTTTGAGAATGTTGATTTTTTGTTGGAGTTGTCATATTGTAGGCTTGGAGTTGGATTTATTTTGGAGATAGTTTAGAGTTTTCAGTAGAGTTGAAATCTTCAAGCGGAGGCTAAAGAATCTAGTCTGCATTTCTAGGTAAGGATTGTTGGGTAAATTTACTGGGTAAACTAACAAAAATATTTAATTATCAATCCGGGTTTGTAAATCTTGGAGGCATGTGCAAGATATATGGATTTAAACTACAATAAATTTTAGAAGAAGAATCTCCTAACTAAATAAAACTTAAATAAATAATTTCTAATTCAATGTGTAATAAGCAGAAGAATAATCTCCTAACTTACGAGAACCGGGTTGACCTTCTCTACAATACTACTTCATGAACAAAAATGAAAAATCACTAATGAACAATAGCTTAAGATGCATAAAAGAATAACAGAAGAGGCTCCTAACTAAGGAGGTCCTTGTTTTCCTTCTTTATGAATTCATTCATCATTAATTCCATTGTATGAAAACTAGAAATCCAGAAAATAACTTTAAACAAAAGCAAGGAAGATTAATTCTAGTTTCTATTCTCTGATAAGATAGAAGGAGAGTTTAAATTAAACACTAGTTTGACCCTTCATATGCATATTATAATTTAGATTAAGATTCATCAACCAACATAATATATCATCATACATCTAATTAACTTATTTAAACATGAAGCAAAACTAGTTTATGAAATTTCAACTAAATTAACAACAAAGTCCACTTAGCTCAGTGTGGGGGGCCTCCACCCTTGCCTCTCACACTAAAATTAATTCTCAGCTATTGGAAATCAATAAAAAATTCACCACATTGAACAAAAAAAATAATATAGAATTGTTTTCTTCAATTAACTCACAAGGTTCAGAAATATCAAAGTGAAATCATACAAATTCTACATGTTCATGCCTTTAATTTTCTTGGCTTAATTAGAAAAATAATAAACAAACTATGCTATTATTCCTCTAATAACCTTATCTTATATAATCCAAACCATCTGAGTCTAATTCATCCAATTAGTTACACCAAATCTCAAAAGATCCCAAAATCTACTATTTCTGCCCTATTTTCTTCGGATTCCTGAAAAATAGGTCATGTTTGACCAACTTTGACCAAGCCTGTTTTAGCTCATTTTGACTGAACCAATAGGTACACATCCACCCTTACTTCCCAAGTTTTCTAAATATGTACTCAGCTCATTCCTACATGTCTTGCAAGTATGACTTCAATGAAGCAATTACGGGAATTTTCAGTTCTGTCCAAAAATACTCTTAAAACCCATTTTTGCAAAATATCTAAAAATTGAAAAACATAATTTATTTACCTGAATATGCATAAATTGGTAAAAATAAGGTATATATGGATGGGATATGGTTGAATTTTATGGAAATTAGGTGTATTTTAATAAGAAAATTTTGATAAAAAGTAAGGGCCAACATCTCCCCCTGTTGATTTGCAAGCATGTCCTCATGCTCGTTTTCTCCTCTTTGACATTCTAAGTGTTGACGTATTTGCTAACCATGATCCTGAACCTATAGATGTTGCGGCGTTGGCTTGTGTTTCTCGAATAAATATAGCAATCCTTTCCATTTCCTCCTTTTCTCTGCTTCCTCAGGAATCAAAATCGAACTTCACTGCATGTATTTGAGGCTCTATATCGATTTCAAAATATTCTTCTTTTTCAATTCGATTTATTTATTATTATTATTAATAATTTTTTTTTTACCAATAATCCATATCTAGCAATGAAATAAATTTTTTTCTTTTGCCATTATAGTTTATCCCCAAAATCGATTTTTCTTTGCTTTCAATTTCTGTGTCTTCTCTCTTCTGCTACAATTTCTGTTTATTCTGAATGAAGAATAAAAGTCCCAAAACAAAAATATTCAGTGTACATATCCTCAATTTTCTGCAAATTGATTTTTAAATCTCTTCATTTTGCACGATAAGATTCCTTCGTTCTAGTGTTAAAAGGGCTTCTCTGCTCTTTAAAAATTGATAGAAATTTTTCTCTTTGATTTTATAGCCATCACTAGAAAATGGTGTAGATTTCATCGAGGATATATGCTATAGAGAAAAAATTTAAAAGGATTTGAAAATCTTGCAAGGAAAGCCAACACAAATAGAGTACCAATTACCATACATATTAATGCTTTATTTGAGCCCACATACTTTGAAGGACCAATGAAGGATGTCAATCTAGAAAAAAAAATCAAAATGCAGGTGAAACTGTATTGCATCAAGATGATATATACATCCAATCAAAACAAAAATACTGAGGAAGTACACCCAGAAGAATATAAAAAATTCTCAAGCAATCAACCTATTGAAGAAACGCCATGAAAGATGTAAGAATATCTGGTGTGGGCAATGAGTTGTAGGTAACTGGATCAATTCCCATCAAAAGCGCCAACTTTGATGCACTTTTAGTTAAATAGGTCCCTATATTTACAATGTGAACATGTTCTATTACAATTTGATTAACATATTTTCTAGATATCTCAACCTACAGTCAGTAGTAGACTCTGGTGCACATCTGATATAATTTGGACACAATATTATTGTGAGATCTATGAGTTAGTAACTTGTGTTTAACATCGTAATCCTTTAATTAAAACTCTCCTTTTGATATCTCTGATGATTCATTTCTTCATAGCTGGAAAATGGATTTGACTGATGCCATAGTTTAGGGCTTAAAGGTTGAAATGTCATTTTTAAATAGTGACAGAAGCCCAATTTGTAACTAGAATTCCATGTGACACCTCATACACAATCTCGAGTTTTCTTAACCACAAAATCTACTCAAGACTCAGAAAAATTCAGAATTGAGAACCGATCTCCTTAACTGGCTCTTCTACGTGATTCCTAGGGTTCATTGAAGCATTTTAATCCACTCGGCACATAGGGAACTCGGCCTTCAACTCTACATTAAAACTGATGCTCAACCTCCCTATTTTTCCACAAATTCCTTAATTATTTCTACACCACTCTTCCTTAGCTCTAGCTTCTCTCTTTTAACATTGTTCTCTGCATTTTATTAGTTTTGGCTTCTTTATCAAGGTGATATTTGTCTTCACAGCACTAACATCCTTTTCTTGAGCTTAATTTGAGCTGTGATGGTGAAATAAGTCGTAATGTAGGTCTTGATTACGAAAAAAACACAATATAGAGCAATGTAATGGCTTTGAACAACATTTTGAACTCGTTTGACCATTTCATTATGCCGACTCACCTACATATTGTACCTACCATGGCTACGTCCTCCACGTGGCTCTACGGTGCACATGCCTGCCTTGTCACTGTTACATCATACCATTTATCATGGCCGCTTCATTATATTACATGCCCTTCATGCCCACTTCGTTTATGTCTTTTCCTTTTTCATGTTCGATTTAATTTTTTGCACATACCTTGGGAATTTTAGAATCATTTTTAACACTCATAATTTAGACTTTGTCATTTTATCTCTTATGTCCTTAATTTTTTTTAAAGTTATCATAGGACAGGTCATTTAAAATCAAATTTTTATTATGACATTAACCTTTGTATGGTTTATGTAGGTCAACAAAATTCTCTAAGGGGGAAAACATTGAGTCCTTATTTCTAAAAGAAAATACTTATAAAATATGTAGGGATGGATAAAGTTGAAATTTTTAATGTAGGGTTGTATAGAATTAATGTACGAAATTGAAATTATTAATGTAGAATAGATGGTAGGATAATGGATATAATAGGATTATAACACAGGTAGGTTAATGAATGTAGGATGTAGGATGGAAAATGTAATAGGATGAATATCTAAGTTAAATTAGTTTAACAATTCTATAATTTTTTTTCAAAATCAAAGGTTATAAGAACATTTTTTTCACTTATTGTACCTGTACTTCTGTAAATATCTTGATTTTCAATACTATTCAATGATTTCCTCTGGTCAAAATACTGTTTGATGGTTGACGATGTCTTCATTATCATAACGATGGTTCTTCTAATATATATTTAAATGTAGAGACTTATTTCTGCTTTCATGTTTTCGCATCTGATATTTATTCAGGATATTTGAATGTTGATATTGTTCAGGTCCCTTTTGAAATTTGTAATTAATGTTTCAGGTCCCTTCTGACATGTACTTCAGGCTTGAATGTCGATGTTGTTCAAGTCCCTTCTGTAGTGATATTATAAATACATTTTCATGTTTCTTCTATCATGTAATTCAAGCCCCTTCTGCATAATATTTTCAATGATGTATCAGGTCCCTTCTACATTATATTTTCAATGATATATCAGGTTCCTTCAGTCATGTAATTTAGGTTCCTTCTACAATACAATTGCTCAAACTATTTCCATAGTTTTATTACAAACTTCTGCCTTGCTGATGTTAAGACTTGTCCTCAAGTCTTGCATATCTTGGAGGATTAATTCTGCAAAATCAGGTTGAAGTAAAAAAACAAAATAAAATAGAGAATTTATATTGGCCAAATGAGTTGGTTTTCCGATATGAATTTGAGTTTGTATTGTGCCAGTTTCGTGGATATTCACAACCAAACTCTTTTATTATTTTTTATCTTTTCTTTTATGGATGGAGGTGGGGTATAATGGATTCGAAAAGTATGGAATGCTTATGAAAGTAAGATAGGTTGAAGTCATCATCTAAGAGTAGATGGATAGATAGATAGAAAATAGGTCTGGACTTCAACATGCATGATTGCGGAACATAACATACAATATGGTAGATGAATGACATCATGAACAATATGGCTTTTGAAAGGCTCCTTTTTTCTACAATGGATGTGGCTTGTCATGGTAAAAATCTACTTCTTCTTTTTTTCATTAGCTTCATGTCTTTTTCCTCGATCTTGATCTTCTTGTAGGGTTGTTGGTGTTTTTGGTTAGCCACTGAAAGAAAGCTTCACGAGTTTGAGTTTCATTAGATGAACTCAACATCAGGTGAATTTTCACTTTTATTTGAGTTGAAATTTTGTATTCATATTATAAAATATGATTTATTTTTAAAACTGACTTTGAAAAGTCCTTTTTCCATGGAGTTCAGCTCTTAAATCTTCTTATAACCTGCAAAAACATAACATCTGCTTGTAATAAAATATTAGATGATGGAGGAAGAGAGGTGTATAGTCTCTCTTCTTCCAAGGAATATGTAAAATAATTACAAGCAATGGTTGAAAAATAATTCCAAATATGATATACAAAGAAAATGAATGTGTTTACCCCTTGAGGAATGGTGGCCAACCTAAACCTCCTAGCGGTACTTAGGTCACAAAATATTCATTTTATGTCCAATTAGAGTGATTAAAAAGCCACAATAATGTGAATTCATATGGATATATCCTATATAAACATGTTTTCAAATGGTTTAAAATGATATGCCAAAAATGATGAGAAGTACCATGTTTAATAAAACTTCTCGTGAATGTTTGACTAGACCAACAATGACTATTTAGAGTGTAACATTTTCGTTAAAGATCATATCAACGTGATTCCACTTGGATATTAAAGTGGATTCATTTTTTTCTATCTAGTAGAAACAAGTATTTAAAATCCTTAGGTTTGATATCACAAAATTGGTGATGAACAAACCTAGGAGGCATAGTTTGACTATGCTAAGTTTAATACATGCAATCACTAATTGTGGAATAACTTTTTCACCTAGACTTCCAATGAGATGATTCAAATTGTTTCATAAACTAGACTTCAATATATATATCTCTTTGAAATATGTTTTGAAAAGAAGATTATTTAGTATGTGAAATATGCAAATGAACAGTGAAAACCTAGAATTGTCACCATGTAGATTTTTGGAAAAGCAGTTAGTATTTGAGCATAGATTTTTCATATGATGTCAGATTGAGCTTATTCAAATTGATATAGAAACTAGATTCCAAGGGCTATATTCCCTATGAATACCATGTAAAAAAGTTTCCATTAGAATCCTCAAATCAATGTTGTACTAACTCTATCCTTAAAAAATTTCTTCAAATCTAATGTTTATTTTGATCATTTTTTATTATTTATGATCCCAAATGAAATTTTCAAAATGGATTTAAAAACTATATTTCAAGAGATACCTTGTTTAAAAACATTCTTTTAAAAATTATCCTATATGGTTCCCCAAAATAGGATTATCCTTACTGCATTTTGTTATGAAATCCTTTCAAATGAGTATTGAACAATGATGTGAATAATTATTTATGAGAAAAAGTCTTATTGTGAGCTCATTCCACCCATTTATTTATTTTATTCTATTCTATCCTACTCTATTGTATAAAAATAAGTCATTCTCTCAAGTATAATAGAATTTCCAATGTATCCATTTGTGTAGCAAGATCATAAGTAAATTCATATCTAAGCTTGAAAAATATTCTTTAATGAATGTTTGCACATGAAAATTTATTTGATCATAAATATTTGATGCTAAGGAATATTGAAAAATGGACTGGTGTTGTGGCCTAATGACTAGCTGAAATCAAGTTTTAATATGATCTATGTTTTCTTGGCTCTCTTTAGTTGTCATATCACTAAGTTCTTCTTGTGGCACTTTTTCAAAACCTTGAATGCATAAAGGATCTTGTTATATACATGCTATAAATTCTTCAATTTCTGGTTCTAACGTTTGATCTTGATCGCATGTGATACATGAATCATTCGCCTCCTTACAAAGATAACTAGATTAAGATTCTAAGTTTTCTTCTTCTGGATCCTCTTCATGGATGCATTGTTCCTCTTCTAACTTTTGAAATGAAGATTCATCCCTAGTGATCACTCTAAATTTTGGACAAGGATTTAAGAAGATCCTTGTGGTGGCATACCCTCATTCTCTAAATGGCTTCTTTAACATCATGTTTTCTTAGATCTTGTTTTGCAAATGGATTTTGTAGTTATCTAGTATTTTTTTTTTTTGGTGGGTTTTGTTTTAGGAATCTACCTTTCTAATTTCTATGTTTAAGCATGAATATCCATAATGAACAGTGTTTTTATTTATTTATTTATTTTCTAAACAATCTTCCTAATTGACTATATTGAAGTATGCCTCCCCGACAATGGTGCCAAAAATGTTGGGTCAATTTACTCAGTAAACTAACACAAATATTTAATTATCAATCTGGGTTTGTAAAACTTGGAATCATGTCCAAAATATATGGATGTTAACTACAATTAATTTTAGAAAATGAATTATTGAATTTGAAGGAAATGCATATTACAAATATAAAACTTAACTAAATAATTTCTAATTTAATATGTAATAATAAGAAGAAGAAGCTCATAACTTAGGAGAACTAGGTTGACCTACTCTACTATTAGTGTGAATTATAATCACAAGCGTATGAAAAAAACTCACTTTAGCTGTGCATAAAAAATAAAAATAAAAACCTAACATCAAAGATGACTGTCAATTTCGTTAGATTTGCAGTTAGTGATCAGAATAAACGCTATATAAATCCAGATCTATGTAGTTAGACATTAAACAACAAATAATAAGCAAGAGTTGCTCCATGCATCCAATGAACAAGACAAGAATTTTTAAAGAATTTTTTGTATTATGACACCTGGGAAGGGAACACAGAAATATGTTACCAGTCCCCCTCAATGGGATGGGTTCTTATATGTCCTTAGTGCTTCAGATCTAATATCTCTCTCTCTTGATGGTGTAGAAAACCCAAAAAAAATGGAACCAAAAGGGAGCTCACAAGCAAAAAATATAAAAAGATGACAATAATGGAGGATCAAAGTCAGACCAAAATTATAGATCAAAATGTCATCTCTAGGCAAAAAAAAGTAGTGAATAAATGGAAAACCCTTCTATTTATAACAAAATATTGAGTTAGTATAGATATTGGTGCATAATTAAAATATTATTAACCAAATCTACATCCAACTTTTATGGAATATTTTATTATTTTTGTTGGAGGCAAAAAGAATTTGAATTTGGTCAAATCCCTTTATTTAGAAATAATAAATAAATAAATGTTTTATTTAATATTTTAATAATGTGGTTGAGTAATAATTAAATAAATAGTGATTTATTCAATTACGTATTAACGATTTAGTCAAATTTAACAAGGAATATTATTTAAATAATGTTTTAAATAGTTTTTCCTAGAAAATAATAAGATAAATAGTGATTTATCTAATTAATTTTCCTATTTTGGGTTAAATATGACCAGGAATATTAATTAAACATTGGTTTAATTAATTATCCCTTGAGGAAAATCAAACAAACAAAGATTTATTCAATTATTCCTCATGGGGTTTCCTGTTTAGACCCGAAACAACTTAATAAATTATGGATTACTAAGTTATTTTTCATAGTGGAAACAATTTTACTATGGTAAAATTGGTCTTACATGGTGTAATTTATTCCATCTAATAGTAATAGGTTAGATGACCAAAAAATGGTGTAACAGATTCCCCCCAGTGTGCGAGCGTTAAGAGCTAATCCTATGACCGAAGTACGTTGTAAGAACTCAATCACTATACACAGAAGGGGGAGTCAGATATAGAGAAACATAAGGTAGGCTCAAGCGTAAGAGGAAAATACCCTAAGGAGGCGAGACTTATAGGTGTGACAAGTCCCTTTTATGTGTGAGTACTTATTCTACATGAGGCGGGGGAGGCATACGTATGCTCCCCGAGATAAGAAAGTACAAAGAATAATGATGCATCCAACAAAAAAGGGACTGAACTATATAGTACATGTTGGCATAAACATGGGCCAGATAAATTTAACATGATAATGGATCTCACATACATAATGTGCCTGGGACAAAAGCGAGGACTTATACAATAATATATGAGTACATGAGATATAAGTACAACCAAGGAGGCCCTATAAAACAGGAAAGGGCTCTGAAATTCTGAATGATACATGCAAACGAAAAGGTGTTACAAGTAGCTAAGGCCGAAACCATCAAATCTATGGAGCTGCATCCAAGGTTGTAGTAGAGAGGTCATCTGGGCATGTGGGGGACTACCTGAAGGGAAAACCCCTCATGAGGTCTGAAACATCTCACACACACCTGAGAATCACCGGTACAATCTGCTGCATCTCTGAACCATCAACTATACAGATCTTGATCATGACATAAGGAGTTGGAGCTGAGAAATAATCAAGTCAAAGGGAAATAAAGGGTCCCTTTTCCTAATTTGAGGCACCGAACAAGAGTGGAAGTTGGAACCAAGGTACACCGCCCAAGAGACCTATCTTCTGGAATGGATAAGCTAATGTCAACAGAAGGAGGTCTTCCATAGGTGAGGAAATAAAGTATCCTCAACTAAAGCACGAGGGATAACTATAGAGTGACTGATAGACTCACACCATGGATGATGGTGGAATGGGGGTTAATGAGTAGTGGGTTGACAACTTCCCTTGTCAAAGAATAAAGGGCATGGATGACCTGGAAACTACTGAATCGACTCCGGAGGGGATAGGGGATAGTATGAATGAAGGCCAAAATGTGCGACATGAGAGAGGAACAAAGCAATGAAGGATGGAGGACTGTGGTGGGATATAAATGGACTCAGGACAAACTCCATGGATGTGATGATGAATAAACTCGAATGCTCTAAACAAGGGTGACTCGATGATGCTACCACACAGAACATGCCCGGTGGGGTCTGTAAAAACATGAGTTCAAGATGGTTACTCATGAAAAAAATTGACACAAGCGTGGAAAAGTATGAAAGCAAGGTGGTGCCAAGTACAAGTGTTGTAAGTGAAGAAATTTGATTTTGAGGAGTGGTGAAGTGACCCTTCTTGCAAAAAATGTGTTCGAGTGAGGTATCAAATCACTAAAAATGAAAGGATACCCATTTGAGAGCTCAGTGAGAGCTTTCCAACTATGTGGATGATTTTTCAAACCAAGATATGGTTTGGTCGCAAATGGAAAAAAAAAATTAGGGGTTTCTCTTTTAATATGGCATTTTCCCTCGAAGGTGATTCATTTGCAAGTGTAGCTGTGTTGAATGTAGAGAGGAGAAAAGGCCCTAAATCTTGCAGTGATCATAGTGGACAAACTGACCTTTGGAATCGAGATCCGTTAGTTGTAGGTAAGAGGGCTAACCATACTCTTTCAATTCAGTGGATTAAAGTTTCATATTAGGCACCTAGAGCCTAGGAACAAGCTAGGTCGCAATTTTTTGGGTCTGTTCTGTGACCTAGGTAACAGGTACTGGGCAGAAAACTGCAATCTATCCTAGGAAATGACCTGAAAAGTGAGACCTATCAGAAAAAGTGGGATTCAGTGTTGTTTTTGGCTGAGAGATGGGAATTTTATGGTTGAGGGGCATAGGTTCCCCCAAGCATGTTATGGTCATTCCAAATGTATTTATAAAAGTAGAATCTAAATACATTTTTATGATGTGGTTTGCCATTTTTTTACATTATGGTTAACTTCTGAGGGAAGAATGGATAGATGCAGTTTGAGAAAGGGAATGGAGGATTAGCAATCTCTTTTTGTACTGCATATATGAAGAAAATGGACTAAATTTCTGGGTTTTCATACATGGTGTCACTATCCCAAAGAGTGGATTTGGATATAATGAACTGGTTCTCACCTAGAAAACCCACAGTTTGGTCAACAACAATGTCTAAGGGACTGGGTTGTTGATGTAAGATGAAAGAATGATGAGGGGGATCATCCCCACAGTGATTTGAAGTGATATGGGACTCTAGAGGTTCTTCTAAATGGGGAAGAATAATGGTACTAGAGTCGACACAACCAGATGCACTTGGAGGGTTGTGGAGAATTGCTTTTGCTGGACTCTCAAATATGGGTGCCCCATTACCCAAACATTGGGTGTTAATTAATGACCACAAGGTGTATGTGAACCGAAAGCATGGGTTCGATGTAAGGGGGGATAGATAAATTCAGGGGTGGTGATTGCTTCCATAATGTCATCATCACAGTAGAAGATGGGGTGAATGGTGGAAGAAAGACCATGTGATGTGGTGAAGCTACTTGAATCATCATCATGAGAAGAAAGGTTCACATGTGCATCGTCACAAGGGTGATAAAAAAACAATTAGATGAGGGATCCACCGATGTTGAGCCCAAGGTGATCGTTGAAGGGAGGTCAAGAAAAACAAAAGGGAAAGCCCCATAGGTGTCTTCCACCGTGGATCTCATAGATGATGAAAGGTAGAGGATAGTGGCCAAAGACTCCGTCATCTCGACATCGGGAGGGAGAATGTCATTGGGAGTGGATGTTTCCACTGGTTCTGCCAAAGCAAAACTCACAAATAAGGGAGATGTGGACTCGTTGCACTTGGCCTTGAATTTGCGAACCTCTTCCAAAGAGGTGTGGTAGTATTCGAGGCAGGGACAGAGGTGAATATAGTGGCCATGGAAATCACACAAAGCACAAGGATTATTTATGTGCAAAGTATTGAGTTTCGGTCCTGAATCTGGTAGAGTAACATGGACCTCTGGGATATCAGACTTAGGAAACGATTCATTGACCATGGGCTTGAGATGAGGCAATTCAAGACAATTATGGGTGGCATGACCAACAACATCACACAAAGCACATGAAGGTGTACGCTTTGGAGGCTGAGGAGGAGTAGGGGTTGTTTGGGAAGCCTTGTCCTTAGGTTCCTTTTTTCGAGCTTTTCCCCCCTCACCCGAGGCTTTCACAACAGGAGTAGGTTACTGTTGAGGTGGCTGAGGCACATAAGAAAGGGGGGGGGGTCATGGCGACTGGTTGGACTGAGGTCAAAGCTGTATAAGGTTTGGGATGTCCAGGCGAGATATTGGATGGGGGATAAATGTACTAGGCTGGGATCCCCAGGGTCATGTTAGGAAGAGACAAGTTAGCCATAACAGGTACCGAAAATACTCCAGAAGGGGGAGCAAGAAATGGCATCTGATTGGAGGGGTAATGACCAGGCAGGACAACTCTGAGATGGTTAAGGCCAAGGGGAACCGTTCTATGAGGATATGTAGGATCATGGACACCACCTGCAGATGATGGGCCTTGAGGATAGGGTCCTAAATGCTGATTTGAAGGACTAGGAGAATGTCGCAGAGGGCAGAGCTACTGGCTAGTCAAACAGTTTTGTTTGAGGTTGGACTAAAACGATTACATCATGCAAACATTCAACGAGCTAGGGTTATAGATGAGAGGAGGGAGACTAGGGAATGAACTAATAAAAGAGTAATCTTTATAGACTCTAGGTGAGACACTGGTCGGAGGTTCGACTATTTGTTTATTGACCAATGAAGAGATAATGGAATTAGGGGAGGTCTGATATTTCAGTTCATAATATGTCAACTGATCGATGGTGATGATATTTCCATTGTGAGGAAAGCACATCTTACGGTGAACCATAGATGGGACAACAGACATTGCATAAGTGTAGCTACGACCCAATAGAATGTTGTAGTATAAGGAGGCATCAATGACTTCAATGTCAACACAAATAGTCTTACCTGCAAGAGTAATAGGACAATTGTGGAACATGCCAAGGGGCTGAGAAGAGTGGCTATCCCACACATGGAGGGTGATAGTGGAAGGGGATAACTCAGGAGGCCTGAGTTGATTCCAAACAGAAGCAGACATCACACAGGTGTATGTCCCCTTGTCAATGACACAACGAGAAACATTGGCATTCTGGATCTTGACAGGTATTTGTAAGGCGAAGGATGCAGGAAGGGGGGGATGCTCAGACTTGTTAATATTGAAGACAATAAAATGATAATCTGAAGGATCCACAATACCCATAATAGTTAGTATAGATTTTCATTGTGAAGGGCACGACTGGGGGACTTTTAGCATTGACATGGCTGCAGGAGATTGCACCAAGTCATCTACTATACTATATGAGTGGGCAACTTTACCAAAAGCAGCATTTCGATGTAATAGTCCCTTGGGTATCTTGGTATGGACCTCTACCTTAAGCTGAGGGATCAGTAAAGGACCATTAGGTGTCGAAAGAGGCTCTGTGGTTCCTGAAGATGGGGGCTCGGTGGTAGACGTAGCGAGGGGCTTGTTGTACTGGTGGGACCGAGTCTGAAATTTGAGGACAGTAGTATTGGTCTAGTCAGGTTGCATCATAAGGATCTGGTAATTAGAGGTACTAGATGGAGGAGGTTGAGCAGCTGCCGGACCTTCAAGGGGTTGGGCAACTACATATTCTTACTGGGGAAAATTATTGGTAAACACAACCGGTTGAGTAGGTGCAACATAGGGAGGAACCGAAGCAGAGGCTTTATGTCCTCGAGATGCTGCTTGATCTTCGCACAGTTGACGCATCTGAGGTAAAAGTAGACAATCATGGGTATAATGACCATGGACATAGCAACAAGAACAAGGCTTATTTTTGCGAATAGGCATGTACTACTTGGGTTGAGTTCCCTATTGCTGGGTTGCAGTGTTAGATGCATTACCCTGGGGATTGTTTCCTGGATTACCTGGGGAAGATTGGTTTTAGTTGTCTTTCCTCTTATTTTTGGAAGTAGGATGATTAGTCTCACTCTATTATGCATACACCTGCCCCTAGGGGGGGCTGGTTGCTATTGCAGAGCTTGAAAAAGCAAGGGAGGATGAGGTGCTAGTGCTGGAGGAGCTAGAGCACCAAGCTGCGAATACGGATAATAAGGAGTTTGGGAAGCCTTGGGGTAAATAGGTTGGGAAAAAGGAGGAGGCACGCCATATCCTGGATACATATTTCCGGGATGGGGAAAAGTGTTGGAGGAGCTAGCCCCTCCATGAGGGAAACCATAACCCATGTGAATATAAGTGTACAGATGTGAAAGAGATCCAACAATACCATCGGCGGCATGGGATGCCCCCGGTACGTGGGCACCACTGGGTCTAGGAAGATTAGGTAAGACAATATAAACATAACCAGATTGTGTGTAGATCAAGTCATATTTAAACGCAATCTAGATGGAAGCTTCCTCGGTCTGAGGGAAGTGAGATGCGACATATTTTCCAATAACAGGAAAAAGGGATCTGAGAAACCAGTTCATGTAGACGCGGTCTTCCAAAGTAGGGGCTTCACATAGGCTCTTTCTTCTCCACAATTCTTGAACATGGTCAGATAGGCGGGTAGCAGAAGTTTGATGGAAAGAGGTCAAGAGTTCGTCTGGGTTGTTGTGTCTCAATCTAGTCTCCTACATGAGCTCATTTAATTGTCAACTTGGTTTGTAAGCTGCTTTGAAGCACTGGAAACCATATGTACCTAGGTGTTTGTTTCCTAATGCGTTGTATGTGGTTTTGTGATGTTTTTGGTCTTTTGTGATGATTTGTGATGTTTTGGGTCTTTTGGTGTTTTATGTTCACAATGAAACTGCCTAGAAAACTAATGGAAAGAAGTTGGTGGTCAAAACAGAGTTAAATCTAATGTATGGAATGGAAAATGCAATTAGAAATGCTGAAGCAAAATCTGAACTATGACTAAATAGAAACAAAAGCTTGATAATGACTTCTTAGGCAAATGACACAAACTAAACTTGAGAAATGATCACTAAATATGCAAGTTCTCTAACTAGACAGTTAAACACTAATTTTATCATGGTGCAACATTCTGTTATAAGCTCATCTATTCCATGACTAATTCCTAGTTCTATTCTGCAATTTAATTGGATGTCTCAGAACCTATACTCAAAGAGTTATTGGTTTCTTTTCAAAGTAGTTCTTTTGAGGAAGAGCTCTGTTTTTAAAATGATGAGAAATTTGCAGAGATACTTCAGACCTTGTAGTGATGTTTTCTTCTGTTCCTATGGTTATGGATGATTTGTAGTTTTCAGAACAAAAAGATGTTTGTGAATAATGAAGGCTGTCTTGTGAATCCTAACAACTAAAATAATCTATTGTGCAAAGGATAACAGTGTGACTATGAGATGTAAGTGCAATGAGTTAACTTAAGAATGGATCTAAGATGCTTCTAAACTAGAACAATGTTGAACTATAAGTCATCATCAAACTTGAAACAAAGTAACTGAACATGAATTAAATGCAAATGAAACTCCGGAGTTGTTCTAACTGTACTAACATGCATTAATCTATGAAGTTACACAATCTGTTTGTTCATCATTAGTGATATCTTGGAAGAGTTCCTTCTTTTGGAAGAGGTAGAACAATTCTGACTGTGTACTTGTATGAAATTGAAAGCAAATGAACTAAAAGCAAATGAAAAACTAAGTTATCACATCCATACCCTACTCGTCATTATGATGTCTTGGGCAAGCGTTTAAGAGCAAGATCAGAGATGATACTTAGTACACACACACAACTAAATCATTCATTATCACGGTCATGTCTTGAACTTCTTAAGGATGTATTGGAAGAATTTCTTCTTGTGGAAGAGTGATGAGAACAAGTGTAACTGTGATAGTGAATAGCAAAAACTACAACTAATTCCTACAGTACTATAGCTATTCATCATTCATTGTTATGATCTGTTGGAAGAATGTCTTCTTGTGGAAGAACTGGAATGAATATAACTACAGTATCTAGTTAAAAACAAATACAAATTCAATTCCTATCCTACAGTACCATAGTCATTAATCATTCATCATGTTAGTCTGTTGGAAGAGTGTCTTCTTGTGGAAGAGCTAGAACGAATATGACTACAGTAGCTAGTTAAAAACAAATACAAATTCAACTCCTATCCTACAATACCATAGTCATTAAGCATTCATCATTTTAGTCTGTTGGAAGAGTGTCTTCTTGTGGAAGAGCTAGAATGAATACGACTACAGTAGCTAAAACAAAACAACTACCAATTCAAATGCAAAACGTAAAGACAGCTAGGAAAACTTATCTAATTTACGCAAAAGAAATCCGTGCAAGAGGCAAGGGCCCTCTACCACTTGACGACATTCAACTCCAAATTAAATCACGCCTTCAAAATAACTTTGTCTGCTCCATTAACGATGCAATAGTTTGAACATAACGCTCTGTGTCTTCAAGGACGTAACACAGAGTTTAAACAAAATCTAGCAGCAAATCTATCATAAAATCTCTAACATAGCTCTCGGTCTCCCAAGAGTTTATAAAGCAAATGCACGTAACAATAATTACAACAATTTAGGAACAATGTCTTTCCTAATCCGAATCACGTTAGGAGTCTTTGAAGTGGCTGCGTGAAGAAGAAAAGACATCTGGACTGAAACAGTCCTAGTAGGAGTCTTCCTTCATAAATGTGTTCCCACGTGCATAACCGTACCCAGAATCCATTTCTTCCTCCATGATGAGCAACGAACCATGTAGACACGACGTGGATCATGCCCATATGCGGTTTTTCTCAAGAGGCCACCTGGAACATACTCAAACATGAAGGTAGCTGCAGAATCGCCGGTTAGCTACGGAATGTCTGCATTCTGCAGCTAGTTCCGGTCAAAATGCTTAA
This sequence comes from Pinus albicaulis, assembly GCA_034641835.2. Lineage (NCBI taxonomy): Eukaryota > Viridiplantae > Streptophyta > Pinopsida > Pinales > Pinaceae > Pinus > Pinus albicaulis. The sequence goes on from CM076579.1 coordinate 679,061,233, forward strand.
CAATGGCAAAAATCACAAAATTCAACAAGTCGGTCATGTAAACCATTCTAGAAGTAATTTTAACTATATTTATTGATCAATTGGGTTTAAGATAGAAATGTACAAGGGAAAATGAGGTAAAATGAGGTGAAGGAAAGCACAATTTTGAGGCTCAACATACCCCCACTGCTGTCTCTTTGCATGTCCTCATGCAAATTATCCTATGAATTCAAAGGCTTCTGCAAGGACATCTAATCCCCTTCTTCTCCTTTGTCTGGAAGCTAGAGGTCTTCTGGGTTTCCTGATAACAAGTTTGAACTGAGGTTGGTGAGTGCCCTGATTAGCTTTTTGTTCCTTGTCTTCAACTTCTCATTGGTCCTCTCCACTTTGTCTATATGCAGGGATAAGGTTGAGTTCATATCAGATTTGAGCTTGATTTGATCTTTGAGAATTTCATTCTCATTTTTGATGTGTCTATTCAGCAATTCCAACTCATATCTATCCCTCCTTAATATATCTACTTCAGACAGTGGAGGACTGGGGGTTCTTTCTCTGCTTTCTGAAGCTGTCCTCTCCAAGGTTTCCACATAGTCATAAATTTCCTGTTGAGCAGGATCAATTTCAGGGGTTCCTTCATAAAAATCTTCTTCATCATCCTCTTCAATGGGTGTTTCTTCATCTTCAATATTAATTACCCCTGTTTGTTTGATTGGTGTTTTCTTCAGTTTTCCCTTTAATCTGTGGCTTCTCCTAGGCTGAGAGGACCCCTCTCCTTTCTCTGTAGTAGATTCCTTGATTATCTTCTCTTCCTTAAGTTGCCTCTTGATTCGAGTCAACTTCTCTAAAATGACTTCCTCACTGCTTTCTTGAACTGGTTTGTCAATTTTACCTTTTGAAGTCCTCCATTTCCTACTTCTCTTGGTGGGCTGTGGTTCAGGTGATGGTTCTTTTGCTTCTTCAAAATGATTTCTTATTAAGAAATCATCCCATGTATCATTTGTTTTAGCTAGATGATGCTCAATCAAAATTTTGACCAAACCATGATGATACAGGGTTGTCTCTAAAAATTGAACTCTTCTCTGAACACAAGAAGCCATCTTCTTCAGACTTTGAAGCAAGAAATATGGTAGGTTTAAGTCTTCTCCTAGGAAATGCATCATTAGTCTGATGTGGTAGACATAAAATGTCCCATATCTACCCTCACATGTAACAAATTTTTGTAAAAGAAGTAATATGTTTCTCCATTTGCTTTTCAATGCAGTACTGGGAATTCCTTTCTTGAATACACTAACATCCATATTTGGTGATTTTAAAATTTGTTTCCAGGAGTCATTGTGGAATTCTATATTTTTAAACCATCTCTCCCCAGTTCTGGACAATCCTGTAGCCTCTGCAATAAAAACTTCAGTGACAGTAAACTTGACATCCCCTATTTCAACTTCGGTCCCTTGAAATGCTCTTGCGAATGTTTTAGTGACTTCCTTATGGAAGCCATTAAATTTTTCCAAAAATTGAAGCCATCCTATTTGTTGTAACATTTCCTTGCATTGTGGGTAACCTTCTAAATATTTTGATCCCACAGGCTCAGTCCTTACGATGAAACCCATGATTTTTTTCAATATCAAATTAACACTCTTCTCTACCCACAAAACAATGACTTTTTTCTTTCGGATTAAAATGGCTTCAAGCTCTAAATGAAAATGGCTTCAATTTTGGAATGACATACCTCTGATTTATAATAGCAACAGCTTCAAAACCTCTGGCTGGTATGCCTCTGTTTGATAATGAAAAATGCCTTCGAAACCTCGGACTGATGTGCTTCTGTTGAACTTTGGAGTGATATGAAAGCAATTTCAAATTTCGAGCTAATATGTCTCTGATAGACAGTGGCAGATGGCTTCAAATTTCTTTTTGTGCAATACCTCTGGCTCTTAGTAGCAAATGGTTTCAGTTTTAATACTGCAACACCTCTGTCTTTGGTAACAAAAAGACTTCAAACTCAATCACTGAAAACACCTCTGTCTCTAGTAGCAAATGGTATGCTTCAAACTCAACACTACAACATCTCTGTCTCTGGTAACAACAGACTTCAAACTCAACACTACAACACCTCTGTCTCTGGTAGCAAAAGACTTCAATTTTAACACCTCTGTCTTTTGGTAGCAAAAGACTTCAATTTTAACACCTCTGTCTTTTGGTAACAACAGACTTTAAACTCTACACGGCTACAATTCTGAGTTGATAGTGAAAATGCTTCAAATTCCGTCCACAGTGATATGCTATCTGCCCACGGGATCAAGTGGCTTTGAGTCCTCACACTGTTATACTTCCAAATTTACCTCTTCTGCTCTGCTCTGCGTTTACAATGCTCAATGCTGTTCAAACTAATATCCTTTAGCTCTGCTCCTGGTGATAATAATATCTCTGTCTTCGGAATGGAATACCGGCTACGGAATGAAGTTATGGAAAATGGTCACGGAATAGAATAGTGGAGTGAGGTGGAGGGATTGTATTAATGATTGAGGAGACGGCGGAGGATTTTACGACGGCAGAGGGAATCATCATCATTAAATGCTTTGGTTAAGAGACGTGGAAAATTCAAATGCTTTGGCCATTTCACCGCTTAAATGCTATCGGATATGAAATTTGAAATGGAAGATTTTAATACAAAGTATGTAGAGGGTTTGTTGGTGTTTGATCAATAAAAACAATTAAAACAACCTTTTCGAATAATCCACAACTAAACTATGCTAAACTTTTATGAAATGCCATCGTAATTTAAATTTGTTACCTCTGCCCTTTATTTGATTTTTTTGTAGCCTTTATCTTCTCTGCTCATCTCTGGAGGAGTCTTCATAATTTTCTTGATGCTTTTGATTCATGAATACACTGGGTCACTTTGTTGTAATTCTGATGTCTGCTAGTTGATGCCTTCAGGATTTGTAGCTGCGGAAAGACTATCGGGCTGCAGAAAGGCTGATCAGCTGCAGAATGTCCACTGAGCTGCAGAATGTTCCTGTAGAATACTTTAATCATGAAAATGAAATGTTTTTGGAGTATGGGTGAAATGTTATGAAAATGGATGATGGATTATGATATGTATGAAGTGGATAATGGAATGAAATGGATTCAGTTCATGAAATGGAATGAAGGAACATAAGGGCTGTACTGCAATTCATGACATATTTTATTCACTTGCGGCAAGATATCAAATTCTATGTTTTGACATGAAAATGAAGTGAATGGAAGATGGAGTGAAATGAATGAGATGTGGAATGGAGTGAAATATGAATGATGGATGAGATGAAGTATGGATGGATAAGTGAATGGAGTGAGATGAAATGAATCATAAGTACTATGGAACTGTACTTATGATTTTTATAACAGCTGCTTATAAAAACAAAAATGGGAAAAGTTAGAGTGTCAGAGAGACTCTGATTTTCACCCTATCTTTTCTGTATAAACATGCTAATCAATGATTGGTTTTCATGTTTATACCTTTATTTTATTTTATTTATTTATTTATTTATTTATTTTTAATTTTTTTTCAAAAGAGAAATGCTTCAGAAAATTTAATCAAGTTGATGAATAAGAGAGACTCTTCTTCATTAACTTCACATCATTGTCTTCTTGGAACTTCTTGACAAACTCTTCTCTTGAGAGTGGCTTGTGGTATAGCTTCAGTCTATGACCATTCACAAGAAAAGTGACCTCTTCTTCATCTATAGTTCTGATTTTTACTGCCCCATTATCAAAAATTCGAACAATTTCATATGGCCAAAGCCAATGTGTCTGAAATTTCCCTTGAAAATCCTTGAATTTTGAATCAAACAAGAGAGCCCAGTCACCCTCTTTAAATTTCTTCTCCTTGATGTACTTGTCATGCCATCTAGCCCTTTGCTGTTGGACTAGACTTGTTTTCTAAACTGCATCTTGTCTGATCTCATCCAATTCATTAATTTTCTCCAGTCTATGCTTTTGTGCCTCCATTAAATCAAGTCCTAGCTGAACTGCCATTTTGAAAGTTTGAATCTGGAACTCTATGGGAAACAAAACTTTCTTTCCATAAACAAGCTCATAAGGAGTATGGCCTGTTGTGTTTCTCCATGTAGTTCTATAGGCCCACAAGGCTTCGGGAAGCCTATCTACCCAATCTCTTCTATGTAGATGAATAGTCTTTGTTAGGATTCCTTCAATGACTTTATTAGTGGATTCCACTTGACCATTTGCTTGTGGATGATAAGGAGTAGATGTTCTATGTCTGATTTTGTACTTCTCCATTATTTGCTCCACTAGCCTTGATGTAAATTGAGCTCCTTGATCTGTAACAATTTCCCTTGGGACACCAAAACGAGTAAAAATATCCTCAAAAAGAAAAGTAACTACAGATGATTCATTAGCAACAAGTAATGGTTTAGCTTCTGCCCACTTAGTAACATAATCAGTGCAAACTAATATGTATTTCTTTTGTCTTGATGGAGGAATAATAGGTCCTACAAAATCCAAAGCCCATTTTTCAAAAGGTTCAATGTGTACCTGAGGTTGTAATGGCATCTCACCTGAAGGAGAAGGTTTCCCTACCCTTTGGCAACTGTCACACCTTTTGACATACTCCCTTGCATCTTTGAACAAAGATGGCCAATAATATCCTAAATTAAGGATCTTATAGGCTGTCCTCTTATCTGCAAAGTGTCCGCCACAAGGTTCATCATGACATGCCTTGAGAATTTCGGGCATCTCATCTTCACGAACACACCTTCTAATGATCAAATCTGGACCTGTCTTGTACAACTCATTAGCGACCCATGAATATCTTGCACTATCATTAATGATTTTTCTTTTATCCCTTGCATTCATAATTGAAGGAAATTTTCCTGAAACTAAATAATTGGCAATATCAGCAAACCATGGAGTTTGAGTAGAGATTGCAAAAGATATTCATCAGGAAATTGATCTTCAACCGGAGTGTCATCTTTGATATTTTGAATTCTAGACAGGAAATCAGCCACAGTGTTTTGTTTTCCAGGCCTATCTAGAATAGTAATGTTGAATTCTTGCAATAATAACAACCATCTTATAACTTTGCCATTAGTGATTGATTTATTCATTAAATATCTAATTGCAGAATGATCAGTGTGAACAAAAGTTTCATAGCCTGTTATATAGTGTCTAAATTTGTTAATGGCATGAACAATGGCTAAAAACTCTTTTTCAGTTACAGTATAGTTTAACTCTGCAGGAGTCAAATTTTTACTGATATAATAGATGGCATAGGGAATTAAATATTTTTGTCCCAATACTGCTCCTAGAGCTGTATCGGAAGCATCTGTCGAGATATGAAAAGGTAACTTCCAGTTAGGTCCCCTTAATATAGGTGCTTCAGAAATTTTGGTTTTCGGGGTTTCAAAAGCTAACTGGCAATCAGAAGTCCACTTAAATTCACAATCTTTGGTGAGTAATTTGAAGAGAGGAGATGCTATTTTGGTGAAGTTTTCTATAAATCTCCGATAATACCCTGTAAATCCTAGAAAACTTCTAACATCTCTTTGACAACTTGTAATGGATAGGTTAGAAATAACTTCAACTTTCGCATCATCAACTCTAATCCCATCCCCTGAAATGTGGTGCCCTAAAACAATACCTTCAGTGAACATCATAAAACATTTTTCATGACTAAGTGAAAGGTTTGCTTCTTGACATCTTTTTAAGACTTTTTCCAGGTTTTCTAAAGCCTCTTCAAATGTGTCCCCATAAACTGTGAAATCATCCATGTACACCTCTACACAGTCATGTATTAGATCAGAAAAAATTCCTAATACTGCCCTTTGGAATGTTGCAGGTGCATTGCATAATCCAAATGGCAATACTTGGTAGGCATAGGTACCCCAAGGACAAGTAAATGTGGTTTTATCTTGGTCTTCAAGTGCTACTTGGATTTGATTGTAACCACTAAACCCATCTAGGAATGAAAAGTACTTTTTACCTGCTAGTGTATCTAATACTTGATCTATGAAAGGTAAGGGAAAATGGTCTTTAAGAGTAGCTTTATTCAATTCTCGGTAGTCAACACACACCCTCCATTTTCCATTTTTCTTAGGCACAATTACCAAAGGAGAAACCCACTGACTATCTGAAATAGGATAGATGAAATTAACATTTAACAATTTTTGTAATTCTTCCTTGACAATTTCCCTATGATTTGGATTCATCCGTCTTTGAGGCTGTCTGATTGGTTTGCAATTTGCCTCTATATAGATGTGATGAGTACAAGTCTTGGGACTTATCCCTTTCATGTCGGTGTATTCCCATGCATATGCAGAAGAATGTCTCTGTAATACTTTGACTAACTCTTCTTGTTGAGATTTTTCTAGGTTTTTGTTTATGTTCAAGGTTTTGCCTGGAAAAATTTCACTTGTAGAGCTGCCAAATTTGTCCATAGAATGAAGAGACATCTGCCTAGATGACAAGAATTCAATATTGGATCTCTCTTGAAATGATTCTTGTTTGTGTTCTGGAGAAGATTCAAAGTTTTCTAGAGTATTCGAAATTTGATTATCTTCACTAATTTCTGAAATTGTGAAGAGTGGTTGTAAATATTCTTCATCCTCTATCCATTGAGTGTCATCTAGATCTGTAATTGTCCTAGCTGGAGGATATAAAGTGAATTTCTTTGTTGAACTACCATAAGAAATATACATATCACCGGACCTACAACTAATAAAAGCATCAGCTGTAGCCAACCAAGGTCTTCCTAGTATAACAGGATGGCCTCCTAGATTATTCTTGGGTGTTAGGATCATAAAATCCACAGGGTACTCCCAAGAGTCTAGGGACACTGGAATGTCTTCTATTACCCCATCTGGTCTGATCACAGATCTATCTGCTAATTGTAATAGTGTGGGTGTAAAGAGAAGATTAGGAAGTTTCGGTTTGTCCATGATTTGTCTACTCATGATATTTATTGCTGCTCCTAAGTCAATGAGTGTGTTTTGAATTTCAATTCCATTGATGTGAATTTTGACAACTGGATTTCCTAGGTCAAGGTACTTTGGAATAGTAATCTTACCCATCATAATATCTGCTATTTGTCCTACCAGTTGAATTTTCTTGGTTTCTCTTATTCTTTTCTTTGTTGTCTTCATACTCAACTCCTTTATTGTTTTGGCTAAAATTGAGATTTCCTTGATGGCTTGCAATAATGGAATTTTAATGCAAACATTTCTCAATTCATCCAAGAAATCATAATTAGGCACCATTATTTGTTTTTCTACACCTTTATCGATTTGTAGTCTTTCCGGAAAGGGAGGTATAGAAGTAGATGTGGATGGTTGCTCTAATACTGGAGTTGAACTTATTGGATCTTTTTGTTTCAGTTTTTCAATGTTTTGGTCTTGAAAGGATGTATCTTCCTCAAGACTTTTATTAACCCGTAGGGAGTCTTCCTCAGAATTATCTTGTTCTTGTATGATCACAGAAGGTTTCCTCTTCTCAAGTATCCTTCCAGACCTAAGTTGAACATCACTAAGGTCTAGAGGAGTAATTAGATAAGTTGGAAATTGTTGTCCTTCTATCATATATGTATTCTGAGGGTTCTTATTATTGGGGTTTGGTATGGGCTGAGCTGGAAATTGATTGGATTTTTGAGGGAATGGTAATGGAAGTGGTTGATTTTGATGAGGTTGGTTCAGATGCTGTTGTTGAGAATTTTGTTGAAAATTTTGTTGAAGATTTTGAGGAAAATTTTGTTGAGAATTTTGAGGATAAAAATGTGGATATGGTGGATAGGATGGTGGATACTGATAATATGGAGAGTATCTTCCATAGGGACCTTGTGATCCTTGTGCCCAAGCTTGAGATTGATTTTGGAATTGGGGCCAAGGTTGCTGCCAAGAATTCCAAGGTGGAGGTTGATTATACATTTGATCATGAAATCCCTGTGTCTGAGATCCCTGCCAAGGTCTTCTAGATACAAAGTTAAGAGATTCTGTGGAATCTGTAGGAGTTTCTTCTTGAAAAACAGCCTTGAGACCAGGAAGAGAAGGACAATTCTTGGTCTCATGTTTCTCGGAACAAATAACACAGGTTTCTACAACTTTTACATCCAAAGGGCACTCTCTCAAGGCATGTTTCTTCCTACATTTGGGACAAAATATTGCCAAGGCATCAGATTCAGCCTTTTGCTTGTTTTTTATCTTGAGGGTGTCTATTTTTTCACTAAGACTCTTTAAGATGTCAGATTTAAAATCATCAAGCATGTGTCCTATTTCTGATCTACTTACAGTCCCAGAAGCAGATTTACTTGCTCTTGCAAGAGCAGGATCTCTTGGACCTTTGACAGTTTTGGATTTCCCTCTGGAAAGGTTGATACATAACTCAGATATTTCGGGTAATGTGAGTTGTGATATATCCCCTTTTCCCATCATGTTAAGGATATCCAACCATTCATCCCTAATGGTTTTCAACAAAAGAGCTTTTAAAGTGTCTTGATCTAGGTTTTCCATTTGTGCCCTTTTTATGTTGTATTTAAATCTTTTCAACAAATCTTCTAAGTTTTCATCTTCTTTTTGTAACATCTTGAACACTTCTTCCTTATGATTAACCGGCATACAATAATCCAAGTATCTCTCTAGAAATGCTTGTTTCATGTCTTCCCATGTTCTAATGGAACTATTGTTTAAACTCATAAACCACTTCAATGCTGCTCCTTTTAGAGTTGAAGGAAACAATTTCAATTTTTGAGCATCTTGAAGATAGTCATAAGTCCTACACAACACTTCAAATTCGAATAAGAAAGTTTCAGGATCCTCAGTTTTAAGTCCATAGAAGTTCGGAAGGACGGAAGGTGAAATGTTTTTCATGGTTGTATTGGTTTCTTCATCAAGTATAGGGAACCCAAAAGAGCTTCCTATTCTACCTCTTCCTCCATCTGCACCTCTACCTCCTCTTCCTTCTTCTCCTCTACCTCTACCTCTACCTCCTCCAAATAATGTGTGTTCTCCATTAACAACTCCTCCTCCTCCTTCTTCTGCCATGGTTGACTCTCCTGTAGAAGTAGAAAGATTTGTGTCTCTAACAGGAGTCTTTAGATCTTCTTCTATGGCAGGTTCAGTGGATGAAGTGGAAGGTTTTTCTAATGGAATAGGTGACCTTAGATCTTCTAGAAGTCCAGGATCAGTAAAGGATGGAAGATGGGTTTGAGTTGAAGGTGTACTAGCTCTGGATCTATATGAAACAAGTGGTGTTCTAGAAATCAAACTTCTACCTCTGCTACTTATAAATCTTCCCCTTGAATCTCTCTCCCTACGCATAAAATTGTTTTTGGATGCTAAGAAACAAAGGTTACCTAGTTTTCACTTCCCCGGCAACGGCGCCAAAATGTTGTGTCTCAATCTAGTCTCCTAAACTGAGCTCATTTAATTGTCAACCAGGATTTGTAAACTGCTGAAGTGAAGTGTACCATATGTACCTAGGTGCTTGTTTCCTAATGTGTTGTATGTGGTTTTGTGATGTTTTTGGTCTTTTGTGATGATTTGTGATGTTTTTGGTCTTTTGGTGTTTTATGTTCACAATGAAACTGCCTAGAAAACTAATGGAAAGAAGTTAGTGGTCAAAACAGAGTTAAATCTAATGTATGGAATGGCAAATGCAATTAGAAATACTGAAGCAAAATCTGAACTATGACTAAATAGAAACAAAAGCTTGATAATGACTTCTTAGGCAAATGACACAAACTAAACTTGAGAAATGATCACTAAATATGCAAGTTCTCTAACTAGACAGTTAAACACTAATCTTATCATGATGCAACATTTTGTTCTAAGCTCATCTATTCCATGACTAATTCCTAGTTCTATTCTGCAATTTAATTGAATGTCTCAGAACCTATACTCAAAGAGTTATTGGTTTCTTTTCAAAGTAGTTCTTTTGAGGAAGAACTCTGTTTATAAAATGATGAGGAATTTGCAGAGATACTTCAGACCTTATAGTGATGTTATCTTCTATTCCTATGGTTATGGATCACTTGTAGTTTTCAGAACAAAAAGATGTTTGTGAATAATGAAGGTTGTCTTGTGAATCCTAACAACTAAAGTAATCTATTGTGCAAAGGATGACAATGTGAATATGAGATGCAAGTGCAATGAGTTAATCTAATAATGAACCTAAGATGCCATTAAACTAGAACAATGCTGAACTATAAGTCATCATCAAACTTGAAACAGAGTAACTGAACATGAATTAAATGCAAATGAAACTCCGGAGTTGTTCTAACTGTACTAACATGCATTAATCTATGAAGTTACACAATCTGTTTGTTCATCATTAGTGATATCTTGGAAGAGTTCCTTCTTTTGGAAGAGGTAGAACAATTCTGACTGTGTACTTGTATGCAATTGAAAACAAATGAACTGAAAGCAAATGAAAAACTAAGTTATCACATCCATACCCTACTCGTCATTATGATATCTTGGGCAAGCGTTTAAGAGTGAGATCAGAGTTGATACTTAGTAAAAACACACAATTAAATCATTCATTATCACAGTCATATCTTGAACTTCTTAAGGATGTATTGGAATAATTTCTTCTTGTGGAAGAGTGATGAGAACAAGTGTAACTGTGATAGTGGATAGAAAAAACTACAACTAAATCCTACATTACCATAGCTATTCTTCATTCATTTTTATGATCTTTTGGAAGAATGTCTTCTTGTGGAAGAACTGGAATGAATATAACTACAATATCTAGTTAAAAACAAATACAAATTCAACTCCTATCCTACAATACCATAGTCATTAATCATTCATCATTTTGGTCTGTTGGAAGAGTGTCTTCTTGTGGAAGAGATGGAACGAATATGACTACAGTAGCTAGTTAAAACAAATACAAATTTAACTCCTATCCTACAATACCATAGTCATTAAACATTCATCATTTTAGTCTGTTGGAAGAGTGTCTTCTTATGGAAGAGCTAGAATGAATACGACTACAATAGATAAAACAAAACAACTACCAATTCAAATGCAAAACGTAAAGGCAGCTAGGAAAACTTATCTAGTTTACGCAAAAGAAATCCGTGCAAGAGGCAGGGGCCCTCTACCACTTGACGGCATTCAACTCCAAATTAAATCACGCCTTCAAAATAACTTTGTCTGCTCCATTAACGATGTAATAGTTTGAACATAACACTCTGTGTCTTCAAGGACGTAACACAGAGTTTAAACAAAATCTAGCAGCAAATCTAACATAAAATCTCTAACATAGCTCTCGGTCTCCCAAGAGTTTATAAAGCAAATGCACGTAACAATAATTACAACAATTTAGGAACAATGTCTTTCCTAATCCAAATCACGTTAGAACTCTTTGAAGTGGCTGCGTGAAGAAGAAAAGACATCTGGACTGAAACAGTCCTAGTAGGAGTCTTCCTTCATAAATGTGTTTCCCACGTGCATAACCGTACCCAGAATCCATTTCTTCTTCCATGACGAGCAACGAACCATGTAGACACGACGTGGATCATGCCCATATGCAGTTTTTCTCAAGAGGCCACCTGGAACATACTCAAACATGAAGGTAGCTGCGGAATCGCCGGTTAGCTACGGAATGTCTGCATTCTGCAGCTAGTTCCGGTCAAAATGCTTAACAATGGAAAAAATCACAAAATTCAACAAGTCAGTCATGTAAACCATTCTAGAAGTAATTTTAACTATTTTTATTGATCAATTGGGTTTAAAATAGAAATGGACAAGGGAGAATGAGGTAAAATGAGGTGAAGGAAAGCACAAATTTGAGGCTCAACACGGAAGTGTACCGATGTCATAGAGAAGGGGAAGCTGGAAGTAAGACAGAAAAGCCTTGGCAAGGGTCGCAAAGGTAGTATGAGAGGACGAGGCATGGTCAACATACCACTTGGAAGTTTCTCCAATAAGCATACGCTGGAATAACCAAAGATGGATAGAGTCATCGGTGATGGAGTTAGACGAGCACCACATGTGGAAAGAACGAACATGGTTGGTAGGATTCTCTCCAACAATTCCTTGAAACTTAGGGGTGTCTGAATGGGGCTTGGTTGGCATAGCAGGCCAACCAAGATCATGGTGTATGGGGTCATTAATCAATTGGCTAAAATCAGGAAGGCTTAGGCCCGCCATATAAGGAAGCAAGGGAGTAGCTGGAATAGTTCCTGTTGTGGCACCACTATTAGCATTTCCAGCATTAGGGCTGGGTTTCCACCAGTGGTAGGTATTGAACCAGACATGATGAAGGTGAAAGGTAGAGGAGAGCCGGGGATAGAAGCAGAAGGGGAACCCGATGAACCAAAATCCATTAGGGGAATTTTGAGGTCTAAAATGGGCCTCCTAAGAATAATGTACAACAATAATAAACTTTATAAAAACCAATAAGATTAAAGATGATGATTTCAACCATGGAGGATCATTCACCATTTTTTAAGTAAAAGGGTAAAAAGATTAAAAAATAATAAAATAATAAAACTACTTTTTCAACTCATATTTTCAACTTATCTCCCAATTTTTTTACTGAAATATTGAGTGGGGGTACTCGTTGATGCAAAATTTAATTCCTCATTCAAGGAGGAATTAAATTAGAAATACATAAAAAAATGTGATTACAATCACATTTTTCATGTAGAATTACCCAGAGAAAGTATGTAACATGGGTGCTCCTTGGATGAGGAATTTAATTTTTCATCTAATGAGTACTCTCGCTCGAAATTTGAGTAAAAAATTTGGGAGATAAGTTTAAAATATGAGTTGAAAAAGTAGTTTTTTCAATTTTCCCTCTAAAATTTGATGATGTTCCCAAATATTATTTTATTATTTCCATTATTATTTTATAATTTCATTAGGAGGCCCATTTTAGACCTCAAAATTCCCCTAATGAGTGTCAGAATGGGGACTCGGTGGAGGAAGCCCACGAACCCTACGCGGCGGGGTAAGTCTTCCTAACAGAATCTGAGGATGAAGGCCTTGGAGTCTCCAGGATAAACACCTTGGGGGCACAATGATGGTAAAGAGACATGGAATACAAAAAGGAAGAGAGGTATAAAAGGGTAGGGAGGTGCAGGATTAATTGATTACAATGCTTAAAAAGGGGCGGGGAGGTGCATGATCAATTGATTACAATGTTTAAACAAGATCAACGAGGTGCATGATCAATTGATTACAATGTTTAAGTCTTGGCCTAGTGGTGTAAACCATGCGCTCTTAAAATTAGGGTGTGCATGTATGTGATAAGTGTGTTAATTTTAATTAAGCCCATACATGTGTAGAGGAAAAAAGAAAAAATATGTTGTATAACTGTAAATAAATCTGAAAATGACAGTAGAGGAAACTGAACGCAACAGTAAAACAAATAGCTAAAGATGCATCAATTTAAACCGAAAGAGGAGGGATTCCCAAAAAATAGCCTATGGGTGGGAAAAATCTACTAAAAACACATAGAATAGCCAATGTATCTAAAGTCAAGAGGGACATGGATCTAAAAGTCAGATCTGCTAGAAAGAGGGGCAGAAAACAACAAAAAACTAGGGGTAAAAATGCTGCAAAAAGGGGAGGGGGGCGAAAGGCTACAACCTGAAGGGAAATCGAGGGGAACTTAAAGGAATACCAAAAAAAAATGAAAAGAGGTGTTTTGGATTGATAAATAACCAATCTAAAATGGATATGAAAGTACAAGTTCATATCTGAAAAATGGATGAAAATACTGAAATTTCAGAGGGCCTACTTTAGCTAAACTCCTCCTAAAAAGGTGGAAGAGTATTGAAGCCCTAAGGGGCTTAGTTCCTACTTCGACGAGTAAAACTAAGAAATTACAGGTCCAAGATGAGTGAAGAGGGAGGTCAAACAACCGTGAACAATGGCCAAGACAAACCAAGAAAAATCACAAAAAATTACCCACAAAAAGTATAGGTCACAATTTCTGACCTGTTTTCTGTGCAGGTCGCAGGTTTCAGGCCATTTCATGATTCTTGGGAGCTTAGGTTGCATTTTTTAGCCCAAAAAGTGCGACCTACACTTGCAGCTGTTTTGGGAGCGGATTTTAGAAAAAAGTGTCGTCCATGTTGCGGCTGATACCTGTTACCTGCGCAATAGGGCCAGAAACACACATAAGTTAGAATTTTTTATGTTTTAGGGTTTTAAAGGTTAAAAACGACATCAATAAATGAAAAATAAGAAGTTGAAGAAAAACCCTAGGGGCTGAAGAAGTTGGTCATGCAGGGATCTGAAAAATGACAGTAGTCATAATTATAAATCCCTAGTGGAGCCGCCAGTTTTTTGTGTGAATTCTAATCGCAAGCGTACAAAAAAAACTCACTTTAGTTGTGCATTAAAAACAGACCTAACATCAAAGATGGCCATCAATTTCCTTATATCTACAATTAGTGATCAGAATATATGCTACAAAAATCCAGATAGATGCAGTTAAATATATTAAACAGGAAATAATAAGCAAGAGCTACTCCATGCATCCAATGAACAAGATAAGAATTTTTAAATAATTTTTTGTATTATGACACCTGAGAAGGGAACACAGAAAGATGTTACCAGTCGCTCTCAATGGGATGGGGTTTTGTATGTCCTCAACGCTTCAGATCCAACATCTCTCTCTCTTGATGGTGTAGAAAGCCCAGACAAAATGGAACCAAAAGGGAGCTCACAAGAAAAAAATATAAAAATATGACAATGATTGAGGATAAAAGTAAGACCAAAAGTATAGATCAAAATGTGATCTCTAGGCAAAAAAGGTAGTGAATAAATGGAAAAACCCTTCTATTTATAACAAAATATTGAGTTAGTATAGATATTGGTGCATAACTAAAATATTATTAACCAAATCTACATCCAACTTTTATGGAATATTTTATTATTTTTGTTGGAGAGAAAAAGAATTTGAATTTGGTCAAATCCATTTATTTAGAAATTAATAATAAATTAATGATTTATTTATTATTTGAGAATGTGGTTGAGTAATAATTAAATAAATAGTGATTTATTCAATTATTTATAGATTATTTAGTCAAATTTAACAAGGAATATGATTTAAATAATTTTTTAAATAATTATTCCGAGAAAATAATAAGATAAATACTGATTTATCTAATTAATTTTCCCGTTTTGGGTTAAATATAACTAGGAATATTAATTAAACATTGGTTTAATTAATTATCCCTTGAGGAAAATCAAACAAATAAGGATTTATTCAATTATTCCTCATTGTGTTTCCTGTTTAGACCAGAAACAACTTAATAAATTATGGATTACTAAGTTATTTTTCATAGTAAAAGCACTTTTACTATGGTAAAATTGGTCTTACATGGTGTACTTTAGTCCATCTAATAGTAACAGGTTAGATGACCCAAAATTGGTGTAACATCTACAATACCACTTCATGAAAAGAAATAAAAAATCACTAATGAACAATATCTTCATATGCATAAAAGAATAATAGAAGAGGATCCTAACTAAGGAGGTCCTTGTTGTCCTTATTTATAAATTGATTCATCATTAATGTCATTGTATGAAAACGGGAAATTCAGAAAATCACTTTAAACAAAAGCAAGGAAGATGAATTATAGTTTCTATTCTTTGATCACATAGAAGGAGAGTTTAAATTAAACAATGGTTTGACCCTTCATATAAAAATTAGAGTTTACATTAAGATTCATCAAAAAACACAATTTGTCATCATACATCTAATTAACTGATTCAAACAATGAAGCAAAACTAGTTTATGAAATTTCAACTAAGTTATCTAGAAAGTGCACTTAGCTCGGTGTGGGGGCCCTCCACCCTTGCCTCGCACACTAAAAGTATTTCTCATCTACTGGAACTCAATAAATAATTCACCACATTTAACAACAGAAAGAAGATAGAACTAGTTTCTTCAATTAACTCACAATGTTCAGAAATATCAAAGTGAAATCATAAAAATTCTACATGTTCATGCCTTCAATGCTCCTGGATTAAATAGAAAAATAATAAGAAATTTATGCTATTATGTCTCTATCAGCATTATATTATCTAATACAATCCATCTAAGTCTAATTCATCCAATTAGTTACACCAAATCTGGAAAAATCCCAAAATCTACTATATCTGCCCTATTTTCTAGGGATTCCTGGAAAATAGGTCATGTTTGGCCAGCTTTGACTGGGCCTGTTTTAGCTCAGTTTGACCGAACCAATAGGTAAAAATCCATCCTTAGTTCCCAATATTTCTAAATATGTGCTCAGCTCATGCCCAATGTCCTGCAAGTATGAATTCAATGAAGAAATGATCCGGATTTATGTAGGAATGCAACAGAATAAAGATATAACCATAAATACAGAGATGCAGCGGAAATAACACTTCATTTCATTAAAATCAAAGAACTGAAATTTGCTTACATATAGAATGGAAATAAAACTAGCTAGGGTGCTGGTAGCTATCTCTGAGAAGAGATGTGGCAGCTACAGGCTTCTGAACTCAGTTACAATGAGGCTCGAGGGCCTATTTATTATTTAGAAACAATGGGAAATCCTAAACAGCCAAAACCCTAACCCTAGGAGATGAAGCGCCAAAACTATGGGCCCCGTTTGGGTAAATTGGTGTTTCAACTTCCCAGAGGCGTAACTTTGGCATACGATCTCCGTTTGACGCGTACCATACCTCGTTAGAAAGATCTATCCGAGGACTACAAATTTGGAACGAGCAACATCGGTCCATGGACCCATGTTCCTCTCCGTTTTCCCAAAAAACGTCGTTTAGGGCCTCAAAACGGCTCCGGAAGTTTAGGACCCGAAAAACTGCTAAAAATAGTAAACTGTGCCGAAACTGAAAAACTGAAATAGACAATGGTGGAGCCCAAAGTGGAATAGGCGGGTGACCACCAATATCCACCTGGATCATTCCTCCCCCCTTAGGAAGCAATGGTCCCCATTGCGTTAAGTTCCTCCATGAGATGAGGAAAATTCTGCTGAACTTGGTCCCTGGTGAACCACTTTCCTTGGTGCAGGAGTTGGCCAGCTTTGACAACCCGATACAGTTGGATCTTCTGTTGGCGAGTGTTCTTGATTTGCATGTCCATGATAAAATCTGTGGTGGCCTGTTCCATGCAGTCTGGGTTTAACTCTATTGGTGTGAGTTGTTCTGCAATGTCCGAGGTGTCCAGTAGAGGTGGGAAGTAAGGATGAAGGCGATCCACATTGAAGACTGGGTGCAGACCAAGGAATGGTGGAATACTGAGCTCGAATGCATTTTTCCCTACAGCCTTGGTGATGGTGTATGGCCCGTATCAGAGCGGGCGAAGCTTGCGGTGGGGTCCAGTGAGGCGCTCCTTCTGCAAATGTAGCCATACTTTGTCACCCACCTGGAAGTTGTGTGGCACCCGGTGTTGATCATGGCATTACTTGTACTTGGCATTGGCTCTGTCCAATATATCATGAACCTATTGGCGGATGTGTTGAATGCGCTCGATGAAGCTACTGGCTTTGTCAACTTCAGACTGGACATGAGCTGAATTGGCCTGAGCAGCTGCAAATGGCATGGCTACGTCAATGGGACATAGTGGCTGGAATCCCAAGCCCACCTAAAAGCGGCTATGGCCGATTGAACTGTGGAGAGCCCGATTATAAATATGTTGTACATAAGGGAGGCTCTCGTCCCATGTGCGTGGATGCTTTGAATTGTACATACGCAGAATGTGTACAATCATTCTGTTGACGACCTCTGTCTGGCCATCTGTTTGGGGATGGAAAGCTGTGGACTTGGTGAGCTTGGTATCCAACATCGACCAGAGGCTGGACCAAAATGTGCTGAGGAACCTGCTATCCCGATCTGATATGATAGACTGTGGGATCCCAAAGTGCACCCACACTCGTTCAAAGAAGAGTTTAGCGGTGGCTTCTGCTGTGATATTCTTCTTGCAGGCCGCCATAATGGCCATCTTCGAGAATCTGTCGACGACCACAAAAACACAGTCATTTCCCTGCTTAGTAGAAGGCAGGCCCGACATGTAATCCATGGAGATGGATTCCCAAGGTCGACTAGGGGTAGGTATAGGAGTATATAGGCCTTGCTTCTTGATGGTCGGTTTGGCAATGGCACAAGCAGTGCAGGATCTGATGTGCTTCTCGACATCCTTCCGAAGGTTCGGCCAATAGAAATACTTCTGCAGGATTGCTACTGTTTTCTCGACCCCGAAATGCCCAGCGACTCGACTGTAGTGTGCTTCCCATATCATCTTGGCACGTTCGCTTGAAGGAACACAAAGGTGTCCCATGTGACATAAAAGTGCATCTTGGAGGTGAAAATTTGGAACTTGCGTACCCCCCAAGAGTGCCTTGTAAGTGTGGCCGAATTCTGGGTCACTCTCATAGAGAAGCAGCCAATCAGAAGTCTCGTGCCCACAAGAGTTGAGCACAGTGGTGAGCGCCACGATCGGTGGTCGGCTGAGGCAGTCAGCAACATGATTAGTGCTACCCTTCTTGTACTTGATGTTCAAATGAAACTGTTGTAGATATGTGGACCACTTCTGATGGCGATCATTCTACAACTTCCCTTGTGTCTGTATGAACTGCAAGGGCCTATGGTCTATGTGGATGATTGTTTCCTTCCCAAAATGTAATGCTTCCATTGTCGACAAGCTTGCACAATGGAGTACATTTCTTTGTCATATGTGTGGTACTTGCGAACTGTGTTAGACAATGTCTCACTGTGAAATGCCACTAGATGTCCCTGTTGAGTAAGAACTGCCCCAATAGCATAGTGAGAGGCATCTGTCTTGATATCAAATGGCTGTTGCAAGTCTGGTAAAGTGAGCATTGGGGCAGAACAGAGGCGATTTTTCAATTCTGTGAATGCCTTCTGTTGAGGTTCCGACCAAAAAAATTTTGCTCTCGCTCCTCCCTTGGTGACTTGACTCAAGGGCCAAGTGATATGAGAGAATCCCAACACGAACCTCCGATAGAAATTAGCAAGACCCAGAAAGTTGCGAAGCTCTGTTATAGTGGTTGGGGCTGGCCAATCCTAAATGACTTGGATCTTGGCTGGATCCACATGCACCCCCCTTTCATCAATAATGTATCCCAGATATTGAACCTGGGTCATGCCAAAAGTGCACTTCTCCAAATTGGCACACAACTTGTGTTGCCGCAGTGTTTGGAGGACTTGTCGGATGTGGTGAAGGTGCTCTTCCCAAGTCTAGCTAAAGATCAAAATATCATCCAAGTACACCACTACAAATGAGTTGGTGAATGGCCGCAAGATGTCATCCATCATCCTCATGAAGGTGGCGGGAGCATTCGTCAACCCGAAAGGCATGACCAGCCATTCGAAAAGGCCTTCTTTGGCTTTGAAGGCAGTCTTCCACACATCGGAGGGTTCAATTGGTACCTGGTGATACCCAGACTTCAGGTCGATCTTGCTGAAATATTTTGCACCTTTGATTTGGTCCAGAAGGTCATCAATCCGTGGGATTGGGTACCTATTCCGGACAGTGATCTTGTTCAGCGCCCGATAGTCAATACAGAGTCTCCACGTTCCATCCTTCTTCTGTACCAACACGATCGGGCTCCCACAGGGCGATGAACTTGGTCTGATGTGACCTTTCTGCAACAGCTCCTGAATCTGCCTCTTGATTTCATCATTCTCCAGAACAGAGCGCCGATAGATCGGTCCATTAGGTAGCGGCACACCTGGGGTCAGATCAATCGGGTGCTTGACCTGACAGTGCAGAGGAACCCCTGTGGGTGAGGTGAATATGTCCCCGTACTCCTCCACAACCTTATCCATTTGTTGTTGTTGTGCGGAGGAGCCCTGTCTGGAGGTCGTGGCCACAGTCTTCTTCTTGCCCTGGGGGCGGATCATCAGGAAAACGAATTTCCTGGTTTGGGAAATGAGCTTACTACATTGTTTTGCAGTAACCAAAGAGATAGCGGCAGGAGGTGGTACCTCTGGTATCCTGTACAACTTATTTCCCAAAGTAACAATAACAGCACGAGGTCGAGACTCATACACAACATGACGCTTCCAAAAGTATGGTTGTCCTAATAATACATCAGAAACATCAATAGGAGCAACATGACATAATACCTCATCCGTGAAGGGCTTGAGGCTATAGGGAAGGCGACACTGCCGGCTGACGCGGAGATCTCGTCCTTGGTGAAGCCACCCGATGGTGTATGGATGTGGGTGAGCTGTGGTCGGCAAGCCCAACCGCTTCACGACTTCTTCTGAAATGAGGTTCTTTTGGCTCCCATTGTCGACAATGAACTGTACCGAGGAGCCCTTTACCCACATCTGGGAGTGGAAGAGACGTTCCTCCTCCTCTGGATCTTTTGGTTCCTCCTTTTGGATCTTTGTAGTGGCAACAGTGGCATTGGGCTCTGCATCAATAATCTGTTTCCCTTTTTCATTCGCCTTTTCAGGTTCTGATTCAAAGTCAAAGCATACATCTGACTCAGAAGCCCTCATCTCGGCCACTAGCGACTGCTTGGCCCGACACTCACTTGTGTTGTGAGTGGAGCTCTTATGGAACTCACACCACTTTCCCGTGTCCTTCTTTGGCTTTGCAGTGCTATTCTTTTCGTGTGGCTTCGATGAGTTGTCTTTAGCCGTCATGCCTTGGCTCTGTCCTTTGTTCTACGGTTTGGAAGCACCTTTCCCTTGCTTTTGATTCGCAGATCCAAAGTCTCGCTTCTTCTGCTTGAATTTCTGCTCAATCTTGGCAGCATACCGGTATGCCGTACCAAGCGAGGAGATGTCGAGGAACTCCATTTTCTCCTGAATGTATCTGTGTAGACAACTACGATACTTTAGCACCAGATGTTTCTCTGAATCTTTGATACGCAACTTTGTGTGCAGGGTATGGAACAGATTCGTCAGCTCATGCACATCTTGATCCCTTTGTTGTCGTAGCGTGGTCCATTGTATGTACTTGTCCTCATAGCTCCCCACGGGATAGTACTGTTCCTTGACTGCGTCTTGGAAGGAATTCCAAGTTAGTATGGCCGAGAACAGAGAGGGTTTTTTCTGGTCCTTGTTCTCATAGTAGGTTTCCCACCAATCCTTAACATGGGGGGTAGCTTTGAGGAGTGCAAAAATAATCTTCTCCCGGTCTGAAAAGTCATGAACCGAGAAATATCCTTCTAACAGATTCAACCATCTATCTACGGTATCTACGTCTATTTGACCCTCAAATATGGGAATGTCAAAATTTACTTGTACCTTAAAAGGAGTCGCGCCTCTAGAGTGGCTGCTGGATGCAGATGCGCCGCCGGTGGGTAGCCGTTGAAGGATCTGAGCAAAGTTATCCATCATCACGTTCCTTTGTCTTTCGAGGGCCTCCTCGAGCAATATTTTGATAGGATCTCCTCCTCCCTCATCTTTCTTTTCGTCCCCCATGGGCGTCCGTCGAGGTTTGCGAGGCTGATCTTGCAAAGGTTCCACCAGATCAAGCCCTAGCTCCTTATACCCCGACCTCGTTGGGGACATGCAAAGAAGGATTGAGAAAAAGCAGACCGCTCTGATACCACTGATCCGGATTTATGCAGGAACGCAACATAATAAATATATAGCCATAAATACAGAGATTCAGCGGAAATAACACTTCATTTCATTAAAATCAAAGAACTGAAATTTGCTTACAGACAGAATGGAAATAAAACTAGCTAGGGCGTTGGTAGCTATCTCTAAGAAGAGATGTGGTGGCTACAGGCCTCTGAACTCAGTTACAATGAGGCTTCAGGGCCTATTTACTATTTAGAAACAATGGGAAATCCTAAACAGCCAAAACCCTAACCCTAGGAGATGAAGCGCCAAAACTATGGGCCCCGTTTGGGTAAATTGGTGTTTCAACTTCCCAGGGGCGTAACTTTGGCATACGATCTCCGTTTGACGCGTACCATACCTCGTTAGAAAGATCTATCCGAGGACTAAAAATTTGGAATGAGCAACATCGGTCCATGGACCCATGTTGCTCTCCATTTTCCCAAAAAACGTCGTTTGGGGCCTCAAAACGGCTCTAGAAGTTTAGGACCCGAAAAATGCTAAAAATAGTAAACTATGCCGAAACTGAAAAACTGAAATAGACAATGGTGGAGCCCCAAGTGGAATAGGCACGTGACCACCAATATCCACCTGGATCAAGCAATTACGGGAATTTTCAGTTTTGCCCAAAAATACTCTTAAAACCCAATTTTTGCAAAAATATCTAAAAATTGAAAAACATAAATTATTTACTTGAATATGCATAAATTGGTCAAAATAAGTCATATATGGATGGTATAAGTTTGAGTTTTATGGAAAGTAGGTGTATTTTAATAAGAAAAAATTGATAAAAAATAATGGCCAACAAGAATTTCACTTGAAAAATTCCTCATTTCTCTGTTGTCCATGTATTATTTTTTTTAGGTATTCCATGCTATCAAATATCTATTTCTATTCTATCAAATTTTTTAGGCTACAATGTTCTTTTTTTTCCCTAAATTCATTTTTGGTTTTCCATTTTTCTTAGCTAATTTTTTTTTTTTAAATGGAAAATTTATTTGAAAATTTTAATTCTTTCAATCCAACATGGATCCAAAATCCATGGAAAGTGCATGGGATCATTGTGATGTGATTGAGCTAAAAATGATATGCAAATTTTTCAATAAAAATATTGGAGGTAGTGGTATTCTCATATTGAAACAACACCTAGCTGGGATAAGAGGCCAAGTAAATCCATGTGAAGCACCAAATGAAGCGTTAGGTCCTATTAGGGCATAACACCTTTCCAAGTTTGAAATGTTTTAGGAGAATAAGGTTAGGTAGAAGGCCATCCAAGATGAAATTTCAAGGAAGAGGGAATTATTACTAGCCATGAAAGAGATTTGGTGTGATGATTATGAGATTCAAGACTCATCTTCTATCCCTTCCACCAATGATCTCTTTCAATATGTTCCTCCTCCCCTTGGCCAACAATATAAATGAACAAAGATAAAAAAACATCCAAAGTTATTTATCATCCTCTGCGACCATTTCCTTTGCTAATCCCACTTCCTTCCAGCCAAGTGGTCAACCCACTTTGGATCAACATTGGAAACAAAATTCAAATAAAATTTTTATCAATACATTGGTTGATGGTGGTTTAATAACACTGGTGAAAATTCCATATAATAAAAGTTAATAAAGGAAAAATAATAACCAAGGTCATAGGAGATGTATTCAAAGCTGAATGTTGGGAAAAACATCCTAGTGTGGGTGTTCATATGGTTTATTATGGATATGGAAATTGGCAAAGGAAATGGATAAGGCTTTGGAAAGAAAAAGTGGCATTTATTTGCATTTATTTACGAAAATGATGGAAAATAGGAGAAAAGGGTGGTTAAAGGCCACATGATGCATGTGAGGAGTAAAATTAAGGAAATAATGGAAAATTGAAGAAATTAGAGGGCTCATTAATAAAAAGGATTTTGAGGACCAGTTCATGGATTTTTTCAATTTAGTTTTGGAGCTCTCATCTTCTCTATCTCTCTCTCATACTCTTGGAAACTTAGATTTTCTTGGAGCACTCTTAGAGAGTGTGGCATACTTAGAGTTTTGGACCAAGAAGGAAAAGTGAGAGAAGGAAAGCAAAATATGACCTCAGGATCAACATATAGAGTGGAGTTTTCTTGCATGTACAGAGTTGCATGTATGTTTTTCTCACTAGTTTGGGAATGCATGGTATATGCATGTGGTTTCTTGGTTATGATCTATCATTGGCATGGAGGATTTCATGGATTGACAATGGATTTGTATAGCCTTTGAATTTCCTAGATAGACATGGTGTTGTGGGTTCATTTCCTTTTGTTTTCTGGTTGTCTCTCATGTTCCTTTTGCTATGGGTTGAGTTACTAGTTCCTAGAGCCTTGGTTGGATAATTTTCCGGAGCCATGTAACAACTTTGGTTGAGTTACTAGTCATGGAGCCTTGGTTGGATAAATACATTGGTGGGTTTAGTTACTAGTCCTAAAGCCTTGGTTGGACAAAATATCTGGAGCTCGGCATCAGCTGTGGGTTGAGTTACTAGTCCTAGAGCCTTTGTTTGAACAAACCCTCTAGAGCCCTAGGCACCTTAGGTGGAGACCAATCTGGTGATGGTTGTGATGTCCCACGATGTGGTTGAATCAACAGTTGAGGGTTGAGGTTATTTGGACTCTGGAAGCCCTGGTTTGGTTTTGATGTATTTATTTTATGTGATCCCACATTCATTCTTGGAATATGTCGCGAGGGTGACTCGATGAAGAGATATTTGGGTCAGCCATGTCTATGGTCGGGTGGAATGTGGAAGTCCCTGACTTAGCTGCATTTTTATTATGGAAATAAGAGATCTTTTCCTCTTGTATTGATGTTTTAAATATGCTTGTTATTATGTGGCTTATATGGTTGTTATGTGTTTCTCATTTCTATTGTTTATATGCTCGTTATGAATGTGTTTTATAATAGTGATGATGCATGTATCTCATTGAATTTTGAGTTATAAATGAATGAATAATGTAAATATGACCAAATAGATGATAATTCAGTTAATGAGATGAGGCAAAAATGATTCTTAGTGATTCAAAGATAAGTATGAGACCCCTATGATAAACTTGTAGATTACATATTTATGACATGTTTTATGAAACACCTATCATGGCTAGTAGGGATCGAGTCAAGTCCTTGTTCAAGTGTTTGAATTTACATCGTTATTCCTCTTTTATCTTTCAGTTATGAAAGTTTCATGGAATTCTTGGCAGTTACCAGAGCTCTAGGCCTCAAAAAGTGGCACAAAACTCAAGGTTGCAGGCTGATAACTATTGGGAAAACTCCCCAGTCACATGCATAGCCATGTTGTGCATGCGAATTGAGGCTTCCAGTCGCACTCTTGCCCATGTCAAGGGAGAGACTGTGGTATTGATGCATGAAAAGGTAAGGTTGGATTAGGGGCTAGCCTCTTGGAAGGTATGGATATATCCTGGGTGTCTTGTAGGATGTGCAGAAGGTTTGTGTTGTTTTTTGGTGTTGGATCCACTTCCTTAAGCTGACGTAGGAGGTTGAATTAGATCATAGTAACTCTTCGTCACATGTTTACCCCAATTGGCCAGTTACTAGCGTAGATGTGGGAGAAGGGTGTTACAAACTAGTATTAGAGCCATGGTTCACCCCTTGGACAGGATGGGCAGTGTGTTGGTCTTGCATTCATGTGAATTACGTATGTGTTTGTTATGCTTGTGGTCTATGTTCTTATTTTATATGCATGGTATTGGTCATGGTTGCAGTGATGTCACCATAGGATAAATGATGGTGTTGTTGTGAGTGTATGACTAGTTATGTATTTTTTATACATGTCAAGTTCTTACATGTTGTTAAGTGTACATTGGTATGGTTGTTATTGACATGCATGACGTCATGGTATGTGTAATTGATATGGCCATGCATTGATGAATGGACACTAGCTAGAATGATGTTTATATATTGTTCTGTCTATATGCTATTATGATTATGTTTACACATGCGTTATGTTGATTGGTTGATATTGCAGGAGATATCCTCCCCAAATTATGCTAAGGCAGGTTTTTTTATTGTGATTTGGTTTAACTAACATAATATGCCTTGTGTTAGTATGAATTATTAATACAAATGTATGAAATGAGATCGCTTTAGCTACACATGAAAAATAACCCTAACAACAAATATGGTTGTCTAACTTCTTAGATCTGAAATACACGGCCAAAAAAAAGGCAAACTAATACCATATCTATGCAAATAAAGCAGCTAAAAAGAAAAATGAAATAAGAGTTTCTCCAAAATATCCAATGGACAAGACAATAATTATAAATAATTTTTTGTATTATGTTAACACCTGGGAAGGGTACTAATACAGTCCCCCTCAATGGGATGGGTTCTTGGCTATCCTCAAACGCTTCATTTCAAAGTTTCTCTCTCAATAGTGTAGAATACCCAAGACATGTAGAACTCAAAGGGAGATCAATAAGCAAAAATAAACTAAAAATAATCAAAGATAGACAATGATAAGAGGATCAACGTCCGACCATGATAAAAGGATCAAAGGTAAGGAATTAATGGAAAACCCTCTTATTTATAACAAAATATTGAGTTATCCTTGATAATGGTGCATAATAAAATATTATTAACCAAAATCTAGATGTAACCGCTTAGAATATTTTATTATATTCTGTTGGTGGGAAAATAAATTTAAATTGGTTAAATCCATTTATTTAGAAACAATAAAAAATTAAAATATTTTTTTATTATTTCAAGGATGGGATCAAGGAATAATTAAACAAATAATGAATTATTTTATTATTCCTAACTAATTTAGTCAAATTTAACAAGGAATATTAATTAACTAATGATTTAATTAATTATTCCTAGAGAATAATAAGATAAATAATGATTTATCTATTTATTTCTCATTAATTGGGTTAAATATGAACAGGAATATAATTAAACAGAGGTTTAATTAATTATTCCTAGAGGAATAATTAAATTTCTAGAGGAAAATAAAATAAATAAGGATTTATTTAATTATTCCTCATGGGCTTTTCTATTTGGACCAAAAATAACGCAATAAACTATGGTTTGTTAAATTATTTCTTAGTGAAAGAAATTTTACTATGGTAAAATTTGTCTTACATGGTGTATTTCAATCCATCTAATTATACATGGTTAGATGACCAAAAATTGGTGTAACAGATTGCCCCCCAATGTGCGAGCGTTAGGAGCTAATTGCATGACTGAAGTATGTTGTAAGAACACAACCACTAGACACCGAAGGGGAGTCATAGAGAGAGAGATATGTAGCCAAAGCGAAGTGAGAGAGGATAATAACCCTGAGGGGGAAAGAACGACAACCGTAAGTCTCCTTTAATGGTTGAGTACCTGTATACAATGAGGTGGGGGAGGCATACCAATGCCCATCGAGATAAAAAAGTAGAGAGAATAATGGTTTTCCCAGTAGAATGAAACTGAGCTATAAAGTACATGACATGCTGGCGTAAACATGGTCTAGACAAAAATATAATGAATCCCACATACATATTGTGCCTAAGACAATAGCGAGGACTAAATACAGTAATATCTGAGTAAATGAGATATAATAGCAACCAGAGAAGCCATGATAAACAGGAAAGGGCTTTGAAAATATAAATGGATCATATAAGTGATACATGCATGCTAGAGGTGCTACAAGCAGCTAGGGCCAAACCCATCAAATATGTGGAGATTTATCTGAGGCTGTAAAAGAGAATGAGGTAATCTGAGCATGTGGGGGGCTACCTGAAGGGCCACCCCCTCATGAGGTCTGAAACATCTCACACATGCCTGAGAATCACAAGATCAATCTACTAGATCACCGAACTATCGAGTATACGAATCTCGATCATGCTGAAGTGGAGCGGAAGAGAAACAATCAATTCAAAGGGAAATAAGTAGTTCCTTTTCCTAATCCGAGGCACTGAACAATGATGGAAGTTGGAACCAAGATACACCACCCTCTAGCCTTGTCTTCTGGAATGAATGTGTTGATGTCGACAGAAGGAGGTCTTCCATAGGTGAGGCAATGAGGGTCCTCAACTAAGGCACGAGGGAACATAGTAGAGCAACTGATGGAGTGACACCAGGGATGATGATGGAATCAGGTATACTAAGTAGAAAATGGATGACTTCACTTGTCAGAGCATCAAAATGATGGATGACCCGGCAACGACTGACTCGACTCCTGAGGGGATAGGGGACATTGGTACTGGAGGAAAAAATGGGCTACACGAGAGAGGGATAAGGCATAAATGGATGGAATATTGTAACAAGAGGAAAAATGACTTGGGATAGACTCTTAGAATGTGATGACGACTCAACTTGGATGCTCTAATCAAGGGAAACTCGATGATGTTGCAGCATAGAATAGGCTGGGTGGGGACCTTAAAAAGATGAGAAAAATATGATTACTCATGAAGAAAATAGACACATGCATCGAAAATTATGAAGGCTAAGGAGTTCCCCAATTGCAAGTGGTGTAGGTGTATAAATTCTATTTTGAGAGGCAGCGAAGTGACCCTTATTGGAAAAAAGGCTTCGAGATGAAGTTTAAAATCACCAATAACATCGAGGGGGCCCAAAATTACCACTTCCGCCTAGCTGTGCATGAGGACTAGATGGTAAGTGACAAGTTTTTATATTTCATGATGCATTTAAAGTTTTAGAATGATCTATATGGTACTCATTCATTACTTTTGGTATGCAGATATAGCACCGGTGACACCAACTTGGTATATGGGATGACCAAAAACTCCAGGGGCTGGAGATTATAGTACAGTTAGAGGAGCTGACCGAGCAGATTAAGATGCACTATTGGAGGATGTTTGCCACAGATGCGATATTTTTATGACTGGGGTATAATAGCATGGATGGAAAGATCTAGATGACTACTAAATTGATGCATGTGTTGGTCTACCCTTAGAGTGGCGAGGGGTCATGCAGTGCATGGCGATGGCCGGTCAGGGTATGCAAGATTTGCGGGCTGCAGGAGCTGAGACATTGGATCAAGACCCTCTAGATAGTGACTAGATGTAGGGGCATGAGGTGTCCCCATTTTTGGTTTTGTAACATGCTATGGGCATGTCAGATGTATTAGAGTAGAGGGCTCAAAAAAAATTATGATTTTTTGGACACACACTATGGATATGCATCTTTTATATATGACAAGAAGGTGGCTCACCTTTTTTTTACTATTATTATCTTGTGTTAAATGCATGTGATAAGTGCCAATATAGAATATCTTTTGCAATGTTATCTACATAGTGATTTTGGGCTCTAGGTACATCACTGAATGTAATGGTTTCAAATTCATGTATTAAGAGCTTCACTCATAAAAATCTTCTAAAAATGACAGGGTTATGCACACGATAAACACCATTCAATTTTCTGACAAGAAGCAGGGAATCTAAACAAACATGAAGACAAAGGATACAATGGTCATGGGAATCAACTAAAAAACTATAGCTGCATCATATTCAACCTGATTATTGGTGGCAGATCCAATACATATGCCCTTGGAAAGGACTAACGAATGTATGGAGGTGAAAATGGCCGAGGCTGCTCAGGCTAGATTACATGAATAGTGACTTGCACTATTGGCATAATCGACGTATAGTGTGGATGAAGGATCCATCTCAAAGGTGTCACAAGACAACAAAGGAGAATATGATTGACATTGCAAGAAACCTGAACGCATGGCAGAAATAAAACACACATGGGGGATGCTATGGGTAAAATTTATATGCCCCATACACTTGTTAAATATATGATCAATACATGGTGTAGGGAAGCTATCGTGGGGAAAAAAAAATTTTAGTTCACGAAAGTACATACAAAAATGAATGGTGTCTCCTTTCTTGAAAATGGGATAGGAACAACCATCCTGCTTGAGCTTATCGATTGCGGTTTTGAGAGCCTCGCATCAAGAAATGTGTCTCTAATTTTGATGGACATGGTAGGCATCAGGGTGTGTCTCGATATGGTGGTCGAAAATGGCAGGATCATGCTTGGGCCTCTTTGAATATGACCTAGCAGAAAAATTACAGAATTATTTTATGGCTTGGAGTAAGACTCAATTTCTTATAGGGTGTGAGGTGCCCCCAAAGAAATATTTTCTTCGACAAAAGCATCGGGTGCAGCAATGGGATTCCCAAATCGATCAACCTCATTTGAGATGAAGTCTTTAGACTCCACAACATACTGGTGAAGGGACTGTTGTGGAAGGAAGTAAGCATGGTGGTACATATCATCCCAAGGAAAGTCAAGGGTGGTCATTGCTTCCATAATGTCTTCATCAGAGTGAAAGATAGGGGGACTGGCATAACAAAGATCACATGACACGGCGGGACAACTTGACGCATCATCATGAGAGATATGGTTCACATACACATCGCTACGAAGGGTAGACAAAGAGCTACTAGATGAAAAATATAAGAATGTTAAGCCCAAGGTGATCCCTAAAGAGTTTCAGTCAAAATAGAAGGGAATGTCCTAGAGGGGTTTTCCACAAAGGTTCTCATGGATAATGAGAGATAGAGGATGGTAGTCGAAGGTTCCTTCATCTCAACATCGGGGGGAGGTATGACAATGTACTCCACTTTTACTGAGGAAAAATGCACAAGTAGAAGGGTGAAATATCCACTACGAGTGGCCTCTATTTCATGAAAAACTTCAAGATTGTCATGAAATTCATTGAGATGGGGAAAGAGGTGAGAATAATGGCCATAAAGATCACACAAAGCACAAGGGTGGTTTGTGTGCAACGATGTGAGTTTTTTAGCTAAATTTGGTAAGGTAACATGGACCTTTAGGATATCAAATTCGGGAAACGACGCGTTGACCACAGGTTTGAGACGAGGAAGTTCAGGAAAGTTATGGGTGGCATGCCCAAAAGCATCACAAAAAGTGCACGAAGGTGACTTCTTTGGAGGCTTAGGATGAGCAGGAGTTGTTTGGGCAGCCTTATCCTTATGTTCCTTCTTTCTAGCTTTTCCCCCCTGACCAGATGCTTTCGCAACAAGAGTATATTCCTATTGAGGTAGCAGAGGCACTAAAGCAAAGGTAGGACTCGTGGTGACCAATTGGACTGGGGTCAAAGTGGTATAAGGTTTGAGTTGAATAGGCGGAGTTTCTGCTGGGGGATCGATGTACCAGACTGGGATCCCCATGGTCAAATTGGGAAGGATCAATGTATCCATAACAAGAACCAAAAAGACTCCAAAGGGGGGAGCAAGAAACAATATTTGACCGGAGGGGTAATGGCCTGGTAGAATGGCTCCCAACTAGTTAAGGCTAGGGGGAATCGTTCCTAGTTGAAAGGGAGTGGAAGAGACACTAGTAGTAGAGGAAGGTCGTTGAAAGGAAGGCCATACAGGCTCCATCGAGTGACCATCAGTAGGTTATGGAGGTTTAGGCTGCTCGGTGGTTGAACCAGACTACCTGTGGCTAGTCCGAGATAATTGCATCATGCAAACATTCGATGAGCTTGATCTACGACAAGATGGGGAGGGGGGATAGGGAATGCACCAAGTAAGGTGGAATCTTTATATACTCCAGGTGAAACACTGGTAAGAGATGTCACTGATTTCTTATGGCCACGGAAGAGATGATAGACTCGGGAGAGAGATGATACTTCAGTTCTTAATATGTCAATTGATCTATGGTAACGATATTTAATTGTGAGGAAAGCACATCTTACAGTGAATTGGTGATGTGAAAAAAAACATCGCATAGATATAGCTATGACCTAACAGGATGTTGTAATATAAGGGGGCATTAATGACTTCAATGTCATTGCAAAAAATCTTCCCCGCAAGAGTAAGAGGACAATTTTGGAACATGCCAAGGGGATGAGAAGAGTGACCATACCAACCACGGAAAGTGATAGTGGATGGGACTAAATTAGGTGATTGGAGTTGCTTCCAAATAGAGGTGAAAATCACGCAGGTAGATGTGCCCTCGTTAATGATACAACGTCAAACATGGGCATTTTGAATCTTGACTGATATTTGGAAGGCGGCGGATGAAGGTAACAGGGGATGTTCTGATTTGTGAACATCAAAGATGATCAAACAATTATATGAAGGATCCACAATGCACAAAGCAGATAATAGAGCTTTGCATTGTGAAGGGCATGACTGGAGGATTTCCAACGTTGAAATAGCAGTAGGGGATTCTGATAAGTCATTTATTATTCTTTAATTATGGGAAGCTTTGGAAGAAGCATCAGTTTGATGTAATATCCCTTTGCGGATATTGGGAAGGACCTCTACTCGTGGTTGAGGGATTTGTGAAGGGGCATCAATTTCAAACTAGACTTTGTGGAAAATTTGGTTTGAGACTCAGTTGCAGAGGAAGCAAACAGCTTGCCATAGTGGCGCAACCGAGTTTGAAGGTTTACATAAGCAGTATTAACCACTTAAAAATTCATTATGAGAATATGGTAATCAAAGGTACCAGACTAAGAGGTTTGAGGGGCGGCCTGAACTTGAGGGGGTTGGGAAACTACGTATCCTTGCTGAGGGAAGGGATCAGTAAAAAACCTGATTGAATAGGCGCAACATTTGGAGGAGCCGAAACCAAGGCTTTTTTTCCTCTAGATGTTGCTTGCGCTTTCCAAAAGGGGGAAATCATGAGTATAATGGCCATGCACACCACAACAAGAGCAAGGCTTGTTCGTATGAAGAGGCTTGTCTTTATTGGGTTGATTTCCCTATTGCTGGTTGTTAGTGTTTGGTTGGTTAGGTTTGCATCGTTTATTACCTTATGTTGGTTGATTTTGGTTTCCTTTCCTCTTTTTCTTAGATTTTGGAGTATCGGTCGCGCTCTGCTGCACATACACCTGACTCAGAGGGGGAGGTGGCTACTAAGGTGGAGGTTGAGAAGGCATAGGAGGATGGGGTGCTAATGTCGGAGGGGTTGGAGCACCAGGCTATTGATAGGGATAGAAATAAGGTTGAGAAAAAATTGGGTAAAAATGTTGAGTGGCCCCAAACCCTGGCATCGGTTGATGCAATGGGGAAAATGTGCTTTCTCCTAGATACATGTTGCTGTGAGGGGGATAAGTGCTAGAGGAGCTATCCCCTCCTTGAGGGAAACCATAAACCATGGGAGGATGAGTATATGGATGTTAAAGAGTTCCAACGATACCGTCGGTGCATGAGATTCCCCCTATGCGTTGGCACCACCGAGTATAGGAAGATTTGTTAAGGCAATATAAACATAACCAGACTGAGCATAGATAAGGTCATATTTCAATGCGACTTGGAGAGATTCTTCCTCTTTCTGAGGAAAGTTAGATGAAAAATTTTTACCGATAGAGGGAAAAAGCGATCTGAGAAACCAATCCACATAGACGCATTCATCAAATGTGGGAGCTCAACATAAGCTCCTCCTTTTACGCCATTCTTGGACATGGTCAGAAAGGCGAGTAGCAGAATTTGACATAATGCAGTCAAAAACTTGGTACCAATATCATATCATAGAGGTGACTTGAGGTATGATAGGAACGCTTTCGCAAGAGTTGTAAAAGTGGAATGAGAGGCAGAGGCTTGGTCGACATACCACTTTGTAGCATCGCTCGTGAGCATACGGTGGAATAACCGAAGACAGATAGAGTCATCAGTGATATAATTAGATGAACACCACATCTAAAAAGAGTGGATGTGACTAGTAGGGTCCTCTCCAGCGTTTCCTTCAAACTTAGGGCTGTTAAAAGGAAGCTTAGTTGTCATAACATGCCAAAGGTGTATAGGGTCGTTAATTAACTAGCTAAAATCAGGGAGGCTCAAACTTGCCATAAAAGGTAGCAAGGGAGTGGTCAGGATGGTTTTGGTATTGGTTCCACTACTAGCAGCCCTAGAGTTAGGTTCGGGGCTACCACAATCATTAGGAACAATACCTTCATTGGCACCTGATATGGTGGGACAATGAGGCAGAGGGGATCTGGGTTCGGAATGAGAGTGAGGGCCCGATGGACCAGAATCAGAGTCAATATAGGGACTCGGTGGTGACAAGGTGGAGTAAGTCTTCCTAACGGAAATTGAGGATGAAGGCCTATGAGTCTCTGGGATAAACACCTTGGGGGTGTAATGATCGCAAGACACAAATACCAAAATAAGATGAAAGAGAAATAAACAAAGGTGCAGAGGGGTAGATAAATTAATTACAATGTTTATGTATTTTCTTGGTGGTGTAAACCAAGCGCTCTTTGCTTTAGGTGTGCATATGTGTGATCTATGTGTTAATTTTAATTAATCCCAGACAGTTGTGTATAAAGAAAAAAAATTGTATAACTTTAAATAAAACTGAAGTGATAGTAAAATAAACAGCTAAAGATGCATAAATTATAACCCAAAAAGAAGGGCTCCCTAGAAACTGTTCTAAAGGGCGGGTGAAATTGACTCAAAACACAAAAAAATACAAAAATATCTAAGGTCTGAGGGACAGGGATCTAATGAGTGAGATATGCTGAAAAGAGGTGCATAAAATAACAAGAAACCAGAAGGAAAATTGTTGCAAAATGGTATGCGACAGGTTAAAACCCTAAAGGAAACAAGTGGGACCATAAGGGAGAGGTCAAACTAGACTCAAGAGGGATTTTTGGATGAGATAATAACCAATCTAAATAGATCTAAAAGAAAGAGGGATCAGACCCTAAATAATGTATGAAAGCGCTCGAAAATCTTAGGCTACCTACTTAGCTAACCCTTCCTAAAAAGGTCGAAGCCTACTGAAGCCCTAAGAGGCTTGTTCACACTTCAAAAAGAAAAACTGAGAATATCCATGCCTAAGATGGGTGGAGACAGAGGTCAATCAACCCTCAGCAACACTTGCACCAAACCCTGAAAATTACCGAAAAAACCTAGCAAAAAAATGCAACTCACGGGTACTGACCTACTAACTGGTGAACTCACAGTTTTTGGCCCAAAAACTACTATCTGAGCCTCGAATTGGTAGGTTTGGGGCTGAAAAGTGCAAGCTACACTTCCTAGAGTCTTGGCAGCAAGTTGCGGAATTTTTTTTCCCGTCTGTGTCGTGGTTGATGCTTGTTACGCACGAAAAACACCTAGAAACATGAAAGAGTTATATTTTTTACTCTTTTAGATGATAAAACATAAAAAAAACATTAAGAAGCTAAAAAAAGCCGAATAAAAAACCCTAGGTACTGAAGTAGATGGCCACGTAGGAAAATCTGAATAAAACCCTATGGAGTCGCCAATTGTTAGTATGAATTCTTAACGCAAATGTACAGAAAGATATCACTTAAGCTGCACATGACAAAGAACCCTAACAACACAGATGGTTGTCTAACTTCTTAGATCTGCAATAGATGGTCGAAATAAATGCAAAATAAACCTAGACCTATTGAAAAAAAACAACTAAACAAAAAAATGAAATAAGAGTTTCTCCAAAATATCCAATGGACAAGACAATAATTATAAAGAATTTTTTGTATTATGTTAACACCTAGGAAGGGAACTAATATAGTCCCCATCAATGGGATGGGTTCTTGGCCGCCCTCAAATGCATCAGTGTCAGAGTTTCTATCTCAATGGTGTAGAATACCCAAGACGTGTAGAACTCAAAGGGAGCTAAATAAGCAAAAAGAAAATAAAAAATTATCAAAGATAGACAATGATAAGAGGATCAAAGTTCGACCATGATAAAAGGATCAAAGGTAAAGAATGAATGGAAAACCCTCTCATTTGTAACAAAATATTGAGTTATCCTTGGTAATGGTGCATAATAAAATATTATTAACCAAAATTTAGATCTAACCACTTGGATTATTTCATTATATTTTGTTGGAGGGAAACATAATTTAAATTGGTTAAATCCACTTATTTAGAAACAATAAATAAATAAAATAATTATTTATTATTTCAAGGATGGGATCAAAGAATAATTAAACGAATAATGATTTATTTTATTATTCCTAAATGGCTTAGTCAAATTTAATAAGGAATATTAATTAAATAATGATTTAATTAATTATTCCTAGAAAATAATAAGTAAATAATGATTTCTCTAATTATTTCCCATTAATTGGGTTAAATATGATCAGGAATCAGGGAAAATTTTAAGGATGGAAAATTATCTTGAAGTTTAAAAACTTGGTGAATCTCACTAGTCCCTAATATAGGAACTATAAAAGTTTTATTGACGTATTTGTAAAATTTTTCAAATTTATAATGATATTATATATATTGTCTATATAATGTTGGCGATTTTTAACGTAAAATAATTTTATATTGTAAAATTTGGGTGAATCATTTTTATAAAAAAATAGAAATTGGCGAATATTTTTTTTGGAAAAACCATGCAAAATTATCCCACCTGCAAATATTAGCCCCTAAAATTTTCCATGCCAGGAATATAATTAAACAAAGGTTAATTAATTATTCCTAGAGTAAAATAAATAAGGATTTATTTAATTATTCCTCATGGGTTTTTCTATTTGGACCAGAAATAACTTAATAGACTATGGTTTATTAAATTATTTCTTAGTGAAAGCATTTTTACTATGGTAAAATTGGTCTTACATGGTGTATTTCGATCTATCTAGTTATACATGGTTAGATGACCAAAAATTGGTGTAACACCTTTCAGGAAAGAGATCAAAGATGACTAGTAAGATGGTAGACTACAAAGATTTTCCCTGTGAATCCGATAAGCGGCATGGTGTTGGGAACTTTTCTAACTTAGTAGAAACCTTGAGAATTTTGAAGGAATAAATAAGGAGTTCTAAACAAGATAATGATAGAATCATATAGGCACATGAGAAACAAGTAGAAGTTAATGAACTAGTCCTTCATAGTTTTTCAGATTTACAGCGATAGGGACCATTTCGGATCAACTATGGAAAGGAGAATGGGAATAATGGGGAATATGGAAGTAGGTATCATGATGGTCACAAGTCGAATAAATATGACAAGATCAAATATGGGTGGTTCTTGGATTCTTTGGATAGGAGAGGTGACAAACACAAGTACTATTCTAGTTCTAGTTCAAATAGGCATTATGATCGTTATTATTATCATCCTTATAGGAGGAGTTACAGGGGATATTTTCCAGATGAATTTAATAAATCAAAGCCACCTACATTTGATGGGGAAATGAATAAATCATATTATGCAGAAGCATTGTTTCTTGGTATGAGGAAATTATTTAGGTTGCATGATTACTCAAAAAACATGAAAGCTAGAATAGCTTCATTCAGCCTCAAAGGCAAAGCAGATATTTGGTGGGAAGATGTGAAGAATTTCCTGGATATTTATGAGGAGGAACTTAATTGGAGCGAATTCAATAGACTATTATGGAAGAAGTATCTATCATAGAGATACTATGATAACATGGAAAAAGAGTTTTATGAATTAAATACAGGATCTATGACCGATGAGGAGTACACTAGGAGTACACTAGCAGTATGACTGATGAGGAGATGTTGAGGTATGTGCCTTACCTCAAGGAGGAGAAGGCCAATATTCAAATAATCATAAGTGGTTTTCCGATTAAATTCAAACACATGATTGAGTTTTATGAGCCTATATCATTGGAGGAGGCCACCGGGAAGCTAAAGCATTGTTATGAGAAATAAAAGTGTAGATATGAGACAAGGCAGAATTGGAAGGGTAATGATAAGAATAAAGGAAAATGGGACAATAAGCAAGAAATACCTTAGGATATGGTTAACAAAGAGAATTTTACACCACCTAATAAAATCAATATATCTGGAAGAGGACAGGGAATTTCGTCTGAGGAGCAGAATAAGAGTGAAAATAGGGAGCCCGCGCGGTGTTGGACTTGTGGAGGAGGTCATCATAGGAGGGATTTTCCACAACATCACGGTGGTATACCACATATCTATTGTTCCAACAAGGCATAGGAAGTGGGATATGCTGGAAAAATTATTCCTAGGATCTATCCAACACTAGATAACAGGTAGACAAATCACCAGGAATCTATTATCGATATGGATGGTAAGCTTTGTGATAATGTTGTTTTTATTTTTCATAATCCTCAATCTAATTATAGTTTTGTTAATCCTAACTTGGTGGATAAGTGTGGTTTGAATAAGAAATTTCATGAAAAATCTTAGTTAGTGCAATTAGCTACAGGTACAAAGAAGAGATTTCATCATTGGGTAAGGTATTGTGAATTTGATTTGAATGGTATGCCTACATCAACACAGTTGAATGTATTTCCATTGGGATCGTATAACATGATTTTGGGTATGGATTGGTTGCATCTTCATAGGACCAAGGTGGATTATTATGACAAGGTTATTAAGTGCTTGGATGAAAATGGGGAGAAAAGAGTCTTGCGGGGTAAGAAGAAACAAACATGAGTTGGGATGGTGATAGCTATGCAGGCCAAGTGTACACTAGTATCAAGTGATGAAACTAGTGACCAGGAGACTAAAAACATTAGTCACCACAACTTTTCCAACTGAAATATTACCAAAAATAAGAAATCTTAAGTGACACAACTAAAAATGACTAACATAAACGACTAATTTAGTCTTAGGTTAAAATATATGACTAGATAATAAGTAATGAAACTAAAAATGACAAACATGAATGAATATTTTAGTTTTGGAACAAAAATACGACTACTTAAAAATAACTACAATAATACAAATTAGTGATTTATGTTATTCATTTTAATTGTGGCTGATGAATGACTACACAACGGGGACCCTATGAGCCAATCGTTCATGTCGTTGATGTAGTTCCCACATTAAACAAAAATTTGATGGTCTATCATTGCCAGCCACTCTATGATGGTTTCATTGATGCCTAACCTATAACAATGTGTTTCATTCTATTACCAAAGAATGTAAGCAATGAAAAGATTACATTGAAGCCTACTATGACATGTTGCTCTCACATACTTATCTAACTATTGAGAATCACACTTTCTTCACACTTTGTTTGATCCTCCTTTAATTATCACCTCAAATGAATGCTTCAATTATATTTGTGAGGTGTGAAATCGATATCCATATACCAAATACCAAATAAATATTTTATATCCTAGCTAGATATATATTTTACGTATTTTTTCTAATTTCCTTTTGTTATATGTATGTGTAGAGATGTGAATACCTTTGTTATATTTTATAGGAGGATCATGACATAGTGGGTGAGTAACGATGCCCAACCTTTTGATTTTTTTTCATAATATTTGATCTATTTTGGCATATTATAATAACATTGTTCATCATTGATGTGAGATAATCATGGCCTCTTGTGCTCCTAAGAGGTTAATCATTGCTCATTCTATTATGATACCTTGAACACTAAACACAATTGGAAATAGCCTTCAAATACATGAAAATTAAACAATATTTTCAATATACTCAATCCAAAGGCCAAGGCCACTTTAAATTTTATTGATAGATATTAAAAATATTTTTAATTTGAGAACATAATTCTAAATGATTTTTAATTGATTAAATATTTCTATTTTCTTAATATAAAAAATGGATTAACTATTGAAATCCAAATATTCTTAAAAAAAATTGAAAATTCAATTCCACCATCAAATTTTAACTAAAACCAACCCAAAACAAATTAAAAAAAAAAAAAATAGTGCAGGTGCCTAAAAAACTAACCATATTTTGGCGGCACTTAGAAGAAATTTAAGCTTGCAGGAGGGGTTTATAAAAAACCCTTTTTTTGATGTTTAGCTCTGATAATGCACATGAGTTTCACCAATGGACAAGCGAAGGTGTTGTTGAACATCTGAAATCTACAATTAGAAGCACCTATATGCTCTATTCCTAAAGCTCATTTATGTCCTATAGTCATGTGTGCAGGTGGAAATCCGAGCCATGAATGTGATTATCACGAGGAAGCAGATCACATTTTTATGGCCACGATTGGCACTGCCTACCCAGATTGTCATCAAGGTCCACTTCCTCATTTGCGTTCAGAGGTAGGAGGCCAAGTTAATCAACCTATGTTTATTGCAAATAATTTCAAGGAAGTTGTCTGTCATGTACTAGCCACAACCTTTGATGGCATCACTCTCTACTTCTACATAAAGAAAAAAGAAATGGAATCATATAAAACATGAACTCCCCAAGGAAATAATAGCTGAGAGTTTTCATCTTAGGTACATCCATCCACGGAATTAAAATATAATGCATAATGTATGGGAAATGATTTCATCAGATTCCAGATCAGCAGAAATGAGTGGAAATGTGCACATACTTATATATCTCTACCTTACTGGATCAAAAGCTAAACATATTGACTTCTTTCTTGATTTTAATTTTGAACCTCTGAACAATGAAATTATCATTCCCCATGGCCCCACTCATAGAGTAAACTAACCCAGGAGGGTTGAACAATAATTTCTTTTTCCTGCACAGGAAAACCAGTCCACGAGGGGAAACTCTTAAGAACATGCCATTCAGAGATTGGAACACTACTCGATGGCTTGAGAAGCCACCACCCTCACCATTGACTCACAATCACATTGGAAATGGTGTTGGATAATTGCGGATCTATTAGGAAACCAACATTATTTTTTTATTTTTTATTTGTTATAAAGTTGATAATTTTTTACTATACTATCAAATATTTGCAAGGATAGGAAAAAAACATTTGTTTTTTACTAACGTGAAAATCCATGACAAAGAGAAATGTATCAGAAATATCAATTGAAATTCTTTGCATACTTGTTTTTATACTCACATAGCTTAAAGTTCAGTGTTGAGGTTTTATTTTGTACACTCCATTTCATAGCTTTCGACTTTTCAGTAGGATTCCATATTCATTATAAAATCTAGGGTCCGTGCTAAATATATGTCCAAGTAAGATTTGATGTTTGAAATCTTTAAATAAAATTAAACATGACATAAATTTACTAATGGTAATAATACTCTTGCGCAGGCTAGTAAATGTCAATGTATAACTGGAGTTGAGCCACCTTTAAAAACGACTCAACTAATGCAATATTTTCCATTCTTTCCTAGAAAGGTAAAGTTTGAATATTCATTTTCAATGATAAATGAGAAGAATAATGAATTTAATGGAAATAGTAGACAATATGGGCTAGTATTGAACCATCAAGAAACTACAAATGGAAATTTTGTTTAGTAAATTACCAAAAGGAGGAAACTATATGATATTTACTTTTCGGTAGCTAGTGAGTGGCTATTTGGGAGGCATCCAGGTAAACTAGAGGTAAAGAGACAAAGAAAAAAAACTAGAGGGAAAGCAGTGGAAGACCAATTAATTTTTCCCA
Organism: Pinus albicaulis; assembly: GCA_034641835.2. Lineage (NCBI taxonomy): Eukaryota > Viridiplantae > Streptophyta > Pinopsida > Pinales > Pinaceae > Pinus > Pinus albicaulis. The sequence goes on from CM076579.1 coordinate 679,102,023, forward strand.
CGTTTGAAAAAATCCAAACTACTATGAGACCCCTAACAATACCTTGGTATGTATATCTATCTGTGTTCTCATTTTCACACTCTCCCAACCACACACTTTCCTTTCTTATTATGTTTTTTCACATTATTATAACCATGTTCAGAACACCCACAGGCATACTAACATTTTTTGATAGTTATACCCACACTTCCCTTAATTTATTCTAACAACAAACAAATTTTCCAAAACAAAATAAATATATAGGATTTATCTTGTTCTAAAATGTACATTACTTTACAGTCCATCTACATAAATCTTTCATCAAAAACTATTTGAATTTACACAATTATAGAAATTAGTAAACCATAATTTTAACATCCTACTATTCAACACTTAGTAAAAATATTCAAACTCCAACTATTATCTTCAAGCATTCGAGCTGGTTGATTCCTTCTTCAACCTCCAAGATCACACCTATTTGACTCCCAGAAGAAGTCATTTTCATAAAACATTTTCTCTTCTGTGAGGTTCTCTACAAGCATGATGATAGGATATGTTGGAGAAGAATGTCTCCATTTTTTTCATCTGAGCTAACATAAGGTGCAAATTCATATTCCCCATTTTGTAGCAGCCCTTCATGTAGTGTATAACCACATCGTAGTCACCAAAAATCAACAATATTTTCACCTCCATGTCTGCTTCCAGTTTGATTAAGATTGTTAGAGTCATAAAGTCAACATAGTTATTAGTACTACACCCAAGCTTGCATTAAAATTAAGGAGAAGAGAATCATTTAGAAATAAGGTACCTCCTACAGTACAAAGAGGATGTTTCTCTTGGCTAGGACCTTACAAGTCGGCCCAATTTATCAATTCCTGGTTTCTTCTGCATCCTAATTTTTTGTGTCTTTTGATGTATTTTTATGCTTCCAAAAACTAACCTCATATTAGATCAAAATTGAAATGGATGACTGTATATCTCTTGGAATATATCAACATTTCAAGCTAACTATATGCTCCAAGAAACCACAATAGGAAGAGCTCTAAGAACTTTAAGTTCTTTATTCTATTCTTCAAAGCCTCCTTCATAGTCTACACTTGTCACCCTTCCATACAAATGTTCAGTTACTTCATCTCTTCCCATACGTTGCCTGCATATGTGGAATTGTTAATAAATGATCAATTGATTTTCTTTCATTCTTACGTAGTGTACATCACCATGGACCATTCTTGTTACATTTTTGAAGTATTTTCCAACTTAGTGCTTTCTTCCAAAGAACTAATGACATATAAACCTTTGAATTTAGAGGAGCATAAGATTTCCATGGAATCTTTCATCTCTAGGACTCTTCTTCCTAGGGTGTTTCTACAAAATTTTATTTTTGACCTAATATAGGAGTATATCCCCTCAGGGCAGGGTCCGTTGAGTACAATAGAGCATCCTCCTTGCCTATTTTGATATGAATCTTCTTATTTTGATCCACCAATACCTTCCAGTGGCATATTTCTCTCTTTTTCAAACCAAAATCGTTTCTTTTCTTCCATATTTTCTACCAAAATGAGGAAGATATTGCATCGAATCCGTAACCCAAGGCATGAATTCCTTGACATTTCAAAGTAGCAATCAAATCCAATGGTAATATTTAGGATTCTCCACATCGACCTGTGGATTAGCCCCTATTATGATTTGATCCCATTTCCTAACCTCCCATACTAACCATACACCTATAAAAGTGAAAGTCAGTGCCAATGATTTCCAAACTATAGACCCATTTTGGATAGTTTTGTTTTCCTTCCTATCTCATTATTCCATGTTAAGGTGTTTAATGTGCTTTTGGTATTTCACTTGCCTCTAGGGTCCCTATTTGGAAATAATCTTCCATCGACTTTTGGTAGCTAGAAATTTTCCAAAGAAGTGAATGTCACATAGCCACTAACATATCATTTTGCAAACTTTGGGGTTTTCTCAAAAACCATTGTCGCCTACTCCACTGTTTGTGGAAGTCCTTCCTTCAAAGGTAAATTTTTCTCTTATTGAGAGGAAGTCAAGTGGTGAGATTTGAATTTCTGTTGGTGATATTAACAATAGGTAATGGGTCTACCTTGGCTATTTTTTTCTATCTGTTGGATTTAAACTTTTGTGTAGTTCTTAGGTCCTGGATTATTTTGTTGCAACATTTTTCCATTTATATTTTCTCTGTAAATAGCTCGTCCTATCTACAAGGAATTAACCTAATGTGAAATTCATTGATGAATCAAGTTCCATCATACCTTTTTCTGGTGTTACAATAAAATTGATTTCAGGTTAACTGGGTAACTTGGTACAGGGATTTCCCTAATATTCTAATAAACTGAATGCCAAAAATTAGTCGGCCTTGTTTTAAAAAAAACAAAAAAGCATATTTAGAAAATTCCATTAACAAACCATACAAATATTTACATTGTTTAACTTTTTTTCAAACCACATAGAAGCCTCCTTTGAATTTTTACCGTTAGTTTTTGTTTTTTTATTTTTTATTCTAGGCTTACTTTGGCTTAAATGACAAGTCCAAAGGGTAATTATTTTTTCAAGATTTACCAAGGCATGTGGAGGCCTTATATTTTTAAATTTCATGCCATTTAGGTGGGGCAACTAAATTTTGGAATGGAACCCTGGTGGATGGCTTTATATTCCATCTAATTTGCCAGTCAATTAATGCATTGTTGGTCGTAGGCCTTGATTTACCTGACAAATTCCCACCTTGACATAGTTGTTTTTTCACCTTCAAAACTTTGACATGTATTTAATGTAAAGTTGTTTATTTTATTTAAATACCTAGTCAAGATTAGATTTAAACTTCTAGCCCAATAGTTTAGCAATGTAAACCATTCATTCATCTTACCCTAGGTTTTTTAAATCCCTGTCATTAATATTGAGATATAAATTATGTAGACTGTTATGGAATGATTTATGTATTTATTTTACAGGAAAAGGGATAAATCGTTAGCTCCATATGTATTTAAGATACAAAAAATTACATTATTATATAGAACTAGTTGAATAGTTCATCTAAATTTGAGCATCAATGACATGGGCTTTGAATAAATATTTGATTAATCTCTTCACAGTTCAATAGTTTATAATTTATGCCTACATAAATTCATATGCATTTTAAAATTATTTTATGATGTTTTATCTTTTGGGACATTTTTATCTGATTAATGTTTTTCATATTTTGCAATGCAAGCAGCTTAGATGTGGGAATGTTCTTCTTGGGATTTTTTCATGTCTAAAGGTAGGTCAGTCATTTTCCCAGATCTTGTTTTTTAATTTTTGGCCTTATTTTGGAAAGGGATTCTTAAGATTTTGGCATGTAGACATTGATTGCAGAAATCCTTATTAATATTTAACATTACATGTGATCTAGGGTGCTTCATCTATCCATTTTCAAGATTTCAATGTTGAAGTTTTACGTTGTCTCATTTTATCAAATGTATATGTGAGCCTTAAAAGTTATCAAAAGTGACTAGGTCGTCATTCTGATGGTCTTATAACTCCTACACATACTACTACTTTATCACGTAATGTCCACTTCTATGTTGGTGACTAGGGAGATCCTCATTCTTTATTGCCCGATGTTGGACATGATGAGATTGGTGCAAGTGATATCAATTTAATTTTTTTGGAAGATGATTTGTTTCTAGATCATCCTCTTATCCACAATAGCAGAGACATTAATTAGGAAACATAGATTGATTCCAGCCACGGTTAGAAAATAAATCACACTAGAAAGCTTTTTTGAAGCCATGCTTGTGAATGAGCCAGTGATATGGATCCCTCAGAAGGTGGATATGATACTATTTTAATGGAAGAAACTATTTATTCTTTGGTTTCGATGAAAACTATGTATGGTATTATAAAAAAGGTTGATTTTGTACTTGTATCTTTAATATTTATTTTTGCCACTGTTTCCTTTAAGAAAATTTTCAAAATTATTGTAGATTGCAGTTTTCTTTTCGTTTAAACTATTGGTGGGTTATGAGGATTTCAGAAATATGCTTTTTTTGTTTCTTTTTTGGGATATTTTCTTCAACCTACTTATGGTGTTATTTATTTGGCTACTAAAAAACATTCATTTTTTGGAGGAGGAGGAACCCGACAATTGAGATCTATAGTTTTTTTTTTTTTTTTTTGAAGTTGTTTATTTAATTTAAAAACCTAGGCAAGATTAGATTTAAACTTCTAGCACAATAGCTTAGCAGTGTAAACCATTCATTCATCTTACCCTAGGTTTTTAAAATCCCTGTCATTAATATTGAGATATAAATTATGTAGACTGTTATGGAATGATTTATGTATTTATTTTACAGGAAAAGGGATAAATCATTAGCTCCATATGTATTAAAGATACAAAAAATACATTATTATATAGAACTAGTTGAATATTTCATCTGAATTTGAGCATCAATGACATGGGCTTTCAATAAATCTTTGATTAATCTCTTCATAGTTCAATAGTTTATACTTTACACCTACATAAATGTATATGCATTTTAAAATTATTTTACGATGTTTTATATTTTGGGACATTGTTATCTGATTAATGTTTTTCATATTTTGTAATGCAAGCAGCTTCGATGTGGGAATGGTATTCTTGGGATTTTTTCATGTCTAAAGGTAGGTCAGTCAATTTCCTAGATCTTGTTTTTTAATTTTTGGCCTTATTTTGGAAAGGGATTCTTAAGAATTTGACCTGTAGACATTGATTGCAGAAATCCTTATTAATATTTAACATTACATGTGATCTAGGGTGCTTCATCTATCCATTTTCAAGATTTCAATGTTGAAGTTTTACGTTGTCTCATTTTATCAAATGTATATGTGAGCCTTAAAAGTTATCAAAAGTGACTAGGTCATCATTGTGATGGTCTTATAACTCCTACACATACTACTACTTTATCACCTAATGTCCACTTCTATGTTGGTGACTAGGGAGATCCTCATTCTTTACTGCCCATTGTTGGACATGATGAGCTCGGTGCAAGTGATATCAATTTAAATTTTTTGGAAGATGATTTGTTTCTAGATCATCCTCTTATCCACAATAGAAGTGGCATTAATTAGGAAACATAGATTGATTCCAACCATGGTCAGAAAATAACTCACACTAGAAAGCTTTCTCGAAGCCATGCTTGTGAATGAGCCAGTGATATGGATCCCTCAGAAGGTGGATATGATACTATTTTAATGGAAGAAACTATTTATTCTTTGGTTTCAATGAAAAATATGTATGGTATTATAAAAAAGGTTGATTTTGTACTTGTATCTTTAATATTTATTTTTGCGACTGTTTCCTTTAAGAAAATTTTCAAAATTATTGTAGATTGCAGTTTTCTTTTCGTTTAAACTATTGGTGGGTTATGAGGATTTCAGAAATATGCTTATTTTGTTTATTTTTTTGGATATTTTCTTCAACCTAATTATGGTGTTATTTATTTGGCTACTAAAAAACATTCATTTTGTGGAGGTGGAGGAACCCGACAATTGAGATCTATAGTTTTTTTTTTTTTTTTGGAAAATGTAAGATATATTACAAAAATGTATAAAGTATAAGGATATGCTCTCATATCATAGCTATAAGAAAGGAAATTACTTCAGGATGACACTTAGGGTCTAATTTAGTTGCGTCCTATTGCAACAAAACAAATTTGGTCGATATCATGAAGGATAACCCTTTAAGCAACTCAACCCTGAAACTTATCTTTACAAAATTGGGATCTCCAAAATACATTATTGTTTCTCATTTTGAAGAGAACACTTTGATAAACCACCTTGATATATTTCCCAACTCCTAAGAAATGATTTTGAACTGAAAAGTTACCATTCCACCACATATTAATTAAACATATCAGATCAAAAGCAAAGGCTTCACCTCTTGTAACAAACAAAAATCCAACTTATGCTTGCACAAAATATTATAAACCACCAGATTATTATTAGGGAAGTTCAATCCCCTAACATTCCATAACAAGAGCTTAGCACAAGATCTCAAATAAAACAAACACCCCAAAGTGTAATTCGAATGCAACACCAAAAGGGGAAACACCTTGAGTTTCAATCTCCTTGTAGGATTTACCTTGTGGGATGATGTGCTCCCACTTACTTTTGAGAACACCCACATTGATAAAAAATGAAGATACATTAAAAAGTGTGTTCAACAAGCTTCTTTAACATATCTTCAATTTTTATCGATGTCTTGAAAAGTATGCATGATGGGTACCCATTGGATGAAAAATTTAATTCCGCATCCAACAAGTGTCTACACTTGAAATTTAAGTAAACCTATAAGGAGATAACAAAAAAATCAATTAAAAAAGTAGTTTTCTTTGTTTCCCTCCAAAATTCATAACTCTTATTTTATTATTTTAAATATTATTTTACTATTTTTCCTTAGGCGGCCACTTTTAGGATGAAATTTCCTTTAATGGAACTCTCTTAGAGTTACACCGCCATCCTTTGGCTTTAATTCTCTAGAAACACAGTCCACCAAAATAATTTGTAGCAACAAGCTCTTATATCACGTTTTCACACTACCGACCGCATATGCTTGCTATAGTAATAGTTAATATGACTTAGAATGCTTACTCAAATAATAGAGACAACACACAGGATGATAAGGCGCAATTTTATTGACTAAAAACACATATTACATCACATACGTTATAAATAAAGAGATTGACTATATGAGCATTTATCAGCCAGAATTAAATGGGAAAGCAGAAGCTAACACTGTTTCGAGGTTGAAGGCTTCCTGAATCATTACGGACTCTGCCTATTACAATGTGGGCTTTGGCTTTGATACAGAATTTACATACTTTTGGCTGAGAGGCATAGATCAACCTTAACAAAGTCTCAAACTCAATGTGTGTGTGTGTCTATATATATATATATATATATATATATATATATATATATATATATATATATATATATATATATATATATATATATATATATATATATCATCTTTCTTAAGTTATTATATTATCCATGTGGATGGCTATCTTAAAATTAGATGGTTTTCCTTTCTGCAATCATTATCCATATATATTACACATTCAAGAAAAAAAAAATTTCTAAAATAGATAGAGATTACCAGTAGATCTATACAAATTATTGTACTGCAAATTTCGAATATTTTCCGTTGTCTTTCCAAACTCAATGGTTCCTTTTAATTTTCTAGGTAATACAATTTGTGAAGTTTTTTTTGTGTCTTACTAATGGAATGAAAATAGAAGAACTCTATATGTTCTCTCGTGCTTTTATATGTCTTTATTGCTCGGTATTTACCTTTTACACACCTGTCTCATATTGATCATGGTAAGATGCATATTTATGAAGATGTTATTACATATTTTTTTACATTTTATATCTAGTCCATAAACCTTTATGAGACCTCTCATGGGACCTGCTAGGTTTTTCTGAGAACTATTGAGCTAGATTCTAGGACTATATTTCATGGGATGATGCTAATTTCACTTATCTCTCAGCTTCCAAAAAAACTAACCAGACTTGAATTTATTTATAGTTAATCATATACATATAAGTTCCTTTCGTGCTCAAAACTACTTTACAAACCATTCTCACAGATACAAGTCAAACACCCAATTAAAAACTATAGAATAGAGGTACTATATCACATTTCGTATTTCACTTAACTCTATCCTTTTGCACTAATTTGTTTAGTAGATATTATTACCTGGTCCATTATTGTAGACTTCATGCTAGAGCTATCTTGATACCTACCGAGGTTAGAAAATATACAAACTATATGGAGTTCTAACCTACATTTCAATTTTTGAAATAATGTACATAATAAAGATTCAATCATCTGACATAATTCCTCATTTACTTTCCTTAAAAAAAATTGAAACTCATCAAAATTACTTGTCTAAGCTATTCTAGAAAATTTGAAAAGGGCTATCACAATCCTCCCAATTGTAAGCTAGATTCAAATACTTGAGACCCCCAAGCCTACTGCTTTATTTCAAAGAAACAACTCCAGGAATGCATAGAGGTATTTCCGTTGAGCCTTCAAGAAACATCCTTCTTATAGTTTTAGGTTCAAACGAGTCTTTCTCTCCTACTAGTTATCTTCATCCATCCTTTTTCTGGTCTGTATATTTTTCATTTTTTCTCTTGCCTATTCTCTTCAAAATAATCCAAAAAAGAAAAAATTTAATCTTTTATTTCTACCCCTTTGTTAGGAATAACCAATTCCAATTGTCTCCCTAACAATTAGGAGTTATGTTCTACCTGAAAACCCTTAACGCATTTTCAAGAACCATTAACCCAATATATATATATATATATATATATATATATATATATATATATATCACAAAATATAATATTAAATCAATCTAGATTCCTTTTTCCAGACTTATAATTTTCACTTGAAATTTAAAATAATAAATTCATAAGTAAATATATAGGGGTGTTACATCTTCCCCCCCCCCTTAAAAGGGACACCGTCCCGAGTGTTTTAGATTCCAATTTTATTTGGAATAGAATTGGGAAAGCTTCTTTCATATTTTCTTCCAGTTCTAAGGTGTTCTTTTCAAGCCCAAAGTGCTTCCATTGTACTTTTACTTGAGAAGTGTTTTTTTAAGAGTAATTTACCTCTGATCCAAAATCTCTACAAGTTCAACCTAGAATGCTCCTTCAGGTTCAACTTGTACCACATTAAAATTAATTACATGATTAGGATCATATATATATATTTCTTTAACAAAGAAACATGAAAAATATTGTGAGTTTTAACATGAGATGGTAAAGCTAATTGATAGGCCACTAGCCCAACGTCGACCAGTATTTCAAATGGCCCGGAATACCGAGGAGCCAAATTAGAACATATTCCTAATACCAAGGAACTCTTCTTTAGCCAAAATTTCAAATTCACATGCTCTCCCACGAGAAAATCCCTAGGTGTTATTTTTATATTGGTATAATTTTTTTTCTTGTCTTGAGCCTTTTTAAAGTTCGATTTAATTTTCTTTACCATTTGCTCTAATTCTTGTAACAATTGGGTACTAATATCAATATGTCCTCAATTTGACTTCAACTTAAAGGTATATCACATTTCATTCCATATAAATATTCAAAGGGGATTATTTTTAATGAGGCCTGATAGCCCTTATTATATGTGAATTCCACCAAGTGTATATAATCCTCCCACTTACTGGGTCGGTTTATGTAATACATACTCAACATATTCTTAAGAATCTAGTTTACTCTTTTAGTCTTCCCATCTATTTGTGGATGGTATGTCATACTAAAGTTTAATTATATTCCCAATCTAGGAAATAATGATGTCCAAATGTTTGAAGTAAAATTTGGGTCTCTAGCTGATATGACTACCTTAGGTATACTGTGCAATTTAAAAATATCCCTCATAAAAAAATATGCTACCTGTGTATTTTTACATGTATATCGCACAGAAATGAAATGATCAGCCTTTTTCAATTTCTCAAGCACTATCATTATAGAATCATGTTGTTTACGTGTCTATGATAATATAGTAATGAAGTCTAGGGAGATCATCTACCACTTCAGTTCTGGTATCGGTAAAGGATTCAATTGTCCTGTGATGATGATGTTATGTTTTCACTTACTGACATTCTTGGCACCTAGCCCAGTATTCAACCACCTCCTTTTTCATTCCTGGCCATAACAACTACCTTTTAAGGTTTTAAATCTATTTGTGATACCCAAGATGGACTAAAAAATATTTCTTATGGTATTCATCCATTGTCAACCATTCGATGTGTTCTTTATCTAGTATGTAAATTTTATTTTTATAATCTAACACCACATTTTTGTTGATTTCATAACTAGATCACTTATCCAAATAAGATTTAGTTTCCAAACATGCATGTATTTGGTTGTAATTTTGATCTGTCAAGGTTTCCCTTTTGAGTTGTTCCAATATATTTGTCTCACTCTCACTAATAGAAACATCATATACCTATTTCGAACTCTAACTTAAGGCATATGCCACCTTATTCTCTTTACCTTTAATATGTTTAATGTCAAAGTTGTATTAGCTAAGGAAATCCATTGACTTGGCTTGCCTCGCATTCATCTTAGGTTCGCAAAAATATTATTTCAGACTCACGTAATCTGTGATTAACTTGTGAATTTCCTTCCAAGTAGGTAATGCCTCCACATTTTCAAGGCATGAATTACTGCTACTAATTCTAAAGCATATAGTACATACTGTTTTTCATGTTATTTCAACTTTTGAGACTCATAGGCTACCACATGCCCCTCTTGCATATATGCACCTTCCAAACCTTCGAGACATGCGTCTTTGGACACTTCAAAGTCCTCCTTCGAGTCTGTTATTTTGAGCACTAGAGAAATTGTAAGTAATTGTTTCATATTTTCAAAAATATATTGAGGTTGTTGTGTTTATAATAATTTTACCCCTTACTTATGTAAGGAGGTTATAGGGTCTATCAGATTCGAAAATCACTCTATAAACATGTGGTAATAATCGGTTATACCCATAAATGATCTTTTGTAATATATTTCCTTTGGTATCGACCAATCTAGAATGGCCTTCACTTTCTCAAGATCAACTGCTATCCCTTATCTTGAAATCACTTGACTGAAGTATTATATCTTATTCTGAAAGAATTCAGAGTAAGTGAAATTTTCATATAGTTGGTTCTCCCACAGGCTTCATAATACTATTTCCAAATTTTTTCTTGTTCTTCCAATGTTTTAGAGTATATCAGTATGTAATCGATAAAAAAAAAATAATAACTTATCTAAAAATTTGTTGAATATAGTATTCATTAAACACATTAAATTGATAGGTTCATTTCTCACCACGAAGGGTAGCACCGTGAATTCACATAGTGCCCATATAAAGTTCTAAACATTATTTTCATATTTCCTCTTATTTAATCCTTAACTGCTGGTATACAGATAATAGGTCTATCTTGGAGAACATTTTCGCCTCTTTCACTCGGTTAGAAAGATCATCGATATGGGGTAAAGGGTATTTATTCTCATCTGTAAATTTATTTAATTGTTAGTAATCAATACACAATATGAAATTTCCATACTTCTTCTTAACGAAAAGGACCAGTGCATCCCATGGGGATACGTCGGGTCTAATATGCCCTTTACACAAAAATTGTTGCAGTTGAAATTTTAATTCCATAAGTTATGGTATAGTCATTCGGTATGGGGATTTCGACATTGTTGTCTATATTGGCACTAATTCTAAGGAGAAATCTATATACCTCTTGGGTGGTTGTTAGGTCCCAATATTACTAGTGTAGTTCCTTACTGTTTTTAGTGTCACCCCCTTATTGTTATTGTTTTACCCCTGTAGTCCCCATATTATTATTATTGTGACCCATAAAAGTCCACTATTGTTATTTTTGTGCCCTTACATTATTATTTTTATGTCGGCTAGTATTATACTGTGACCCCATGGACTTATATATATAGAAAGGAGGTTTAGTCATTTAGATCATCCAATAATTATTCACCTATGTAATGTAAAGGATGTTTCCCCCTTGAAGTGGTTGATTTCTAAGGCGTTGATCTCTCTTTTCTTCTATTTTGGGAGATGGTTTCATAACATTTGGTATCAGAGATTTGGATTCTAGGGTTTCACTGCTTCAAACATGTCATCATGGAATTTTCACTATAAAAGTTTTTCTTCGAAGTTGCAAAAGCTAAATAAAAACCATTTGCGAAGAAATCTTGAGGAACAATGTGTAGAAATTTCAGATCTTGGTTCACAATATTTTCGGTAATATGATCTATAGAAGGCAAGGTTTTTGCAAGCACCCGAATTTCATCTCATAGAGGTGACGTTGTAAAAGTTGTCATAACTCTCTCTAAGCATTGAATTGGAATTTTGTAAAAAGTGGCCAAACGTACACGGATGTTTCTTTTGTATTGATTATAGAGTTGGAGGAGGAAACAATGACACATGTCATGTCGTACAAGTTCACTCTACTAAACTAGTCGATAATTAGGTCATTGCAGTATATTGGGCATAACTTTGTATTGAATAATCCAAATCAGGTCAAACATGTGGCATTGGAAAGAAGATTCAGAGGGCCACTAATGGACTGAAGATAAAATTTCTAGGATCTGAATTTACAGAGATACATCAGTTTCAATATCGAGCTCCTAAAAAGTAAGAAAAAGGTGTGTATTTGTTTTTCAGATTGGATAAGTCTTGTTTCAAAAATCAGTTTGAAGTGATTCCAAGGGCATATTGAAGCATAGATATCAATATTGGTTTCTAAAATGCTCCCTAAAAATAATTCAACGCTTATTAAGCCCTCCGAAGGCTCTACTATGACTCGTGAAGAGGAAGAAGTGCAACATGATATATCAAAATTACAAGACCAAGTGCAAAAAATTTCACTCTCATAAAGAGTAATAAAAAATGAAATGGAAGTTTTGAATAAAGGCGTGGAAGCTAAGATGGATGGTTTGAAGAAAGGTGTGGAAGCTAAGATGGATGGTTTGAAGAATGGCATGGAAGCTAAGATGGATTACATGGAAGCTAATATCAATGAAAAAATGAAATACAACATGGAAGACATGAAGAACGATATAAAAGCAGACATCAAAGGCATGAAGGAAGGTTTGACAAAGTTTACAAGAAATTATTCCTAATGGCGAAAAGGTAGTAGAAGAAACTCATGATAAGAACAAAATAAATGTTAATTTTGATTTAATAAACTCTAATGTTGAATTGAATACCCACCATATTCCAAAGATTGATATGAGGAAGTTTAATGGAAAGGATCTCGTAACATGGATACTACATATGGAGCAATATTTTGATCTCCATAATGTGAAAAACACACAAAAGGTACGCATTGCAACTTTATATTTAGAACAAAATACATTTGTATGGTATTGATGGCTTTTCTATCGTACAAAAATTGTCACTGGGTCAATTTTTATGGAGGAAATTATAGCACATTATGAGGATACAAAGAGCAACACCTTCTTTAGCCAATTGATAAATCTCAAACAAAAGGGTTCAATGGTGGAGCAAATTAAGGACTTCCAAAAATTCAATATAATGCTAACTTCTATTCCAGAGGAACACATGATTAATGTCTTCATAGGGAATTTAAAGGATAACATCCAACATGAGGTTCGCCTTTGGGAACCTAATTCATTAGAGAAGGCATTCAGGTTAAAAAAAAATGAAATTAAAATTATGGCGACAAGGAAGCCTACCACTCACATCTATAAATATGGAAGTGTTGGTACACCTAGACTTTCACAACCTACAAGGTTGAAACCACAACAATTGGAAGAAAAAATAGAAAAAGGGCTTTGCTCTAGTTGTTATATAAAATACAGTAAAGGTCATAAGTGTGGTGAGAAGAAATTATTTTACATAGATTGTAAAGAGGAGGAAGAAAATGAACATGAAAATTCAAAACAAGAGGATATACACGAAGAACCAACCCTGGAGAAAGAATAAATGAGTCCCACCATATCTTGTAATGCATTGGCAGGAATTACCACTCCTCAACCTCTCAAGATATAAGGACATATCAAGAATAAAAATGAAATAGTGTTGATTGATTCGGGTAGTACCCATAATTTTGTTCATTGTAAGGTAGCCAAGGAATTTAATTGCTTCCTATACCTAGCACCAGAGTGTCAAGTGATGGGTGAAAATGGAGAAACTATAAATTTCTCTAGAAAATTCCATAATATCAAGCTAACCTAGGGGAATATGTATTAAATAGTCCAATGATTTCCATTCCAATGAGAGGTGTTGATGTTGTACTAGGAGTACAATGGTTACAATCATTGGGGAAGGTAGCTTTTAATTTTCAGAAACTTTTTTTGAATTTTTTTTGGAAGGAAAGGATGTTGAATTACGAGGTATCGCAGGGAAGTAGAGAAAGATAATAAGCTCTAATATCATGAAAATTATTCCAAAGAAAGAACAACGAGGCGTGATTGCCCAATTATGCTCACTATAATTTCCAACATCAAAATCATCTATTTCTCTAGATCTCCAAGAAGTCTTTGACAATCATTCCAATGTGTTTGAAACTCCCAAAGGAATCCCACCTATTTATGATCATGATCATGATATTCATTTGATTCCATGAAGTGTTCCTCCAAATATCAGGCCATATATATCCTTATTTCCAAAAGAGAGAAATTGAACATATGATTGCAGAAATGTTAGAGGTTGGTATAATTCAACCTAGTCAAATTTCTTTCTCTGCTCCAGTAGTATTGGTGCACAAGAAGGATGGATAGTGACGCATGTGTCTGGATTATAGGGAGCTCAATAAGCCTATAAAAGATAAATTTCTCATTCCTGTGATTGATGAATTATTGGATGAATTACATGGAAAAATTTATTTTACCAAGTTGGATCTATGTTCATGATATCATCAAATTAGAATGAATACTGAAGATATTCCAAAAACAACAATTTGAACTCACGAGGGTCATTATGAATTTTTGGTCATGCCTTTTGGCCTTACCAATTCACCTACATTTCAAGAGTTGATGAATTCCATTTTCAAACCCTTCTTTAGAAAATTTGTGTTAGTATTTTTTTATGATATAATAATCTACAATAGGTCTTGGAAGGATCATGCTCAACATGTAGACAAGGTGCTCAAACTATTGGAGGTGAAACAATTACATGCAAAAACCTCCAAATGTTTCTTTGGAGTACAAGACGTGGAATATCTGGGTCATGTTTTATCTCAGGAGGGTGTTAAGGCAGACCCTAAAAAAATTAAATCCATTAAGGAATGGAAAGTCCCCACAACGATAAAGAATTTGTGAGGATTTCTCGAGTTAACAGGGTATTATCCCAAGTTTGTTAAGAATTGTGGGAGAATAGAAGCACCTCTAACAACATTATTGAAGAAATATGAATTTTCATGGATTCCTAAAGAAAATAAGGCCTTTGAACATCTTAAAGAGACAATGTGCCTAGCACCAGTATTAGCTACGCCAGACTTCAAAAAAACCTTTATTGTGGAATGTCATGCCTCAGGAAATGGAATTGGTGTTGTTTTAATGCAAGAACGAAGACACATTTCTTTTGAAATTTGTCTAATCAAAGGAAAGTATGTACAGAAAGCTACTTGTGAGAAGGAAATGTTGGAAATACTACATGTACTAAAGAAATGGCGACCTTACCTAATGGGAAGACACTTCAAGGTAAAAAATGATCATGATAGTCTTAAATAATTTTTGGAACAAAGACTATCTTCCAAAGAGTACAAAAAATGGGTCACAAAGATGTTGGATTATGACTTTGAAATCATCTACAAAAAAGGGAAGCTAAATGTTGTTGTAGATGCAGTCTCAAGAAAGGATGAGGAGGTGGAAGCATTGATTTGTTCCATTTCTATTATCCAACCAGATTGGATAACCGAAGAAAGGGAGGAATGGAATAATGATGAAGAAGTGTGGATAGTCATTCAAAAGTTGCAACAAGATCCAATACATCTGATACATTTAGTTGTAAAAATGATTCCTTATGGTACAAAGATCGCTTATATATTTGTAATAATTCCCAACTAAAACAAAATATTCTTTTGAAATTGCACACCTCTCCCTTAGGAGGACACTCAGGAATTTTAAAAACTTACAGCAATGTGAAGAAATAATTTTTTTGGGATGGCCTTAAATCTGATATTCAAAAGTTTGTGGCGAAATGTTTGGTTTTCCAACACAATAAATTTGAGACAATTAAGACCCTGGGTCTGCTACAACATTTATCCATTCCGATTCAACGTTGGGAGGAGGTTTCAATGGATTTTATCACAATTTTACCTAAGTCCGAAGGAAATATTGTCATCATGGTGGTAGTTGATAGACTTACCAGGTATGCACACTTTTTTGCAGTATCTCATCCATTTAAATCAAGTATAGTTGCTACTACATTTATGAAAAAATTCAAAAGCTACATGGAAACCCAAATATTATTGTAAATGATAGAGATCACATTTTCAATGGAAAATTTTGGATGGAATTGTTTTCTTGTTTGGGTACTCAACTAGCTCATATATCATCTTATCATACTAAATCCGATGGGAAAACTGAGATAGTGAACAAATGTTTGGAAGGATATCTTTCATTGTTTTGTATCTGATAAGCAAACAAAATGAGTCAAGTGGTTACCTCTGGCTGAATGGTGTATAACTCTTCCTTCCATACGGCAAAAAAAATGACCCCATTTATGGCATTTTATGGGTATCATCCACCGTCCATCACATCATCGTTAAGAGAAAATTCTAAGGTTCAAGCAGTGGAAGATCACATCGAGCATCAAAAACAAGTTCTCCAACTCTTAAGGGATAAACTAAATTTGGCACAAAATCGAATGAAACAACCTGCAAATCAACATCGCAGCGAGAGAAGTTTTGATGTAGGATACTGGGTATTTTTACGGCTACAAAAATACAAAGAAATATCCCTCAAGAAATCTAATAAGGATATAAATTATTGCCAAATTACTATGGTCCTTACAAGGTGTTGAAAATTATTCGTACTATGGCATACAAATTGGAGTTTCCTGCTTCTTCTCGATGCACCCTGTTTTCCATGTTCCACGCTTAAAGAAGTTTATAGGTGAAAAACTTTCAATTCAAAAAATATTTCCAAAACTTGATCAGGAAGGAAAAATCATATTCGAACCTGAAGCAGTCATAGAAACAAGAACTCGACAGCTACGAAATCGATCAATTTTAGAGTATCTCATCAAGTGGAAGAACTTACTCACTGAAGATTCCACATGCGAGGATGATAATTTTATACAGAAGCATCCAGAGCTAGTCAAGTGTTGAGGACAACACTTTTTTGAAGGAGAGGGGCATGTTAGGTCCCTATATTACTAGTGTAGCCCCTTATTGTTGTTATTGTAGCACCCTTATTGTTATTTTTGTACCCCTGTAGTCCCCATATTGTTATTATTGTGCCCCATAAAATCCCAGTATTGTTATTGTTGTGCCCTTACATTATTATTGTTAGGTTGGATAGGATTATATTGTGACCCCATGGAATCCTATATATAAAACAGAGGTCTTTTCATTTGGATCATCCAATAATTTTTCATTTATGTAATATAAAGGAGGTTTCCCCCTCGAAGTGGCTGATTTCTAAGCCGTTGATCTCTTTTTTATTCTATTTTGGGAACCAAAATCTCTACAGGTTCAACCTAGAATGCTCCTTCTGGTTCAAATTGTATGACATTCGAATTAATTACATGATTAGGATAAAATATATATATTTGTTTAACAAAGAGACATGAAATATATTGTGAGTGTTAACATGGGATGGTAAAGCTAATTGATTGGCCACTTGCCCAACTTCGGCCATTATTTCAAATGGTCCAGAATACCGAGGAGCCAACATAGAACATCTTCCTAATATCAAGGAACTCTTCTTTAGAAAAAATTCCAAATGCACATGCTCTCCCATGAGAAACTCCCTAGGAGTTATTTTTATATCAGCATAACTTTTTTTCTTGTCTTCAGCCTCTTTCAAATTTGGTTTAATTTGCTTTACCATTTTTTCTAGTTCTTGTAACATGTTGGGTACTAATATCAATATGTCCTTAGTTGGACTTCAACTTAAAGTTATATTACATTTCCTTCCATATAAAGAATCAAAGTGGCTCATTTTCAATGAGGCCTGACAGTCCTCATTATATGTGAATTCCACCAAGTGTATATAGTCCTCCCACTTAGTGGGTTAGTTCACGGAATACATACACAACATATCCTTAAGAATATAGCTTACTCTTTTAGTCTTCCCATCTGTTTATGGATGGTATGCAGTGTTAAAGTTTAAATGTATACCCAATCTAGTAAATAATGACCTCTGAATGTTTGAAGTAATATTTGGGTCTCTATCTGATATGACTACCTTAGGTATGCCATGTAATTTAAAAACATACCTCATAAAAAATATACTACTTGTGTATTCTTATATGTATATTTCACAGAAATGAAATGATCAACCTTTTTCAATTTATCAAGCACTACCATTATAGAATCATGTTGTTTACGTGTCTATGATAATCTAGTAATGATGTCTAGGGAGATCACCTATCACTTCAATTCTGGTATCGGTAAAGGATTCAACAATCCTGTGATGAAGATGTTTTTTTTTCACTTACTGATATTCTTGGCACCTAACCAAGTATTCAACCACCTTCTTTGTCATTCCCGGCCATAAAAACTCCTTTTTAACGGATTAAATCAATTTGTGATACCCAATATGGCTTAAAAAAGATTTCTTATGGTATTTATCCATTGTCAACCATTAAATATGTTCTTTATATAGTATGTAAAGTCTATTTCTATAATCTAACAACACATTTTTGTTGATTTCACAACTAGCTCACTTATCCAAATAAAATTTAGTTTCCAAACATGTGTGTATTTTGTTGTAATTTTTATCTGTCAAAGTTTCCCTTCTGAGTTGGTCCAACATATTTGTATCACTCTGACTAATAGAAACATCATATACCTATTTCCAACTCCAACTTAAGGCATTTGCGACCTTATTATCTTTACCTTTTATATGTTTAATGTCGAAGTTGTATTAGATCAGGAAAGCCATCAACTTGGCTTGGCTAGCATTCATCTCAGGTTCGCAAAAAAATATTCCAGACTCACGTAATCTGTGATTAGCTTGTGAATTTCCTTCCAATTAGGTAACACCTCCACATTTTGAGGGCATGAATTACTACTACTAATTCTAAATCATATACTACATAATGTTTTTTCGAGTTCCTTCAATTTTTGAGACTCGTACGCTACCACATGCCCCTCTTGCATATGTAAACCTCCAAAACCTTCGAGACATGCATCTTTGGACACTTCAAAGTAATCCTTCGAGTCTGTTATTTTGAGAATTAGAGAAATTGTATTTAAGTGTTTCATCTTTTCAAAACTCTTTTGACATTGTTGTGTTTATAAGAATTTTACCCCTTCATTATGTAAGGAGGTTATAGGGTCTGTTAACTTGGAAAATCCCTCTATAAACATGTGGTAATAATTGGTTATCCCCATAAATTATCTTATCCAATCTATTTCCTTTGGTATCGACCAATCAAGAATGGCCTTCCCTTTCCCAGGATCAACTACTATCCCTTATTTTGAAAACACATGACCGGAGTATTATATCTTATTCTAAAAGAATTCACATTAAGTGAAATTTTCCTATAGGTTGTTCTCCCACAGGCTTCGTAATACTATTTCCAAATTTTGTTTTTATTCTTTCAGTGTCTTAGATTATATCAATATGTCATCAATAAAAATTAATACAAACTTGTCTAAAAAATTGTTGAATATAGTATTCATTAGATACATGAAAGAGATAGGTTGATTTGTGACCCCGAAGGGTAGCATCGTGAATTCATAGTGTCCATATAAAGTTATAAACATTATTTTCAATATTTCCTCTTCTTTAATCCTTAATTGGTGGTATACATATCAGAGGTCTATCTTGGAGAACATTGGTGCCCCTTTCACTTGGTGAGAAATATCATCAATACTCGGTAAAAGGTACTTATTCTCAATTGTCAATTTATTTAGTTGTTGGTAATCAATACAGAATATGAAAATTCTATCCTTCTTCTTGACGAAAGGGACTAGTGCACCCCATGGGGATACGTTGGGTCTAATATACCCTTTACTCAAAAATTCTTGCAGTTGGACTTTTAATTCCATAAGTTATGGTGCAGTCATTTGGTATGGGGCTTTGGACATTGATGTCGATCTTCGCACTAATTCTATGGAGAAATCTATATATCGCTTAGGAGGTTGTTAGGTCCCTATATTACTAGTGTAGTCCCTTATTGTTGTTAGTGTCGCCCCTTTATTTTTATTGTTCTACCCCTGTAGTCCCCATATTTGTATTATTGTGCCCCATAAAAGGCCACTATTTTTATTTTTGTGCCCTTACATTATTATTGTTGGTTCAGCTAGGATTATATTGTGACCCCATGGAATCCTATATATAGAAAAGAGTTTTTTTCATTTGGATCAATGAAGAATTTTTCATTTATGTAATGTAAAGGAGGTTTCCCCCTCAAAGTGGATGATTTCTAAGGCCTTGATCTCTCTTTTCTTCTCTTTTTTTTGGCAAGGATATTACCTTCTATATCCACCATAGTGAATTGGTGCTCCTCTTGTCACTCCTCTGAAGTTGCGTTAATTCACAAAATATTCCTGTCTACGTCGTTGATGGTGGAGGCCTCTTAAACATTTTGAATGTATTGAATCAATTTTGTATTGTAGGGCTAGTTTTTAAAGAGAAAGGGTTCACTGCAACCCCAAACTTTTAGTGGCTCCTTATCCTACCCATTAAATAATTTACTAGTTTTAGTATATTTGGGCCCAATATGGGTCCGCACTTGTGATTTAAGGGACTGACTGTTATTCTTGCCGAAGTTGCGATTATGTCCTCATTTACCATTTTACCTAAATTGTCATCTTCGCCCTCCCCCCTACTATTTTGCATGGCTCGTTCTTTCTTCTTATTGAGCAAAGATTTTGAGTTATCATTTTTATGTTTAACGTACTAATAAAATATTCTCTAGTTTCTAATAATCTCATCCACATTCTTGGGGTTATCGTACTGAATTCACGCTTTGAAAGAGGGCGACAGGAAACTCAGAAATCATTGAATAATTTTTTTTTCTTCCTTGATATGAGGCACATTACATAATAGATGTGTAAATTTTGTTATTAGTCCATCAATAAACATATTTATTAACTTTAATTCATGAAATTCCTTTTCCTGATCATTAAAATATCATTCTGAGAGGTACTTTTCCTTAAACAATCATTGAAATTCCTCCCAATTTACTTCCTTCCTTCAAAATTGTGAATTTTTTGACCTTCTTACCACCACAAGGATGTTTCCCTTATAACAAGTAAGTGGATAACTTAGCTTTCAATTTGGTAGTGTAGTAATAAACCTAGAAATACTAATTTATGTTTAACAACCATGCCTTTGTCGCCTCCTAAGATTCCCCATCATATGTTGGGGGTCTGATTTTTTTCCGATCTTCATGAAACTCTACTTTGTGTTTCCTTTCTCATCTACTTTCATCCTTAGAGAAGTTATATTCTTCTCCTTCCCCCCTTTCCTTTTTATTTTTAGCTTCTTCTTCCATTTTTTTTTATTTAAAGGCTTCTTCCATATTTTCCCCTCCTTTTTTGCCTACACACAATAATAGTTAGGCTTATCTGTTTAATTATTAGTTATTTTCTCTTGCTTCGCACCATCTTTTAAAAATATTTCATGATCAACACGAATATTTATGATTTTATTTTGCAATTCCTTCATCATGGCTAAAAGTTCCCTTGGGCCTCCTAGCCCAGCTCAACATTAATTTCATCTTCACCTATGTGAGTATCTTGAGGAGGTTATGTCATAATATCCTTCCTTACGAGATCCTCCTCTTATATGTTTGTTGTGCACATTCAAAATAAATTTTATAGTTAGACTATTAGAATTCATGATTGACCCAAGGCTTTGGTTTTTAAACTTTGGCTTGATACCATTTGTAACATATCCTTAGCACAAAATACCTTATCATTATGGATTAATGAGAATTTTTTTAACAAAAATAACAAGGCAAGTGTGATTTAAAAAAACAAGAAAATAAACATTTATATGCACTTTCGATTATATTGTTTTACAATGAAAAATATGTCTTACTTCTTGTCCATATCATTGTACCTACTAATTTACACTTTTATAACTAATTATTGTTTACTTACTTCATAAACCACTCTTTTATAATTTATACTTCTCTCTATATATAATATGATATTTCCTTTGAATCCATGTATACATATATGTATATGTTTACTATAGATGTTGCCATATATTGTCACATCATATTATAATTAACTTTAGACTTGTCCTTTTTTTTGTATTAACATCCATGTTACACCACTTACCATTTGTTCGTTTGGCTGTTCATGGTTTGGATATTTATATATTAATTTTGAAAGGCTTCAGCTAGAAGATTATGATTCCTTGATTCATATATGTATATACTTGTATGGTTGTTTTTAGGAATCCTGTATGGTGATATGTGTGTGTAGAAGATTATGATTCCTCGATTCATATATGTATGTATTTGTATAGCTGTTTTTAGGATTCATGTATGGTGATATGTGTGTTTTTTTTTCAGGTTATAGCTATACTTTTAAATGAGGCCACATAATATATGCTATCTAACCACACTCTACAACTTGTAATATTTCTTGATAATTAAATCTCGAATGCTCTAGGCCCCTTACTCGTTGTAATGCATTATGCTTGGATTAATTACACATTGGGTTTCTCAACATTGGTTAGTGAGGCCATGAGGTGTCTAGCATTGACATTCCTCAAGCGTTAGGGCTTGGATCAATGGCAGTAGAGATTTTGGGTGTAACCACCCTCACCCAACACAGTCGTTCAATCCTTATTCCATCTTCTTCCCAATCTGAGATAGGTTTGTAACTGTACTATCTTTTCTTGTATGTTTTAGTTCATGAATTAGTTGGGAGTTTATTTGGTCTCGCGGGATGTCAATGAAGCCCAGTGATGGTGTTCCTCCAGTTTGCACATTACAAAGTTAGATTTCATTTGTCTTCTTTCTCACTGCCAAACTTGCATGTTGTTTCTACTGGTAATTAATTAGCTTGGCATGTCATTTATGTTGGTAATAAATTTGTATAGTCACGGCCTTTCTTTTGCTTGATCAATTAAGCATTAACTTCTAAACTTTTTTCTTGTGATTTTATCCTCAATTTCCCTTTGTCAAGGCGCAGCATATGCATATGGTGAAAGAGACCCTGAGGCAACGACTAGCTTGCTTGTCATGCGACCTTCGGTATCCTCTCGGGCAACCCTGGGTTGTATTGACACTTTTTTTTAATAAAGAGTTCCTCTTTATCCTTCATTTTGATAAGGAGATGAAGTTATTTGGCCAATGGAGTAGAAGGGCGACCCGCATCTTCGTACAATAAAGTAGATTTCCCTTCTCAATGAAAATATTCAGAAAATGTACGATACTCCCTTTTTAGTTATTTATTATTATTACATTTCTCACAGGGATTCTAATCATCCTCTCAGCCCATGTAGTTGAACATTCCCATCTGGAATTGTGTCTGTCAAGGGTTTTGACTAAGCTTCTTTGGTACCTTTAGGCTAGCATTGATCCGAAAATTACATGGCTTAATGTCTAAGATGGCCTTTAGACGAAATTTTATTTCACTGGATTCCTTGCGGGTTTCTATAGATTATATGTATAAACTTGTAGTCCAATACTATCTAATTTTTCATCCATTCAGCCTTATAATTCTGTTTTATTATAAAGAATTCTACAATTATTTTATTCGACCCTTACTCACTCTCTTTTCAACTGGATACTACCTCCATACACATTATCTTTTTAACAATTTTTTGTGGGTAGTGCTCAATTATTTTCATATATATATATATATATATATATATATATATATATATATATAATCATGATTATTGGTTTATCTTTATTAAGTTTAACCATCCAACCCTTGACTATGGCTTCTTGTCTTTCCAACCTCAATGGTCCCTATTAATTTTATGGGAAATACAAATTATGAAACTTTTTGTCTGTTACTAATGGACATAAAATATAAGAACTACATATGTTCTCTTGTGCTTTTATCTTCTTTATTGCTTGGTATTTACCTTGTAAACACATGATAGTGCGTTATCTTCTTTATTGCCCAGTGTTTACCTTGTACACACATGTTTAGTCTTGATCATGGTAAGATAGAATTTACATTATATATGTAGCCCAAAAATCCTTGAGGGACCTGTCATGGGGCCTGCTATTCGTTGGGATGGTGGTTATTCGGCCAGTCTATCATTTCCTGAAAAAATAACCTAAACTCAAATTTATAAACCATTAATCATATACATATAAGTTCATTTCTTGCTTAAAACTACTTTACTAGCCATTCTCTGCTTACAATTACTTTACTATCCATTCTCACTCTTACATGCCAAACACCGAATCAAAACCTATACAAATAGAGGTATTGTATCATATTTCATATTGCACTTACCTATATCCATCTATAATGAGTTATTCAGTAAATATTAATACATGACTCATTATTGCAGAGCTTTACATCGAGATATCTTGATTCCTGTTTAAGTTAGAACATATATAGACTATAGGCAGTTTTAACATATGTTTCACATTTTTCAATAATGTACATAATGCTTTCATTTAGCCAAAATCTTCATTTATTTATTTTTAACAAAAATCATACTTATTAAAAAGAGAGCCTACTTTCTGTCACAGAAACAATTCCAAGAATGCATATAGGTATTTTCTATTAATTTACTTTCAAGATGGTTAATGCTTATCTTTTTAGGTTCTAATTATTCTCTCTCTCACTCATTTCTAATTATTCTTTTTCTTTCGCTGCTTATATACTGAATTTCTCTACCACAAAATTCTCACACATAATCACCACAGAATTCCCGCACATAACTAGTTGCATGGCATCTCTCTAGCCATCCTTTTTTTGGTCTATATACTTTTCTTTTCTTCTTCCTTCCTCCTTTATTTCAATCTCCTTTTTCGACATAACCAATTCCAACTATCACTTCCAATTGTTTCAGTGACAATTAAAGATTAAGTTTTACTTGACAACACATTTTCAAGAATCATTACAATTTTTAACAAAATATAATATTTACATTATTCCATTCCAAAATTTTCATTTAAAATTAAAATAATCCAACTGTTTCAGTAATAGTTAGAGATTAAGTTCTACTTGACAACTCTTAACACATTTTCAAGAATCATTACAATTTAAAAAAAATATATATTATTTACATAAATCCATTCCAAAATTTTCATTTAAAATTAAAATAATAAAATCACAAGTAACTATTCAAGGGTGTTATAACTTGTGTGATCAAAATTGTTAAGATATTTTTAGATTTCAAGAACTTCCCTTGTGATACCATGAGGCGATGAAAGTTGAATAGCAAAAACGATATTTAATTCCAATGTACAATGCAATAAGTCTACAAGGTAAATTTGTTGTAATGTTATTTTTTGTAACACATGGATTTGATTTGTTATGTTATTTTAATTGATACGTTTGACATGTTGAAGTTAAACTGGTTTAATAACTATATTAAGAAAATTATGAGAAAAAGTTTAATTTTAGATATATATATATATATATATATATATATATATATATATATATATATATATATATATATATATAAAGATTAATTATGGAGTGATTTCCATAAACTGATGGTTAAGTGTCCAAGTTACCAGAGGGAATAAAAAGAAAACCTTGTTGAGGAAAAGGGGTTATGTGCAAAAGGAAAAAAGACAACAAGGGGGCTGGAAGGTGAGAGTGTCGAAAGATGGTTGGAGCAAGTGGAATTCTCATAAAACCTGATAATTAGAGAAAAGAAAACAAGGAGGCTGGAAGGTGAGAGTGTCCAAAGCTGGTTGGAGTAAGTGGAACTTTGATAAAACCTGATCATTAGAGAAGAGACTAAACTATGGTCTTGAGGTCTTTCTCCAAAGAAACTGCTAAATAATCTTACTCTTGCAAGAAGCATGGGGGAGCATAGGACATAATAACATCTCTCATTGTTGGGAGGATACCATCCCTTTTCATTTGAAGTAGGTACTATAAACCCGAAAGGAATAGAATTAAGTTTTCCTTTGTTTTTTATAAATAATTTAATTATGGAAAGAATCTCTATATGCTGTCAGGTTAGAATGTGATAATTCTGTTATGAATTAATTAATAGCATTGTACAAGTTTAGAGTAGAATATTAATTCTTGATAACTAAGAACTCCTCTAGTTCTTGATTGGATTTCTCTAGTTTTGGAAATTGTACCCCTAATTGCAGAACAAGGTATATATGATTGAAATTGGAAAATTTAGAGAATTAGTTTTGAAAAACTCTGTAATGAAGGAAATAACAAACAAAACAGTTAGTTCCTTCCGAAGTAAAACTAGAGACAAGACAATCTGCCCTGATGAGGGATAATTGTACATAGACTAAGGGTTGGAAAGAAAACCCTCTTTTATTTACAGATGGTCTATCTCGGGAGGAGAGTTATTAAAAAATGAAAAGAAAGAAAAGAGGAAAATTTGGAGTGTAAAAGTTGAACTGTAGAGGTGTTATTTACTGTACAGGACAAAAGAAAAACAAAATAGCTTAAATTCACAGTGTCATATATTATCATTATAGTAAAAGAATAAAACTCTATGGAGAATAATATGTAGTGAAAAAATAACAACTTTCCTGAAGGAATAGCATGGAAAGAAATAAAATTATAACATATCTCTGGAAAAGATTTTAAGCTAAAATTTCATATAAAATTATAAGAACTAAATAGAATATACAGAAAAACCGCAAACGGTGTGAACTATGACGTAAATTCCAGAAGAAGCATGAAAACCATACATTACCCTTGAAGGGGTGATTTAGAATTCTATTTCATTTACATGGTAAGACAAACAGTATTTATTGCATGTGCAGGAAAAAAAATTCCAGTTGTGGCACAAACCAAAAACAATAAATTTATAAAAAAACTGTAGAGAGAGTTATATTGTTGAATCAATACTTAAGCAATGCATAGGGCTGAAAAAAAAATTACTTGCTGCAAGACATAAATAGAAGATGCACTGTCCTCTGAGGACAAGAATGGGGCTCTGAGCCCTCCACTTCCCAGAAACATAAGCAAAGTTATAACACAAGATTTCCTTCTTTGAAAGCATCAGCAGGTTAGAAGCTAACACCCAAAAAACTATATAAATTCAATACGAAATAAAATTTACAGAACCCTCATATTATAACTATATCAGTTCAAATAGGCCTGATAGCGTCTCGACAGAGATAAACATAGGATTCAGTACCTGGAAAATACATAGCGGGAGCATCTTAGACTGGATGCGACCAAGCTAGCTATGGGGTAGGAGGTAGGGTTGGGAGATAACTTTAACTGTAAGAACCCCAGACAGAAAACATTAAAAAAAATACAATTTCAAGGGTTCCAGAATAGCAATGAGATAAAAATATTGTGCAGACGCGAGTACCAAACGTGAAAATTTACCTCTAAGGTGAACGCAACTAAGGAACGATAAACCCTGAGAAGAGAAAACAATTTTCAAGAGTTGCATAAGTATTTACAGAACAATTTATACATAAGTTCCTCCATTAAAACTCGGAAAACAGTGAGGCCCTACTTGGGTCGTCTCAGTCGAAGTTGAACAGACTTTTCCAATGCATGCAAGGTCACGGAATGGGGAAGAATGCATCGGAATAATGATTGAGTTAGTATGCCAGCATAGACAAGTCACCATGGCTCTAAAGAAACCGTAAAGCACCCTCAGAACCAAGACGAAAATATCAATAGAGCACACTAAAGAACACTAAGCGGAAGATGTTATTGCTCGAAGGCTACAGAGGCGTGAGAAGGCCAATACCGCGCCACTATGCAGAATATCAAGAAGTCGAGCCATGAACAAGATGAAAGTTGCGGAGGTGGTGGAGCGTGGAGGCGAAATGAAAGTAGTTAGGGTTTGGGGGTAGGGTTACACCCTAACCGCCCCTGAGCCACAATCATCCGTTGAATTGCCAAGGATCCAAAGGCACAGAAAATCCCACCTACCAAGTAAAGAGAAGAACTCGTGTACGCCAACAAGAACGAGCTAGGAGTTATAACAAAATCTCTAAAAGGAAATTCCAATGTAAAACTAAATCATTGCCTGTAACATATAAAATAAGTAGAATGTGATGGTGTACTAAATAAGATTATGATAAGAGTGCTAATACTCTATACATATATGTGGGGGAATCAAACCCAAAGGTTCTAAAGTGTAATTGATTTTCTTGCAATATTAACCTTGTAGTTAATTAATTACAATTATATATGCATAGGTAAACTCTGATAAATATAAATCATGTTAATAGAGTTACATATTAGGTAGCAAAAGATAAATAAATTAATGATGTTAAATATTGCTAAGTTTTTATGGATAGACGTTATATTTTTTTAAGAATGTTTTTAAATCTTAGGGCAACAATATAACAAATATTGCATGATTGCTTGGAGAAGTGCATTCATTAGTGATATGCATAGATTATAAGCTTGCATCAAGAGTCAATCAGTTCGAGCTTTTCTGATGATGGGATGAAAGGATAAGAGCAGAAGAATGAACAAAACATTTAATTTCAATCTACATTTTCTCTATTTAGAAAAACAAACAGAACAGCATGCTTATGCTTCTGCTAGCAGAAGCTAAAAATAAATGTTTCGCTGAAGCTCAATAAGCCTATAAGGTAAATTTGTTTTAATAATGTGTTTTTTCTAATAACGTTTTAAATATGATGGCAAAAATATAACAAATATTGCAAGATTGTTTGGTCAATCGCATTCTATACTGTTATGCAGAGATTCTAAGCTTGCGTCCATAGTTAATCGGTTTGATCGTTCGATCTTCCTATAAATTTATGCAGAGAATATATGTCAACCATTAGCAAAGTTTACATCAGATTAAAACTTACGATAGCAGATTCTACGGTGATATACAGAGATGATAAGCTTGCATCCATCGTCAATGGATTTGATCGTTCAATCTTTTTATACATTCAGAATTAAGATATTGCACAATCGAATGAGTGGAGAGATTGAAGGCATCCATCCGCAAAGTTTACATCACATTAAAATTACGACCTTAGATCCATCGTATTTTTTATGAATTCAGAATTACAATTCCAGTGCGTAATATAATTACCTCCCATCATACGATATGAGTCATAATTTTATGAACTATGCTATGTGCATTGTATTATTATTATAAATTTATAATTATATCTTCTCAATTATTTTAATTTTGACATGGTAAACTATGGCAACGGATCTTTAGCCAATAAAACGACGGCGCTAGGGGTTTTCAAAGATGTCATTGTCATGAGCTTGTCGGGTCTTTAAAGGTACCATTATGAAGAATTTGTCGGTATTCCGTCACTTCCAAAATAGATAGTGTTTTGAATCGAAAAAACCATTGTGTGCCCCTCATGTAGATGGAAACCGATACGAAAGGTTCACAAAACATATGAATGATCAATGATGTATAGAGGTTTTTATATATGGTGTGAAACGAAGCTCATTTCCAGCGTTACACATGTAATAATTTCGTTACAAACTCCATAGCCAATGCGATAAGAGGAGCTGAGACTTCAAAGATTTGAAAGAGGAGAAGCAACACAAATACAAGGACGCTCAACAATATGAAAACCAAAGCGGCGATGGCAACGACGGGTCTCGTGTTAATGAACATGTTCTGCAACCATCCGACGAATTCACAAATATCTGAATTATATGTAACGGACCAGTCCTTCTCCCACTTCATCCAGTGCTGTGGAGGGACGTAATTTGCTTCGTGCATTCTCAACTCCTGAATCCGTTTTCTCAACACTATCAGCTCCTTGTCCACTCTGCTTGCATCACCTGCAATTGAAGTGTTTATGAATATAAACGTTAAAAATTAAAATAGAATCTGGATCTCATACTGACATATAACTCGACATAGAAGTAACGTTCAGTTAAATATTTATTTATGAAAAGTGGAAAGCTGCATATGATCAGGTCAAAGTACCTGAGCCAAATTGGTTGTCGCTAGATCCTGCGGCTTTAACAGCGCTTCTTTTCAAAATGAACTTGTACTGAATTTGGGAATTAACTTGTGAAATCTTACAAACTGATGTTCCCAACTTTGTTTGAGGAGGGAATAACCCGCACAGACTTGCTGCTCCATGTATAGCCCCGCTAGCTTTGGCCTTGGCAGTAGCAGACCTGACAAACATTGCTTTAATCAAGTGATTTATACTAATTTACTCTGGATGAGTGATGAGGACCGTACCAGAATAATTGCAACTGCAATACTTTCGTGAGAGGGAAGAATGAGGATGGATGACTTGGACGAAATGCATTCATATTTTATAAGAGCAAGTTTCTTACAGTCAAAGCAATCGACTGGACACCCTCTGCGTTGGCATTTCTTCGTCTATGTAGACGGAAGTTACGTGGAAGCGATGGACAGAAAAAGACAGACTCAGACCCGGTCTCTACACAAACTTTACATCCTCATGTTATGCCCTAAAAATAAGTACAAATTCATGGTTTTGAGACGTGCACAAATGACCCGCGGTTTCCCGTGCTCGATCATATTACGTTGCCGTACAGTAATAAAACGCATATAAAGCACGTGTAATATAAATGATCTGCATTAGTGTTGGAATTTGACGGTCATTAGGCCGTATTTTACGTTCGATATTGTTAAATGACCGTTTTGCCAGTGTTCTGAAGCGCGTAAGATGTATTTTTGACGGTTTGTTTTTTTTTCCAAAACCGTCATTAATAATACTATTTTATTGTCACGTCACCATTCCATTAGCAGAAGTTTCCGATCACTGTCCCGAGAGGTCTTAAAAAATTCTGAGTTTGCCTGCCCTGAAATAGCTTCTCACACGAAACAAGCTGGTCACGACTGCTTTCACTGGTGCCAGAAAACAACCCGTCTTGAAGAAGCTGCCCAGTGATTACCAGGTCTCCGTGCTAGAGTTCCTCGCGCTGCCCATTTACAGTCCACGTGGCCCCCTTAAGACCACGAATGGCTTTGTTGGCTTGATAGCTGTTGGTAAAGCAGAGGATTCAATCACACTAATAATGCAAATATTTCACACACAAACAATAAGCTGTGGCTCTTCAATTAATCTAAATCACTTTGAATCATAAAACTCTTTTAATACAATGAACTCGTGAAGGGTATTTAATCTAATTGACATGCACACACTCTCACACATAACTGAACTTGATCAACTCGCTTAACTCACTCACTAAATCTAAGTGTAACTCAACTCAACTAATTCACCTAACTATTTGTCTAACTTCTGCATGCGGGAATTAATTATATATTTTAACACTCCGCCTTAATTACGACCGCTAAACTAAAACATAACTCATGACAACTCAAACATGCCTGCTGGTCTATGTCTCAGCTAGGCTTACAACACCCAAGTTTCTTTTGTGAAACTCAAACAAATCTACTGCTAATGGCTTCATAAAAATATCAGCCAATTGATCACTCGTTCTACAAGGCTTCAAGTGAACTTCTCCATTGTTCACAAGTTCTCGAATAAAATGATATCTAGTATCAATATGCTTGTTCTTTTGATGAAACACACTATTCTTGGATAGCGCAATTGCTGATGTGTTGTCACAGTATATCGTTGTTGATCCTTGTTGTTTCTTCTTGAGTCCATCCAATACTCTTCTTAACCATACTGCTTGACATGCTGCTGAAGTTGCTGCTACATATTCTGCTTCTGATGATAGTGTAACAATAGGCTGCTTCTTAGATGTCCATGCTATCACTCCTGAATCGAGATGGAAAACATAACCGGATGTGCTCTTTTGATCATGCAAACTTCGTGCAAAATCACTATCTGTATATCCAATCAATTCTTTCTTTTCTGTATTTGAATACATTATGCCATAATCTCTGGTTCCTTCTATGTATCTCAAAATTATTTTTCCAACACTCCAATGTGTGTCTTTTGGAGTCTCCATGAATCTGGAAATCAAACTTACTCCCTACATAATATCTGGTCTTGTAGCTGTGAGATACATGAGGCTGCAAACCAATCTTTTGAATAGAGTTGTATTGACATCTGCCCTTTCATCATCCTTACTTAACTTTGTACCCGTTGCAACTGGTGTAGGTACAGGTTTGGAATTATCCATCCTGAATCTTTTCAACAAATCTGTTGCATACTTATTTTGGTAAATAAAAATGTCTTTTTTAGATTGCTCGACTTCAATGCCAAGAAAATATTTCATGAGACCTAGATCTGTCATCTCAAATTCTTTCATCATGGCTGCTTTAAATTCATCTATCTCAATATCACCTGTAAAAATCATATCATCAACATATAAGCAAACTATCAAAATCTGTCCATCATCATTTACCTTTGTGTATAAGGTAGGCTCAATGCTGCTTCTGCAAAATCCATTCTTGATCATATAACTATCGATTCTTCTATACCATGCTCTAGGTGTTTGCTTCAGTCCATAGAGCGCTTTCTTCAATCTATAAACTTTATCTTCTTGTCCTTCAACTTCATAGCCTGGAGGCTGTTGCACATAAATTTCTTATTCTAAAATTCCATTCAAGAAGGCTTATTTGACATCCATCTGATATACTTTCCACTTGTTCTGAGCTGTTGTCGCTAGAACTGCTCTTATAGTATCCAATCTGGCTACCGGAGAAAAAGTTTCTCCAAAGTCTATTCCCGGTTGCTGTGAGAATCATTTTGCTACAAGTCTTGCTTTAAATCTGTCAATCTCACCTTTCTCATTCACTTTAGTCTTGTACACCCACTTCACATCCATGAGATTTTTATCGTTTGGTAAATCAACCAAATCTCATGTATCATTTTTTTCAATTGAATTCATCTCTTCATCCATGGCTTGCACCCAATTGTCATATTTGATTGCTTCTTCAAATGAAGAAGGTTGGAATGCCAACAATGCAAAATTTGAAATAACATCCAAATCATCATAAATATCTTTCAGATTTCTCATATTTTTCTTACCATTGCTTGATTCATTACCTTATTCCTTGCTTGGAGAATTCTGGTCTCTTGATCTGCTTGAAGATCCATGCTGCTCTGAAAATCTTGGAGTCTTTTCTGGTGTGACTCTGTTTGGTGTCTGCTCTCTTGGTTCTTGTTGCTCCTCTTCTTCTACAAGATCGTCATTCATCAATGGTGTTTGAGCATCGGTTAGTGTGTCTACAGTCCCATTCCATGACTCTTATTCTTTGAACACAACATCTCTGCTAATGATTGTCTTCTTTGTGACAGGGTTATACAATTTGTAAGCTTTTGACTGCTCACTATAACCAGTAAAAATACATTTTTCACTTTGATCATCTAATTTGCCTCTTATTTGCTTAGGCACATGTGCATAGGCTACACATCCAAAAACTCTGAAATGAGATACACTGCAAGACATACCTGACCATGCTTCTTCTGGAACATTATTCATCACACTCTTTGTAGGAGATCTGTTTATCACATAAACAACACATACAATTGCTTCTGCCTAATACTTGTTAGACAGTGGTCTTGCTTTCAACATGCTCCTTGTCATATTCATGATTGTTCGGTTCTTCCTCTCTGCGACAACATTCTGTTGTGGTGTGTTTCTGGTTGTAAACTGTCTTCTGATTCCATGTTGTTTGCAGTACTCATGGAATGCCTTCGAATAATATTCTCCACCACGATCTGATCTCAATACCTTGATCTGTTGATCACTTTGGTTCTCCACTAAGGCTTTGAACTCTTTGAACTTTGCAAAAATTTCAGACTTTTGCTTCAAAAAGTAAACCCAAGTCTTCCTACTATAATCATCAATAAAGGTGAGGAAATAAAAACTTCCACCAATTGAATGTGTCCTCATAGGTCCACACAGGTCGGTATGCACCAATTCAAGTGGTTTCTTTGCTCTATAAGAAACTCCTTTCGGAAAACTTTCACGGTGTTGCTTTCCCAAGATGCAACACTCACACGTGCTAGCAGGTTCTTTGATGGGAGGTAGACCTCTCACCATATGTTTCTGCTGCAATAAATTTAAATCGGAAAAATGAAAGTGTCCAAATCGAAAGTGCCATAACCAGTATGCATCAGAACATGCAGTTGTAAAAGAACTAACCTGATCATTGTAGTTCATAATGAGAGGAAAGAGTTTGTTCCTCGTCATCTGCACCTTTGCAATCAGCTGCTTGCTTGGGGATTTGTCGTAAATAACACATTGTTGCCCCTGAAAGATAAATTTGTATCATTTCTGCATCAATTGGCCAACACTAATCAAATTGTGTTTGAGTCCAGGGACATAGTATACCTCTGATATGGTCTTTGGCTCCCCCTGTTTGGTCACAATGTTGACCACTACTTTACCATCTACAGCCACAGTCTTGTCAGTCCCTAACTTTACCTCTGTCTAAACTGAGACATCCAAATTAGCAACCAAATTCTTGTTCCCTGTCATGTGGTTACTGCAACCACTGTCTAATAGCCAGACCTTATCAGACGGTGCACGCATGGTGTTGCATGCTAGAAACATAGAGTCAATATTTTCTATACTAACATTAGCTCTCTGATTTCCTTGATCTACAATCTTCTTCCTACAATCATGAGCATAATGACCAAATCTATTGCAGTAATAGCATTTTACCTTTGATTTGTTACACCATTGATTGTTATGAAAGCTTCTGCTGTTGTTGCTTCCACTTTGATGCTCATGATCGTCTCGGCCATCTCTCTGACCACCATAGCTGCGTCGTCCTCTGCCTCTCGATTTACCTCTGCCTCGACCTCTTGAAATATAGACTTGACTTTGGAAGGCAGTTTCCAAAGTGGAATCCTTAGTTCTGTCTATCCTTGCTTCATGCGATAGAAGGGATCCCATCAACTCCTCAATTGTCAGTTTTTCCAAGTCCTTTTCTTCTTCTATGGCTACTACCACAACATCAAATTTGGTAGACAGGGATTGAAGAACCTTCTCAATCACTGTTCGATCTTTAACATCTTTGCCATAGATTTTTAACTGATTGACGACAGACATGACACTATTCGTGAAGGAATCAATATCCTCTGTCTCCTTCATCTGCAGAATTTCAAAATCTCTCCTAGTATTCTACAGTTTAACAATGTTAACTTTGGCCATACATTGATAGCTTGTCGCCAAGGTGTTACATGCCCGATTTGCTGACAAGGTTATCATGATCTTCTGGAACACAGCTCGATCTACTCCTTGCTGGATCAGAAGCAGTGCTTGCACATTATTCCGCTTATCTTTCTTCCACTGTTCTCTCTCTGCATTACTGAGGGCTCATTCTTCTGCATCATCTTGAGGTTCTGCAAACCCACATATCATAATCTTTCCCATTGAAAGAAGGAAGTTGTGGTTGAAAACTTGATGTGGCCATCTGGCCTCAAAAAAAAATTCTCTGATAAAACCCTAAAATTTCTTATTTTATATGTGCTTTGCAAAGCTCAACCAATAACCTTCCAATAAAACCCTAGGTTTTATCTTTTTTATACAAAAAAATTTCTTTAAAAAAAAAAAAACTTTTATATAAAAATATTTATATATTAAAATCTCTTTTTAAAAAAAACCTTATTATAGTCCCCACTTTAAAAAAAAGCTTTTCAAAAATCTTTGAAAGTTTCCTTTTGAAAAAATAAACCTCACGTGCTTTATGTAAGAGTCATTCGTATTAAATTTTAACGCGAATTTTTTTTTCAAACCTTTTTAAAATTTGATATGAATGGTTGCTAACGTGCTTGGTGCTTGTTAGCCTTGCGTGCAAATTCACCTCTCAATACGCTTGTGCTACGTTAGTGCCTTAACGCACTGGAAGTTCAAGATGCCCGCGTGCTTAAAAATTACCGTAAGTTTTTCATTTTTAATGCGGTTCTCTACAGTGGGAACCAACGTTGTAACACTCTGTCTTTAATTAACCACTGCATTATAGCGTAAAAACGCAGAAAAAAAATTTTCCATCTCACACATGGATGATTGCTAATCCGTTTTTCTTACGTTCTCTATGACCTCGCTCTGATACCAATCTGTTGGTAAGGAAAAGGATTCAATCACACTAATAATGCAAATATTTCACACACGAACAATGAGTTGTGGCTCTTTAATTAATCTAAATCACTCTGAATCATAAAACTCTCTTAATACAATGAACCCGTGAAGGGTATTTAATCTAATTGACATGCATACACTCTCACACATAACTGAACTTGATTAACTCGCTTAACTCATTCTCTAACTCACTCACCAAATCTAACTGTAACTCAACTCAACTAATTCACCTAACTATTTGTCTAACTTCTGCATGCGGGAAGTAATTATATATTTTAACAAAGGCGAGCCCCTGGCCTCGCAAGGTTATGATATTCAATGTACAATACTCAAAGATGAGAGATTCCGCAGAGAAGTTTGGCGTTCTGCAGTTTGGAGTTCGCCCCTTTCTCTATGACAACGCCATTGATCAATTCCATGCTCACCCATAAGATATTTTACACAAAATTGCAAAGATGCCCTGATTTCTGCATGGCCCCGGAATTTTTTTTACCTTCAAACCAGTACAAATTTGTTAAAATTTGTAAACTAAGAGATTACACAAATTGAGAAGTATAACCTTTTCTGTTCATGCTACCAAGCTAACCGTTTTCATTCCATTTTCTATTCTTCTTTTACTAAATGTTTGTTGCGAATTTGTTTCTAGCATGCAAGTCACGTCCTAAAAATGGTCATTTGTTCGAGTTAACAACGAACTTGTTAAAATTTGTTCAACAAATGGTACGCAAAGTCCAATTCTGAATCACATTATGTTTGGCTTCTTCTTAAAAAGATTTAAAAGAAATAGTAATTTTGTTGGTTTTAACCAGAAGTCTGTTGAGTATTTAGAATCCATCTGTTGAGTATTTAGAATCATCATATATTTTATTATGTTAGAATCCATCTGTTGAGTATTTAGAGTGGGAAATGAGTTATTCATGTTATTGAAAATTTGTGTTTGGATATTGCAAACTTTCATATCAATCAAAACATTCTTTTCTATGATTACCATATGTTTTCATGTTTTTCTAATCTAACTTCTGTGTTTTTTCTTAAGTGAACCGTTATTCTCCTGATTGTGGCTGCATTGTTGTTTGAATTGAATCTTGTAACTTGAGTTAATCCAGGTTTCATATTTTGTAGCTTAGGAGTATTTCAACAAGAATGGGTATACATGTTTTACCTATATATTTTTATTACATATATGGGTATAAGTCTCTCTGAGATTGAGCCAAAATGTTTGAACATTAATAAATGGACAAATTCAACTCACTTTTAGTGGAATGCTTCCCTGGACTCTGTAGGAATTTTGGTGGAAGTATAGTTCAATATGATTGATGGCCACTTTAATTATGGAAATTTGGCTCTAGGGCTTGGCCCTATTTTAAAATGACTTAGATAGTAGGATTTTTCAAAAAATGAGTGGATGAGTGTGAAACTTTTCCTTGCTAGAAATAAATAGACTCGACTTAGAAGTTGACTTTTTTCTCTTTTCAATTCATTCTAAATGTTTATACTTGTATAATAACTCCTCCTTGTAGGCCACATGCGAGAAAGGGAAAATTCATCTTGGGTTGAGAACAACTATTGTGTTTTCATCTTGGGTTGAGAACAACTACTGTGTTCTTCTTTTTCAGTGGCTACTATTGAGGAAATGAAAGGAAAGGGGATACATAACACTATGAATTTTCATATAAGGGATTTTATTTAAGTTCCCAAATATTTGGATTAGATCTTTCTAAGATGATCCATAGAATGTCCCAAATCTATTTTTAGATAAGGCCTTACAAAAAGGAGAGATTTGACCCTCCATAAATTTCATGATGTATTATAACTATTGTTGCTTAAAATTTATAAAGAAAGTGAAAACATTTACAAGTATGTGAAATCCTAAAATGCCTCTATAAAGTTAGATTATTTTTTATCTATTTATATTTCAATTTTAATTTTATTTTTTTAATATAAGTTGATAAAGTATTGTGATTTATGCACGTTATTTATGACCATATTTTAGTTTTAGTATATTTGCAAAGTTAGTTACTTGATTCTTAAATATTGACATGTATAATATAATAAATTTTATCTTGTAAGAACAATAATATAAACAATTTCTATTAGTTAATAATTCTTAGTGTAATTTTTCTAATCAATGTTAAACCATATTAATTAATCTAGTTTTGAGTTTTTATTGATAACATTCAATAATTTTAGTTTTTTGGTCATCTTATATGTCCTATAAGATCTCATTATTCATATTTCATATATACAAATTCTATGGCATGTTCGCGTCAATGACATTTGATTTCAGGGTTATGGATATTTTATTGTGAGTGTTCCATGCAATTTCAAACCAAGATTCAGGATTCAATGAGTCATTTCTATGTTATGGTCATTTTTCTTTTTTTACTTATGATAAATATGTTAACATAAAAGTGTTATGGAAGAGTAATTTTTTAATGACATGAGGTTGATATTCTTGAAAGTAAACATTACTCTGAGTTTGATGAGTGTGTTGAAAAAAATAACCTTTCAGTAAAATAGACTATCTTTCATATATAAAACTGTTATCATCATAGTATTCCAATAATTTCATCTTTCATTTAGTGCATCGCATCAATTAATACTTGACATTTTATAGATTGTTAATAGGTGCAACTACAAAAACAACATCTCCTACACAATAAAAAGTGTAAATTCATATCATAATTAACATGAAATTAAATTTATCACCATGGGCTTGATTTTATCATCTATTTCTAGATCTCTATCATTTGAAAGCAATTGAAATGTTATCTTCTCTAACAAAATCAGAAACGCGATCACTTTCAAATGATACTATAGTATCCTCTTACTCCACCTCTTTGGAGCTTGCAATTGAAATTTTCCCCTTTTTTTTTTTTGTTTTTATGTTTCCAATATTTTACATACAAACTGTTTTCACAAACATCATTGGATTTTGTTTCCTCTATTCAAACATAACAAAAACAAGAATCTTTTATTTTATCAGATGCAAAATCATTTTAGTACTCCTATGTTTTAATTGAATGCAATTTTTAAATCCATTTTACTATTTCATCTTCATATGCAATCGATCTCTCTACATCTTGGACTCCAATGTGCCAAAAAAACATATATGGAAAATTCAAACAAGAATATAAATGTGAAATTATTTAAAATAAAATTTATATATCAAAGATAATCATTGTGATAAATAATGTTTAAAATTTATAAATGTCTAAAATTAAAAAATTAATAAAAATTAGATCATCTATTAAAGTTTTATATATATTAAAGATAATTTATATATATGTACATGTACCTTCGTAATTCCCTTGATGGGTTAGTCTCATGGCTTAGTGTATCAATGCATCATTAAACAACTTGTTTAGTTGATACAAGTCAATTTGCAGAGTGGTCTATTTCATATCTTCGAAGTGCTTGTTTTAAACATGCCCCTGCACCATCATGTTCTCATTTTCCATGACCAATCTCAAAGAAATTCCAATAATGTTTTATGTGGGTTTTCATATGAAGACAACACAACCAAAATAATGGTCGTGAATATTTGAATTGGCATGTGCATCAATCGCTTTAGTACTTGTACTACTATTTCAACCAATCGTTGTATGAATATATTTTTATCTCTTCCATTTAAGTTTTATGTTGGACAATAATTGACCATTTATATCAATAGGATATTTGTTGTGAAATAAAGTCAAATTTCCACAATGATCACATTTTTTACCACCAACACATTTATTTTGGTAAAATAATTGATGACTTTCTCTTACACATAGAATTTTTGATATGAAATAATGGACACTGGAAGGAGGATCTTAATTTTTCCAAAATGTTTTACCAAAATTAAGGAATGTGTCATAATATAATTGAAATTCCACATGATAACGACAAAAAAAGTGTCGCGTACAATGATAGCTTTAAAATACCATGGTTTTTGTTGCACAAAAGCACTAATTGAAACATTAATTCCACGATTCTCTTCTATGAAATTATTGAAAAACTCCATTTGAGTGGGGTCCAAGACATGTTTTGCATGTTCTTCATGTTGATTTCATGTTATTCTTCACAACATCACATCCCTTCCTTTTGGTGAAATAAGTGAAATTTTCATCCAGTATTCATATATTGTTTTTTTAACATCTCTCCAAGTCTATTTTTGTATGGTTTCCTACAAATAACTGTTCAACAGGCGAGTTCATCATTTACATCTATTTGCAATCAAAATTTCCTATGTTTGTGAAATGTTTTTTGTGAGGTCCCTAATGTTTTTGCCATAGATTTTACCAAACGATTTTATTTAGTACTTGATGAAACCACTTCCATTTTTATTTCTCTACGTGCATCTATATAACTTTTCTTTATAGATATTCAATTGATTTTAGAGCACTATTTATATTTTTAATCATATTTTCCTTCATTCTTTTTATCTTTCACTATTTTTCGAACACTTAAGAGAGTTGTACCTTCTTTTAATTTCTTTGATGTTAAGAGACCTTTCAAAATTTCGGTTTGAACTGCTACATTTTCATGTTTCAAGAACTTATCAATAATGAGCTTAACACGATATCGTATAACATGGTTATCTTTTTTATCTCCATATGTGTTAGTGTCAACATTGTCTAACATATCATCATCGATATTGATTTCATCTGTGCATATGAGAATTAAATGTAAACAGGTATAAATATTCAATAAATAATTAAATTAAAAAATAGAGTTTGAATGAAATTGAAATTAATAAATATGCATTATTTCAATTATATATATATATATACCCGATGATTCAATTTATTCATTTGAATTTATTTCAACATCTTCAACAATAACATCAATCATTGGTTCATTATCTTTTTCACTTTGTTTTTTAACATTTTCAATATTATCATCAATTTTATGAGAAATATCTCTCCCTCTTTACCTTGCAAAATATTTTTCAAATTAGTTCATCAAATAAAAATTAAATTTCACAATACACTAGTTGAATTTTAAATATCATTTATAATATTTAGATTTATATACCTACTTCAAATTCTAGTTGAGGTTGACTTTTTCTTTCAATATTTAAGCTTTTTTTTTTTTTTTTGTAATAGTTTCTCGTGTATTCTCTACAAGCCTCAATGTTTCTTGTTCGATCATATTTTCTCTTTCAATTTTTTTTATTTCCCATGATACTTTAGTCCATGTAAATTTTTTAAATCCAAACCAAAAAAATCAATTTCAAAATCCTGCAAAAAAAAAAAACTCACTTTCAAAATTTAGAAAAAAACTTACTTTCAAAATTTGGACAAAAAAACTCACTTTAAAAATTTAGACCAAAAAACTAACTTTAAAAATTCAGTGCAAAAGACATACTTTAAAAAAAATCACTTTAATAATGAAGACCAAAACACTTACTTTAAAAAAAAACTCACTTTAAAAAGTCACGCAAAAAAATTTCCTATAAAAATTAAGCTCACAAAATTTCCTTGAAAAATTCAACCCAAAAGATTTAGTTTGAAAATTAAGTCTAAATGAAGAAAGTGTGCGAAAATAATGTTTCGGCTCCTTTTTTTTATATTTTTTGGCAAAAAAAAAATTAGAGGGTCACATTGTTTTATCTTTGTGGCCAACGGAAATTAGTGACCAATTTTTCAGCCGAACTTTTAAAATAGTTCGGCTAGCCTCCTCTCTTGTTTATATTAACGACCCACGACGTCAAACACAAGTTCAACCAAATTAATACATATGCAAGTTGTCTCTAATCACCTTTCTCCAACTTCCGAATGTTTAAACTACATAAAATTTGATGAATTTACATTCGGAACCAGTACCAACACTTGCATAATTGAATCTACTTTCAGTGGATATAAATTTTATGGAATTTCATAGATATTTACTAATTTTAATTAATTTTGTAATAAAATGTGAGGAAAACTTTTTATGAATGTCATTATGATTCAATGAAATAAAAATTATGTATCTTGCAAAATATACAGTAAAAAAATATGAAAAAATGATGATTTATTACATTGGTTTGTCTTCTATAATGGGTAGTTTTTATATTTTTATGTTTTTAACTAATATGTTGAGAAACTTGATGCTATGCTAAACATATTCAAAATATGTAGTTTTTTCACATTGGTTCAATTCAAAAATTATAGTAATTATGATGTGCATTAAATTTGGTTTTGTAAATATTACAATATCGAAGTAGAGTATGTCTAGGTTGTTGCAATGCAATTATTTTTTCAAAAAAACAATTTAGCAAAGAATACATTAATGCTAAAAATCATGTATTTTTATGAATCCCTTGATTTTTAAATAACACAAACTCAAATAATTTCTAAGTTGACATATCAAATGTGAATAAAAAAATCCAAAAGATAAGTAATAGAAAGCTAATAAAATTTCTCACAAGTTTGAATTTTATTGTAAAATGAGATTATAAACAAAAAAATTCCTTCGGCTTGCTGAAGGTTGAAGAACTTCTAAAAATGATATTTTTTCTCAAAAAAAGGAAAAAAGTGTAACCCAACTTCACATTTCAACCCTAGTCGTACATTTAGTTTATATTTCTGTGTCCACATTAAAATTTATTAGAGTTGCTCAACTTAGACTATGTCAACCATTGGTTTTAATCTCCATGTGAAAA
The DNA here is from genome assembly GCA_034641835.2 of Pinus albicaulis. NCBI lineage: Eukaryota > Viridiplantae > Streptophyta > Pinopsida > Pinales > Pinaceae > Pinus > Pinus albicaulis. Next base: position 679,144,431 of record CM076579.1, read on the forward strand.
TTCATTGGCATATGTCTTAGTTTAGATAAGATTTTTATTAATTTTTATTTAGGAGATCGAATGATAACAATAAAATTAAAATTAAACCATGGATAACTAATATCCTCCACTCCTGCAAACACATAGAGATATATTCTTATTGGGTTTTACAGTATAACAGAGGAGTTCATTGGAGCTTCAAGTAAATTCTATAAAATACTAAAATTATATATATTAAACTAGCATATATCCATCTTAATTCTGGATCTATCAACTGCCGAGAGGGATCAAATCTCTCTAGGTGCAAACCTTTCTTCAATTTTGGAACTCAAAAAGGAGGTTTGCACCACAAGATATTTGATCCCTCTTATCACTTGATAGATCCAACGTTAAGATGGATATAGGATGGTCACTTCAATCTAAATCATTTATCATTCTCTTAATATTTACCTTTATGAAACCATTTATTACTCAATATTTTGATTTACTAGGGAACAACATTTTACTCTAGTTACCAAATGCAATGAAATATACTTGTCAACTTATCAAATGCAGTCAATTCCACTTGCCAAACAAACAAATTCTAGGACATAAAGGGTAGTTATTTCACTAATATTAATTTTAACACAAGAGATACTCTATAATGGTTGTGCTTCTTCATTTTAAAGCCTTTAAAATATCTCCAATATTTTCCTTTGTATAAACACGGAAGCTAGAAAACAACAAGTCCCTGCCAATGCAATGAGTGGATATGGGTATGAAGAGTACACTAAATCACTATTATGTTCAAAGCGCAATGAATGGAATTTGGAATATCAAAGCACAAGTAAGAATAGCGTTAGGAAATCAAATTGACATCCCTTAATAGTGTTGACCAAGACCTTGAAAGTTACTAAAGAATCAATTCTGAGTTATGATTCATACGCATGAATATTTGAAGCAAAAGCGAGAAATTTATTAATTTTTTCTCAAATGCATTGGATGAGAAGACATTCATTGAATATTTATGTATTGAGAAAAATATTAAATTTCTTGTTACCTCACAATCAATTGAGAGCAAGCTTTCCAGTGAAGGGAGATGCATACCAAGTATTCAACAAAACCAAATGTTGGTTGCTGCCATAGGCTCATAGAATTTAAGTTTTTTAGATTTTCCATTCTATATGACACTTAGGGTGTGTGATAATATTAAAGTTTTAACATGTTTACAACAATATATATCTAGCATGAAAGTCTGGTTTGGCACTAATGAAAAGTTTCTATGTAATAGGTCTCTAATTTTTACTTTTATTACAACTGAGTTTCTCCCCAGTTCTCAGCCTGGGTGTCTCCAATGATAGAATAATTTTGTGAGTGCTTATGCTTCCAATTGAATGCACATTAGGGCTATCAATGGATTCTCCCATAGATGGAGCCACACTTTACTTTTACTCTCCATGCCTTGGCATAACCTTCCTTTTCCCACCAGTGTAAATAAACTATGCTAAAGATTATGGATAGAGGACTAATTACTTACGTAAAGAGAAGAGTATCTTGCTAAACTACTTCATCTTTGCTACTTCTACTAGTTCTGATCCAGAATAAATAATCATAGTTCCATTCAAGAATAGGGAAAAATTTTAAGGATGGAAGTTTCTCTTAAAGTTTATAAACCTTGGCGAATCTTACTAGTCCCAATATGTAAATTGTAAAAAAAAATTATGTTATTTTTGTGAAAATGTTTAGTTTTATAATTATTTTATATTAGTATATATAAAATTTGGTGTTTCTAGCGTAAAATAATTTTATACTATAAAAATTGGGCGAATCAATTTAAAAAAAAATGGAAATTGGTGAATCTTTTTTTAGGGAAAACATGGAAAAATAGCCCACCTGTGAATATTAGCCCCTAAAATTTTCCCTATTCAAGAATAATGGTTATTTACAAGTGAATGATTCATTTTTGGATCCCCAAGAACTAGCGGGAGATAGAAATGGATAATTTATTGGTCTTAATTAATAATAGGATTTCCACTTCCCTTCCCTTGATATTGCTTCAACAACCTAGAGTTTAAATGTACCTTACCTCAAGTAGATACTTTATGACTGGTGGAATAGTTTGAAATAGGTGGTTACCTTCCTATTTCAGTGATGTATTAATCCCTTTGTGGGGCTGCTTGCCTATGTGTTGACGCCCATTCTCGGTTAGACTGTTTGATTGATAGAGTGCCAAAGGGGGTAGGGCCATTCAGAAGGAAATATTTATGTATGGATGTTGTTTCCCCAGCCAATCCTAATAAGATCCAAAGGATAACCCAAGAGAAATGATAGAACGAGGAAAAGAGGAGGGGAACTACTCTAGGAATCACCTTCCATGAATGAATAGAAAGGGTTTAGGAGGTATGGAATTGCTTATTACATATATACATAGTAGCTAGCCAAGAGCAATACCGTGGTAGATTTGGGATGGTTATCCCTTGGATGGGGAACGATTAATTGGTCGCCAAAGTTTGTGTTACCACCCATTTGACTCAACTGGTAATAGTTTCATTTATTTTTAACAAGGGTTCAGAGAATCTACCTTACCCGAGATCTATGACAATCCCATCATCGACAAGAACAACACCGACAATGGCAATGACAATAAAAACAAAATGAAAAAACAACAACAAGAAAGGAAATGATGGTAACTCCTAGAGCGACTCATAGCACTAGGTAACAAAAACTTAAGTACACTAATTTATGCTAATTGGATTTTTTTTCCTCTTTACAATTTTTTCTCTGTTTTAAAATATGGCAACTAATTTTAATTATTGGAAATTACCGGATAGTCAGTTTTTATAACGAAGAGGCGCTTATTTAACGAAGTAGCCCAGGTTAAATTGGGATGGCCTGAGAGGCTTGTAATTATAGGAGAATCATTCTTGATTAATAGAGTTTCCAATCCCTTTCTCCATGGAGGTTTCCTTGACACCCTTTCAAGGTTTTACCATGTAAAAAATTGTGTATTTATCTGTGTATATTTGTTTTCATTTTTCAGTTGGTTATATACCTTTATTTCTTAGTTAATTTTTTCCCAAACCTAATAAGTGGTATCAGAGCCTATGAGAAGTGAGAGTCGTGAGACCCTGAGGCAAATTTGCTATTGTGAAGCTGCCATTTGACCCTGCTGCCATTATGAAACACCATGAGCCACTGCTGTAAGCCACTGTAAGGTGTGATGATCTAAGCTCATTGTTGCTAGTGTGAAGAGGAAGGTTGCAATGGGAGTGATAGTCGGTGGAAGCCATCATTTACGAGTCAAATGAGAGATTGTGGAGTAACACTAAAGCAAACTGGACATTGAAGTCTAAAGAGGCCGTGACCCCATGGTTAAGGAAGCCGATTGTTTCTTTTTTTTCGATGCTAGAGCTAAACCCTCCATCCACTAGGAAGGGAAAAGTAGCATTACTACCCTGTCCACCGAAGAAGGATAAATGACACAATAAAAGTTGTATTTTTTCATTGTTTGCACGTTTCTTGTCGAGAGAGAAGTTGTGTTGTCGAGCGAGAAGTCGTGAACCAAGCCGTTGAAATTTAAATGCATGCTCTAGAAGATAAAGGCTTGCACCAAACCATCGAGGGATAAGTCGTGTTGTCAAGGGAGAAGCCGTGCACCAAGTCATAATTTTTAAAACCACCATTTTTTTTTGAAAAAGGGTCAAGAGAAGGTCTTGCAAAGACAACGTTTGCAGGCCCCATCGTGCAAAACATATTCCCATTGAAAAAGGAAGATGATCTTCAAGAAGCTGACATAGTTGTGTCTCAGTGCTGAGCCAAAGGCCATGTGAAGAAAAAAAGGAATGTGGGAGAATCCTTTATAGAGACAGGCATTACCTGGTAATAAAAAAAAAAATTTAGAGTTCAAGAACCGTTTTAAAAAGGTTTTTTGTAAAGTTTAACTTGAAAATATTTTTCTTTGGAAATTTATTTAATTAAAATAAAAATAAATTAGAAACCTTGGGGGAAATCAAAATTTATTTTTAAAACCCTATTCGGAAATTAAGTAGGAAGGGAAACCAAGAAATCATAGTAGAAAGATTTCTAGTAGGAACAAATGGCCAAAATTACGAATGCAAAGTTCGAGGTGAAGAAGTTCACCGGGAAGAAAAATTTCGCATTGTGGAAACTTAAATTTAGGGATTTGTTGGTGCAACAAGTGTTGAAAAAAGCATTAGACGAGGTAAAGAAAAAAACTTTAAGCATGACAAATTCAGATTGGGAGGACTTGGATGCTCGAGCTCTCACTACCATTAGGTTATTCTTGGCAGATGAAGTCCTCTTTAATATTTTTGAAGAGAGTACAACTGAAGGTTTGTGGGAAAAACTTGAAACTTTGTATATGACTAAATCATTGAACAATAGAATTTATTTGAAAAGACAATTGTAAAATATTCGAATGAAGGAGCGTACAAAAGTTGCAGAACATTTAAATGTTTTTAATACACTTATGCCAGTCGTCACATATGGAAGTTAAAATTCAGGAAGAAGACAAGGTTATAACCTTGTTGTTTTCTATGCCTGATTCATGGGACCACTTCATAACTTCAATCAGTTTGAGCACTACTGATTCTTTGAAATTTGAACTAGTGGTGGTGCTTTGTTATCTAAAGAATTACAAAGGAAATCCAATACTAAAACATCTGCGCTAGAAGCCATGGTAGCGAGAGATCGGTCAAAGGAAAGAGGGGAGAAAGCAAGGGGTTCTTTCAGATCAAATCAAAGGGTGGAAAGAAGTGTAAAGCCAAGTGCTGGTACTACAATAAAATTGGACACCTCAAGAAAGACTGTTGGAAACAAAAGGAGTCAAAAAGCCAAAATAAGGAAGCGAATCAAGTTGATTTAGGTATGATTGTTGAAGTTTTAACTGCTGAAGCTCTACCTATTTGTAATGTCTCTGAAGATGTTGAAAATTGGTTGTTAGACTCTGGTGCTTGTCATCACATGAGTCCACGCAAAAGTTGGTTTACTTCATATGAAGTTGTAAATGGTAGTTCTATGTTTATGGGAAATAATGCATCTTGTCAGAATGTTGGGATGGGAAATGTAAAAATTAAAATCTGTGAAGATACAACTAAAACATTATCTAATATTAGGCACGTACCTAAACTAAAGAAAAACTCGATTTCTTTGGGAGTTTTCGATTTGAATGGGTATACATTTACATGTGAGAATGGAGTGCTGAAAGTCTCAAAAGGAGCCTTGGTAGTTATGAATACTGAAAAGTTCGGAAATTTGTACAAACTCAAAGAAAACACTCAAGTTAGTGAAGGAGTGATTGTATTAGAAAAAATTGAATAATATTTTCTTCTATGGCATCAACGGTTGGGTCACATGAGCGAGAAAGGTCTTCAAGTACTGATGAACGGAAAATTGCTTACTGATTTGAAATCCTTGAACTTGGATTTTTGTAAACATTGTGTGTATGGAAAACAATGTAAACAAAGGTTCAAGACTACATTCATTCTGATCTTTGGGGACCATCTCCTACTATGTCTTATGGAGGTGCATTATATTTCTTAACGTTTATTGATGATTTATCTCGAAAATTATAGGTCTATATGTTGAAAAACAAAGTTGATGTATTTAGTGTTTTTAAACAATTTAAAGGTATGGTGGAAAAGGAAATAGGAAAATAAATTAAATTTTTAATAACTGACAATGGCGGCAAATTTGAACAATTTTGTAAGGATGAATGGATTTTTAGATATAAAACTACTATTTATACTCTTCAACAAAATGGTGTTGCTGAACATATGAATCAGACTCTTATGGAAAGAGCCAGAAGCATTATCAACAATGCTAACTTGCCAAAGGAGTTGTGGGCGAAATAAGTATCTACTACTTGTTTTTTAGTTAAAAAATCACCTTTGGTTGCCATAAGTTGTAAAATTCCTGAATAAGTTTGGTCGAGTTAGTCTTGTGATTTTTCACATTCTAAGAGTTTTGGTTGTGATGTCTATGCTCTTATTCCTAGAAATCAACGTTCAAATTTAGATCCATAATTGAGATTTTATGTCTTTGTTCGGTATGATTATGCAGTGAAAGGATATAGGTTGCGGGATCCTTCTTCACGGAAGATAGTCATTAGTAGAAATGTAACGTTTGATGAATCTTCTCTTCTAAAATCATATATTGGAAAAGTTGAACATGAACAGGTATCACCAAATTAGAAAATTCAATTAGAGACTAAACTTTTTCTAGAAATTTGAAAGGAAGGAGAGACTTCTGATGAAAAAGGTGAAGAAGTAAAGGAAACTGGAGAAATTCCATAACCAATTGAGTAACCAGTCACTTTAAGAAGGTATACAAGGGAAAGAATCAAAAGCTATGAATATTCTGCTTCATCTTTTGTGTTGATTATTGAAGATGGGGAACCTTCTTGTTATCAAGAAGCAGTAGATGATGCAGGTAGTGAGATATGGAAAAAATAAATGGAAGAAGAAATGTATTCCTTAGCCAAGAACAATACCTGGGATCTTGTAGAACTTCCTGAAGGGAGAAGTGTTTTTTGGTGCAAATGGGTCTTAAAGTTGAAGAGAAAAGTTGATGTAAGTATTCATAGGTATAAGGCGAGGCTGGTTGCAAAAGGGTATTCTCAGGTTGAAGGTATTTATTTTCATGAAAAAATTTCACCAGTCGTTAAACTTGCTTCTATTTGTACTACGTTAACACTAACTACATTACTTGAACTTGAGATAAAATATTTAGATGTTAAAAAAACATTTCTTCATGGTGATTTGGATGAAGAGATATATATGGAACAACCAGAAGGTTTTGTACAAGGTCACAACAGAAGATTAGTTTGCGAACTCAGGAGATCATTATATAGCCTGAGGCAGTCACCCAGGAAATATTACAAGAAGTTTGACTCCTTCATGGTGAGCCAAAATTTTATCAGAAGTGTGTATGATCATTGTGTATACTTCAAAAGTTTCAATGGCATATTTATTATCTAGGTGTTGCATGTTGATGATATGCTTATTGCAAGAAAAAGAATGGAAGAAATCAATAAGTTAAAGGCTCAGTTCTCTAGGACGTTTGATATGAAGGATCTTAGAGTGGAAAAACATATCTTTGGCATGGAGATACACAAAGACAGGAAGAATGGTAAGCTTTGGTTATCACAACAGAAGTATGTGGAGAAAGTACTTGAAAGTTCGGTATGAAAAAAGTGAAACCTATTAATGTTCCATTAGTTTCCCATTTTAATCTTTCTTCAGATTTAAGTCTTAAAACTAATTAAGAAAAGAAGTATATGTCCGTGTACCATATGAAAATGCGATAGGAAACTTAATGTATGTTATGGTATCTACAAGACCTGACATTTCACATGCAGTTGGATTTGTCAGCAGCTTCATGGAAAATACAGGAAAAGAACATTGGCGTGCAGTGAAATGGGTGCTTCGGTATTTAAGAGGCACAAGTGACCATTGCATCAGCTTTGATGGTCATCAAGGTTCAGTCTACGGATATGAGGATGATGATTATGCAGGTGATTTGGACAAAATGAGGTCTACTACAGGTTATGTTTTTACTCTTGCATGTGGATCAATCAGCGGGATGTAAAAGCTTCAAGAGACAGTTTCTTTTTCCACTACTAAATCAGAGTATATAGTTGTTTCAGATGCTGTAAACAGGCAATCTGGTTAAAAGGTTTGCTTGATGAGATTGGAAGGACACAGGAGAAAGTGAATGTGTTTTGTGATAGTCAGAGTTATATTCATTTGGGTACAAATCCAACCTATTAGAGCAAGACCAAGCACATCGATGTAAGGTATCACTTTGTGAGACATGTAATCGAAGGCGGAAAAGTAGTTCTTAAGAAGGCCCGTACACAGGAAAATCATGCAGACATAGTCACGAAGCCAGTTATAGTACAGAAGCTGAGATGGTGTCTCGCTTCTCTTGGCTTGCAGAAGAGATGATGAATGGGCATGGGCAACGGATTAGGAAAATTCTTGTCAAGGTGGAGTTTGTTAAAATATGACAACAAATTGTAATGAATGGAAATTACCAGATAGTCGATTTTTATAATGAAGATGCGGTTATGTAACGAAGTAGCCTAGGTTAAATTGGGATGGCCTGAGAGGCTTGTAATCTGAGAAGAGTCATTCTTGATTAATAGAGTTTCTAGTCCCTTTACCCGTGGAGGTTTCCTTGACACCCTGTCAAGGTTTTACCACGTAAAAAATTATGTATTTATCTGTGTATATTTGTTTTTAATATTCAGTTGGTTATATGAATTTCTTTCTTAGTTAATATTTTCCCAAACCTAATATTCTACTCTTTATTTAGTGTAGTATATGCATAAATATGTCAAGGTTTATGATTTCACTTTCTTTTCATCTACACACAACCATGATTTTTTTTTCTTTTTCTTAATTAAAATTTTATTGTATCACAAGTAAGAATACATTACCACACTAATAATAATTGAAATTAAAAATAAAAACATTTATTAAGAAATAATACAAAAAATTAAATAACTAAAATGCCATATCGGGCAGGGATGCAAGCAGTTCATGTAGCTAACATGTCTCAATTATTCTATTTTATAAGGAAGTAATGACACTATAGAATTATTTGTACTAGGAGATTAATGTATGCATTATGGGGCTCTTATTAAGGTATCTCCCCCTTATCTAAACAAATTATGAAGTAAACACATGGACTGTGGCACCCTTGCTTAGATTTCAATGTAATATTATAAAAATGAAAACTACACAGGAGAGGATTGTCTTACGAATCAAATGATTTTCTAGTTATTAAGCATGAATGAGAGGACTCGCATACCTTTCATATGATTTTCAAGGCATTAAGCATAAAAAAGGAGTATGCCAACAAAAAAAATGGACATTAAAGTTTTCTTTCTTCACTACAGAAAACTGCTTTGAGATTTTCTTCCAATTTTTTTATCAGTTAAACATTTATTGAGAGAAAAAAATTGTAGTTTAAAAAAAGATACACAAACTAAAATGCACATCACTGTTCAAAATCAAAATTTTGCATTTTAGCAGTTCCAATTTCCATCGTTTGTCCAAATAATTCGTGAAATAAAGACACAAGAAGAACCAACAATTATTAGAGAAAGGATAATCTGAAGATATAGAGAAGAAGTTATTTCTCTATAATATTCATCAACGAAGAAAAAGAAAAAGATAGTAAGTCTTGAGTATAATAAACATGCATGCTTCTTCTCTATTTTACATTTTGTACCATTAAGATACTGATGAAATGACACATAACCTTTCACTACCTTTATTTTCATAAGGTTCGACCAAAATGACCAAGTGAGCCACATTCCACTTTCTAGCCTGCCTGTAAGAGTGATTCTCAATATGTTGAAAATTATATCATATCACAGATTACAATATATGGAATTCATCGATTGAGGGATCGAACATGTAATGCGAGGTGATTATATCATGAAATAGATTACAATATATTAGGTGAAATGAAATGTGGGAGCAATTTCAAGTATGTGACAAGTATGTTAAGGATAACCACATCATCTTAAATAGAATCCCAACATTCACATAAATAAAAAATTTCATGCATATCACATGGAAGGCAGTTGAAATTCTTGTCAACAGTCACATAAAGAAAGTGTAGGAGGTTGTTTATTAATCTCCAAAAAAACGTTCCACATGCCAAACCACCTTTCTTTTATCTTGTTTCATTTCATTATTGGTTAGTCTTGTAGCAAATATGATGCCAATATTAGTTTATGTTGTTCTGCACTATGTTGTTTTCATCATCCATGGTTTCACATACATTTAATTTCTTGATATGATATGTTAGTAGGGTAAAATGGGTGAGGTCAATATCTTCAAATTTATTTCATATTTCCATTCCCCTCGGTTCTGTCAATCAGATACTTGTATTCTAGCTAGCTTGTGACTGAAATGGGGCTTTTATCCAAATTACAACCCATTTTTTTGTATCTTGGATCGGTGAGGGGCTATTCCTTTTCCCAAAAAGAAACAATAAAATCGATGAGTGGGTAGGATCCACTCACTGTAGGCTTTCGATGACCATCCCTAGTTTTTGGTGGGATGTCTCTATTGGAATATGTAATTCCTACTTGTCTGCGGTGATGAATCTCTATGGAAGGAGTTTGTTCCTATATCATAGGAGGTAGCTAGATCTAAATATTTCTTGTTTGATGTGTGGTGAGATATTCTCTCAACCACCTTATTGTTCATCCAAGATAGTTTTCCTATCTTGAGACTATACTTCATGTATATATATTTAATCCTTTTGATTAATATAATATGGCGTGCATATTGAGATTTTATCTTAGTATCAGAGCCCATATGGGCTTGTACCTCGGCCCCTCCTGGGCTGAGGGAAATAAGAGAAAGTATATTGTGTTTTAGATTTTTGGTTGTCCACTTGTTTGGGCAGAGGTGTATTGGAGCAGCAATGCGCCTATCACTTGACGTCGAAGATGTATGCTCCTTGTTTTTGTTACCTTCCTTAGTAGCGTCACTAGCATATACAAGAGGCAACATACCTTGTGGGCTCAATCCCTTTCCGCCTGCACCTGAAAATGAAACTCCACTGATCACTGCCTCGTTGCCAAGCTGGACATCAACAGGGAAGTCATGATCGAGTGTTGGCCCCCTCTGTGGTGATCCAGGGTTCCATGTTTGGCACCATCGAATATTTGGGACCGTGGTGATCTTAGATACTAGTGTATTTGAGTTGCAGATCCAAGTGTGAGGAGGAGCTGCGTGAGGAGGAACAAGCGTGTAGAGGATTGTGGATTTCCTGCAGAGCAGATGGAGGGCCAGTGGTGAAGATGCAGGGTAAATTGATGTTACAGGGTAGGGAGGATGAAGCACTCTCTGTGATGAGAATTGGAGTTTTTCTTGCTTGCATGGTGCAGTGTGGTGGAGCTCTCCAGCTGGAGCTGGAGTGCAGGGGGACAGTCTCATTGCTTGAAATCCATCCTTGGGCACCATTGGATTGGAGCAAAGGAGGAACAACGCCTTGTTTCTCGTGCGTATATCTATGGAGAGATTTAGAGAAAGTTGGGGTCATAATGGAGTGAGGCATGGCAGAGAAGAAGAACTAGAAAAACCATGCTATCAATTGGCGTGGCTGAATTCCTGCATAGAATCTGTGAAAAACATCATAGAGGGAATGAAGATCACACTGGTGAATTTTTGAAGAGGAATAAGAGCAGTAACAATAAGATTTGGGAGAACCCACAGTAATGAATTTTCAACTCATTGATGAGGACGTGGCATGGATCTCCCATGACTACTAGTGGTTGAAGACCTGCAATGGAAGCATGATCGGCAACGTGGTGTGGCTGCTGATATGCCTCAGTATTTTTCACTGTGTCCCTACAAGGGCCGAGAGACTACATCATTTGATTGCAGGAACACGCGTGGTGGATCATTAGTGTGGTGAGTGTGGATCTCGACTTTCAATTTTTTAATAAGAATTGGAGTTGTTGTAGAGGAGGGGAGTGTGGAGAGCATGGGACCTGTGTTATTGTACCAACCAATATCCATCTTGGATGGCAAGCTACAAGCAGAATCTGTGAATGCGTTGAACACTTGAACGCAGTGAGGAAAAAAGGGTGGGATGTATTTTGGATTAAGGATTCGTTCCTTTCTTTGAAGTTGCATGTGTAGGAGGATCTCGGGTGGATCGTGCTATGTGTTCACTGGTGGATCCATGTTGCGGTTGCCGGTAGTGTTTTATTGTTAGCAGGACTGCTGTAGTTTCTAAGTGTCTTGTTGGGTATCTGAAAATTGGCCAAGCTATCCGCATTCCGTGGAAGATTCTATGGATGAAGGAAACCACAGATGGGCTTTCACGTGGTTGCATATCCAAGTGTGCAGAGGAGACCTGACTGCCTCAGGGATTAAAGAAAGAGAAAATGTGTGCGAAAATTGGGAAAGTTGGTTTGACAGAAAAAGGTTAGATTATGCCGATGTAGAATGGTCAGAGGAGTCGCATGATTTTTGCATGGCTTGGTTGGAGATTAACTCTAGCAGTGATCGAGACCTGATCATGGAGGAGGCCAACTTCTCATAAATATTTTGAGCAATGTGTTTTGAACTGTGATCACGTTGAGTGATTTTCTGTCATGCTCATGCCTAACTAAGAATATGGAAGGGAGAAGAACGGAAGTATATTTATGAAAAATTAGTAGTTAATGGATCTCAGTGCTCCCCTACATGATTTCGTGTTCCCATTATTTAATATTTCTTTAAAAGGTCTCATGTGAGTAATGTAAAACTGGTTGAAAGAATTGATTTATTTATTGTGACATTTATTTTGGCCAACTATTGTCATGAGTTTGAGTCTCTGTTGGAATTGGCCATTCCAACAATAGACAAAGTTATTTGCAAGAATGATTTACTACCAGATATGATGAAGGCATGACAGTGAAAATGGCATCAAAGGATAGTGGTTGGAGCAATATCAGAGATTGGAGGATGATCGAGTTTGTGTGTGCCCAGTGTGATCATGGGAGTAGATTGTGATGGAAAAGGGAAAGTTGGAACAAAGTGCCTCAAGTGTCTTTGCTTGTGTAACAAGTAGATATAAATTCAGTTGTTTGTTTGAAAGATGTTAAGAGATTGCAGATCTGCATGTTCAATTGTGAGGAGATTAGCTCGACAATGGGTCTTCGTTGTTGCAGCTTGTTAGCGAGCATGAGGAGGCATTCTTGGAAGAAGTTACCCAACCTTGTATTGTGAATAGGGTAAGTGACATTACGATGCGATTCTGAGGAATTGGATGTTGAAACGAGAAATTTGTGTAAAATCATCAAATTTTATGCATGTTGACAGTGAATTTGTGGGCGACAAAGGATCAAACTGTGGAGTCCTGGATTCTGCTTTTCAGAGGGACAATTTGTTATTGTTTCTCTTCATGTGGTTGTGAGTGCCTACGTCTGGATAATCTGTGCTGGAATGCACTGCATTGAGACCATTTGAAAAGTTGTCGATTTTTTTTTTATCAATGGACCCCTCTGAGGTATCGTTGGAGAAGAATGGTTGTTGTTATGTTCGGGAAATAGTCATCTTTGGGTAGAGATATAGAAATTTAATGTTCTTGTTAATCTAAAAAGTTTATTTTGTTACTTGGAATCATGTTTAAAATTATTGACTCTTATTGAGCCTAGCTAACTCAATGTAGGTAAAATTAATTTGTTAGAATTCGCGACTCTAACATATGACAGGTTAAGCATGGAGTTCCCAGAATTTATTTGAAAAAGATAAAGATGCCCAAGATATGAAAAATGACAAGATGAGGTGAAGGAGCATCAACATCTATTATGATGGACAACTAAGTTGAAAGTTTTTTTTTTGTGAGTTTTTTGTGCGTTTCTTGAAATAGACTCTTGATGATGAGTAACACAGTTCAATGGTAAGAAATTCTAGGATGGTTTTGTAGTGGTCTTTATATGTACCTGGTAACTCCAAGAGTTGGAGTGTTTAATGTAAGCCTTGTAAAGGCATATGTATCCCCGTGAAGTTCATGGTTATCTAAAAACCACTTTGTAATTGCCACTTTGTAATTACAGGTTTGTGGTCATCTGGAAACAACTTTTATCACTTTGAAGTGATGGTTTGTGGTGAACCAGAAACCACATGCGAGCCCTACTGGCTATAGAGCCTTCATCGCTACAGAGCCTTCATGGATATAGAGCCTTCGTGGCTACGGTGCCCCGGGTGCACACAAGAGCCTTCATGCTCACAGTGAAGTAGGTGGTCTGTAGAAACACCTTACTCACAAGAGAAACTTAGTTTCTCACAGGTCTCAGTTTACTGAGAAAAAAGAGATCAACGATTGTTTGAGGGGGATTTGCAGATACAAGTACATGTATTCAGTGATAATGGTTGACAGAACCATGTGTTGATCATAATCCATTCCCCATAAATTTTCACAGGCGATCTAGTTCAGAGCTCTCAAATTTCCCCTTGCAGCCTTGAAAAATCATCCTCAAGCCTATCGTTACCATTTCCCACCTCCAAAACACAGTATAAATGGCTAAAAATCCATATTTGAAATATTTAAAGCGTAGCTCCTTCAGCCCTAGCCCCTCTGTCTTTTCCTCCATGTAACCCAGACGCTAGACCAGGCACTAGTCCGACAGGTGCTTATCCAATACATATCGGGCACATCCTGAGCTGTTGATCTGTGCAGATCGAACGACGTTTTCTCATCTCCGTCGCGCCTGTAGCCCACCTTTTCACTGTCTAATCAAATCATAAATCTACGGTTTGCGATGCGGCTATCGTGGTGGTCCCTGTGCCCAAAATACTGTTCAAAGCCGGGTTGTATGTATTGCACTGCCTTTCGGTGGTAGGCGGTAATTCCCCTTGGGCCAGCAATCCATACAGCGCTCACCACGTGTCCCCATGTATGTCCCGAATAATGCCCTCCATCGCGCATTAATGTTCGACCAAAGTCACACAGCGATATTCATCACAGCCGTCCGATCTGAGGGCCTTCATCCGACGATCGTCGCACTTCGAAGCTACACGAGTTTTAGTCCAAGTGTACAGTGCTCCTGGCCCACAGTCTATCACCTCCGACGCTTTTTAAACCGTCGATCTCCTCTCGAGATCGGATGGTCAAGATTTGCTCACCCCGCTTTTGACTAGCTCCCAAAGTCAGTCCTCCACGTCATCCATTCCCCGCTATTTTGATATCGTGCCGCCTGTCCTCCAGTTTTCCTCCACGTGCTCTTTGCCACCCTAGATCTAAATTTTTCTCATTTCTTCGTTCCTTACTTATTTTCACGTTCATTTCCGCATTTCATTAGTTCTCTGTATGGTCATCCCACACTGTTGCGCTGCATTTTCTTCGTCACCACCCTGCGCCACTTCACCATTTCGCTACTCTGTATGACTGCTTCCATTAACCCCGCCACATCTCCCATCCTCATATGCTTGGATTTCTTAACATGTTCTCGGGTTTTTCAGGTTATTAGCGACGGAGAATTATCATAAGTTCCAGCCTCCATTACAAAAGTCGAGTACGCTCCAAAGGACCATTTATCAGAGGCAGAATTATGGAGAAAGGATTTGGGAAGCTGTTATGACACGGATTTCATAAAAGAAGCAGGGGTAAAATCTATCAAACCCTCTAGAAACATTCAAAGCATAGATTGTGGCAGATGGAAACATTAATGTTGTGGCAAAGATTATCAGTCAAATGATAAATGTATTCAGCATTCAGCATTGACGATTTAAAATCTTAATTCAAGATCTAGAAGCTGGAGGGTACAATACACAAAAAAACAATATCCTCAAGGCTTCATTTCAGCAGAATTTACCTTCAAGAAAGGACAAAATCTTAGTATGGTTATCCCTATATCGAGTTCCTGAAGGGATTTTCGCCAAGTGCATTTATTTCAGTTAGTAGGCCACAGAGTACATCCAACACTACAGTGGCGTCAAGTAGTATGGGCGGGCACTTTTCCACCATTTTATTTTAATGAAAAAATTAAATGTTCATCACCTACCTCTTTTGCTAAGTTTTTAGTTTCTCCTATAAAAACCACGAAGAGACGCATTGTAAGGGTTCCAGATTTTTATCAGAAAATTATGCAGTGAAAGGATTTTTGTATACAGTTTGTAAAACTCTTGTATGAAGGCTCAGAGCCCATAGGGTCTCAGTGAGGAGGAGTTCTATCTGTCAAAGAGGATTCTGGTCTTTGGTATTTCACAATCTGTAACTCTCTTTTATATGTTATTTAATATATCATTTCATCTCATCCATCTTTCCTGTATCATATTTTGGAATGCGAGTGGCTCACTGATTTCTGGTAAGGATTCATCCTAGTTGATGCCCATACTCGGATCAGTCAAGCGCTTTAAATATGGCTCATGCATGATATTCTGTTCCATTATTCAACTTAACCATACTTCTGCTATACTAGTTTCTTTGGGAGGGTGCTTTTAAAATGCTATTATCATGTATGGATTCTTAGATTGGTAAGCCCATGCATGGTGGTATTGTATATTTGGGTATCAGCTCAATGTTAACTAATATCTTCTCATTATTTCTTTCGCTACATACACCTTCTGATAATTTATGTGTGTGAGGTATTTCTGAATCGGCCCGCTTTGCAGTAAACTGCCTCTGAATTGTCTGTTGCTTTTTTATTAAGAGTTCTACATTTTGCCTCTGCAGTATCCTTTCTCTTGTGTCAGTTTCTGAGAGTTTGGTCCCATTCTAGATTAATTTTCTCTGTTTACAGGAGATAGCATGTGAGCTGAAGCTGACAATTTCACACATTATATTATATGCTCCTTGCTATGCTAAGATGTCCTAGGCACTGGTCTATCACAACTATAGGCTGTCTCTAGGAGCTACAACATCTTTCTGGCGCCGTTGCCAGGGATCAAAGTTAAGAAAATATAAATCCCTGGGCATCGACAAAATTCTATTCACTCTCTAAGTAGGTGAGCACAGAGAGTTGAGAGTTGTAAATCCCTCACCTTGGCGACTCCACACTTGTTATTTGATATATCCATTTGTTGTCCTAGCTCCTCGTAAGCCACACCTGAGGTCAGATTCATCTAAGCCAAATACAACTTCAATGTCTGACCCTGATCAGATTATACATAAAAGGAATTGGAGGGAAAGGAAATCAGCCCGTTCCGAAATTCGTGAAGTGTCCACAGAAGACTTTCCATCCTTTGCCTCTCAAGATTCTCAGTTGCAAATTCCAAAATCCGTTGTGGGAGATGCCGATTATTATTATTCATATAGTCCACCCCGAGAGGGTATCAGAAATAAAAACAGTCTTCATCCTACTCTTGAAGTTGAAGATGTCAAGGAAGTAACTGAAGTATCTGCTGTTAATAGACCTTTGTTCCCCTCAACCCCTCAAGCTGCAGTTGAGTATATTCCTTTTATTATTCATACTCCACTTCCTCCTCTCCCTCCTCTTACTCATCAAACTATTGCGCTACCTCCACCTCCTCCAATGGCTAATGTTCCAGCCTTCTTGATGAATAAATATGCTCCCCTGGCATTACCCCAAGTGTTAAATGATATACCCCAAGATTATCTAAAGATCTTGCCCAAATTTAATGGACAAAATGAAATTGATGCTCAAAAACATCTTGAGACTTTCTGCTCCTTTGCAAAGAACTTTAATGTCGAACATTTGGATGTGGTTTTAAGACTGTTTGTGCAATCTCTAGATGGTGAAGCTCGAAAATGGTTTAAGACATTGGCTGGCCGTTCTATTACCACTTGGGATAACATGGAAGACACTTTCCTTAGGAAATGGGGAGAGAAGAAAGATCATGGAAATTCTCTCATTGAGTTCAATACACTAAAGAAAAGACACAATCAAGGAGTGTCAGAATTTATCAAGAGATTTAATAAATTGTATTTGAGTCTCCCTGCTGATATGAAACCCCATCAAACTGCTGCTAAGGTTGTTTTTGTGGCAGCCTTTGATTCAGATTTTGGTTTCTCTCTCAGAGAAATAAAGCCTGCTACTCTGGATGATGCTCAGGTAGATGCACTAGAGTTGGAAGCAAACTTCGCCTCCACTGGAAAATCAAAAGGAAGAGCTGAGCAAGATACCAGAAGAAGGGGCAAAGAGGAGGTGTCCACCTCTAGTCAAGAGAGGGACTCAGCCAATGAAAAAATGGAAGAAATGAGAAAATTAGTTAAGAAAATGGTCAAGCTTGAATTGGAAGCCAAGAATTCAGCTTTCAAGAATTTCCAGAATGCTCCAAACAGAGGTTACAATCCTCAGTATAGGAAACCACCCTTGCAAATATTGCCAAGGGAAGCAAAGGAGCAACAAGATCAAGTGCCACACCCATTGTACCTGGAAGGTCCAGTAGATGACTCCATTGAAGAAGCTGCCTATGGACTGGAGGATGAAAATCTTGCCTTCTCAAATAGTGATGGAGATGAATGCCCTTTGCAAGGGAATAAAGAAGCTAGGTGTTCATTGCAAAAAGAAGAAAATATTAGAGACGCTGAAGAAGCCGAATTTGATCATTATTGTAGACAATTTGATGATTTCATGCAAGCACATTTCAATAGAAGATATGATCTCAGATCTTCAAGGAAGAGGACTTGTACCCAAGAGCAAGAAGAAGAGCCACCCCAGAAGGAAACAACCACCCAGAAGGAGGAATCAACAGTGCAGAAAGCTACAAAAAAAGGTAAGCAACCTCTAAACAAACCTGCCTGTATTCTAGTTTCAAGTTACTTCTTTCATGCTCCCTCCAGAAGCACCAATCATCCCAGATAGTCTCAACCTTCAAGAAGAGAGACCCATGGTATTTTTTGGCCCACATGTTGAGGAGATAGATCCCTCTACTCCTCCATTCTATGTGTCTCTAGTAATCCATGACCTACTATTACATAACTGCATGTTAGATTCTGGAGCTTCCCATAATCTTATGCCTCTGTCAGTCATGGAACAACTAGGTTTACAAATCACACACCCATATAAAGACCTCTACTCATTTGATTCCAAAATATTTAAATGCTTGGTGATGATCAAGGATTTGGTGGTCAATTTGGCCCAAATCCAAGCAAAAAGTGTGGTCATGGATATTGTGGTGGCTGAAATCCTAGCTCGCTTTGGCATGTTACTATCAAGGTCCTGGGGAACGAAAAGTGGTGGGTCAATCAAGATGGATTTAACCTATGCCAATATTCCAGTTTTTGGTGGCCAAGAGAGGAGGTTATACAGGGAGTCTAGATTTGTCAAGATGGTGACCAAGGCTGACAATTCTACAAATTCACTAGTCTACAGTAAGGAAGGAGATTTTTCATGCTTGATGTTGGAAGAAGATCAAGATTATGCTCATGAACCATCCTTCTTCCTAATCAAGAGTGAGAATCCCTCATAAAACATGGAAGCAGGAATATGGACACTACATTTTGATGGAGCAAATTCAAGAGAAGGAAATGGAGCTGGAGTGCTATTAATTTCTCCTACAGGCAGATGGGTACCACTGTCCTTCAAACTAGAATATGAAGCCACCAATAATGTGGCTGAATATGAAGCACTTCTGCTGGGATTGCAGACAGCCAGGAATATGGGTATACAAAGCTTAAAGGTTCTGGGAGATTTGGAACTGGTGGTTAGGCAAGTCAAAAATCAGTGCCAGACCAAACATCCTAGGCTAAGGGCTTATAGGAATGAAGTTTGGGACATGGTAGAAAACTTCTTTTTGGCATTAAATATCTATTTCATGCCCTGAGAAAAGAATAGGATGGTTGATTCCCTCGCTGTGGCTGCTAGCACATTTCGACCACCTCAGAACCCCTTTTTAAGATATGAAGTTGAGGTGCGTTATTAGCCTTCAATCCCAGAAAAAATCAAGCACTGGCAGGTATTTGAGGATGAAGAACAAATGAAGAGATTCCTGGAAACAGTGGGAGAATTCTCCAATATGGAGATTGATGATGAAGAAGAGGTAGACTCTGAAGATATTTCAAAAATAAATTGGGAGGAAAAAGTGGCTGGTAACAAGGTGTTGCAATTGAAGGGAAACATGATACCCAGAGGGCTGGTGCCTCTAGAAAGATTATTTGGCAAGAATGATGTCTCATTGTAGCCTAGCAAAGTGATAGAATAAAATTAGGTTGAAGACCTGAATTTGGGTACTGAGGCTGACCCCAAAATTGTCAAATTGTCCAAGAAGATTCCTAGAGAATATAAAGAGCTATATCAAAAATTGTTTCAGTCTTACAAGGATGTGTTTGCGTGGTCCTATCAGGACCTGAAAACTTTTGATATCAGTATTATGCAGCACAAAATTCTATTGAAGGCAGATGCAAAGCCCCATAAGCAAAAGCTCAGACAAATAAATCCCCTGTTGCTGCCTTCTATTGAGAAAGAAATTAAGAAGCTGCTGAAGGCCAAAATAATTGTACCATTGAGGTACTCTGAATGGGTGGCAAACCTTTTCCCTGTACGCAAGAAGAATGGAGAAATAAGGTTGTGTGTGGATTTTAGAAATTTAAACAGAGCATCCTTAAAGGATAATTACCCACTGCCTAAAATGGATTACATCCTGCAGAAAGTGGTTGGAGCTTCTAGGATGTCAATGATGGATGGATTCTCTGGTTATAACCACGTGGCTGTACTTCCAGAGGATCAAAAGAAGACTACTTTCACCACACCATGGGGTACATTTATGTATGCCAGGATGCCTTTTGGATTGATTAATGCAGGGGCCACTTTTCAGAGGGAAATGGACATTGCTTTTGTTGGGGAGCAAGATAAATTCCTGGTGGTCAACCTTGATGATATCACGGTATTTTCCAAGAATGATGTTGAGCACATTGAACATCTGCAGAGAAATTTTGAGAAGTGCAGAAGGTATGGTCTCTCTCTTAATCCTCAAAAGTCTTTATTTGCATTAGAAGAGGGAAAGATTTTGGGCAATATTGTGACCAAAGATGGGGTGAAGATAGATCCTAGGAGGTTAGAGGTCATAAACAATATTTCTTTTCCCAGAAATAAGAAAGAGGTACAGGTATTCCTTCGGCGCATAAATTTCTTGAGAAGGTTTATCCCTAACTATGCTGAGATAGTTAGGCATATAACAGATATGCTGAAAAAGAATAATGAGGTAAAGTGGTCACAAGAGTCACGGGAGGCATTTACCAGGATAAATAATGCTTTTGCAGAATCCCCTGTGCTGGCTAGACCCGATTACGATAAACCTTTCATGATTTTTTCTTTTGAATCACCTCATACAATAGCAGGAGTTTTATTGCAGAAAAATGAGGAAGGGTATGAGCAGCCTATTGCCTTTTTCAGTCAGGTGCTCCGTGATGCAGAATTGAAATACAACATATTGGAAAAGCAAGCACACGCCCTAGTGAAATCCCTCAAAGCATTTCATGTATACATCTTACAGTCCCACATCACTACATTTGTGCCCGCAGCTGCTGTCAAGGATATCCTTATTCAGGGGGATAGTGAAGGAAAAAGAGGTAGGTGGATTGCTAAAACACAGGAATATGACTTAGACATCCACCCTACTAAGCTCATCAAAGGACAGGGGCTTGCCAAAATGTTATCTGAATCAAATTATCAAGCCTTGGGCATAAATTTGTCCATTATAGCAGGTGAGGAACCTTAGGAGAAAGAAGAACGACATGGAATCATAGTAGCTACTCCAGAAACACATATAAAGTACCTCACCAGTCCGTGGTACAAAGAGATAGTAGAATATCTCCTTACACTCAGCTGCCCTCCAAGTTGTGACAGAACTAAATACAGAGCGTTGAGATTGAAATCACAGAAATACACAGTCACCAATGGCCAACTATACTGGCGAGATCCCTCGGGTATCTTACTCCTGTGTCTCACAGAAAATGAAATAGAGAGCATTATTGTAGAATTTCATGAAGGGATTTGTGGAGGTCACTACAGCTGGAGGGCCATAGCCCATAAAATTCTGAAGGCTGGCTTCTATTGGCCAAAGCTTTTTGGAGATGTTTTTGCTAGGGTAAGAGCATGTGATAAATGTCAGAAATTTGTTGAGAGAGAGAAATCTGCACCATTTCCCCTGATTCCAGTGCATGTTGATGAACCTTTCAAACAATGGGGTATTGATTTTATAGGTGAAATACATCCTCCATCGAGTGGACAACATAGATGGATATTAACAGCCACAGATTATTTCACTAAGTGGGTGGAAGCCATACCTGCAAGGAATGCTACAGATACTGTGATCATAAAGTTCATGGAGGAGAATATCATATCCAGGTTTGGTTGTCCTGCTAGAATAGTGACTGATAATGCACAGGCCTTCAAGTCTACAAAATTTATGAATTTCTGCCAGCAATACAATATCATACTGAGTCACTCTACAGCTTACTATCCACAAGGAAATGGCTTGGTAGAATCTTCAAATAAAACTCTGGTGAGGGCCTTGAAGAAGACTATCAATGAAAATCAGAGGAATTGGGATTCCCAATTGAGACTTGCTCTATGGGCCAATAGAATCACTAGCAAGAGAGCAATTAGGAAATCTCCCTGTGAATTGGTGTACGGATGAGCAGCAGTTTTTCCCATACAGCTGGCTTTACCAGTGGCCCGCTTCATGCAAGAGAGCCAGGAGGAACCTGATGATGTGATCAAGAGAATCAACCAATTGGTGGAATTAGAAGAAACACGGGGCCAGGTGAATCAGAAGTTAATAGAATATCAAGAGAAAATGAAACAAATTTTCGATCAGCATGCAAAAGGAAGGAAGCTGCAGATTGGAGATTTGGTGCTCAGATGGGATATCTAGAGAACTGAGAAGGGAAAACATGGTAAATTTGACCCCCTTTGGTTTGGTCCCTTAAAAATTGTGGAACAGGGAGGCAATAATACTTTCAGGTTGGAGAATTTACAGGGCGACTTGCTGGATGCCCTTGTAAATGGTAAATTCCTCAAGCCCTACTTTCAGTTCTAATCCAGGCAGGGACAACCTGATGTACTATATTGTATGATAGTTTCCTTTTTGTTTTTGTTTGAATAGTGTTGGGGCTGTGATGAATTATAAAGTGAAAAACGAAAATGCTGGAGAGCAGAGTCTGCATACAGGATGCTCAGAAGGTCTGCGAGTTCTCGACATGTCCAAGGATGAACATGCCGTCCATAGGTGGAGCCGATGTTGATCATAATCCGTTCCCCATAAATTTTCACAGGCAATCTGGTTCAAAGCTCTCAAATTTCCCCTTGCAGCCTTGGAAAATCATCCTCAAGCCTATCGTTACCATTTCCTGCCTCCAAAACACAGTATAAATGGCTGAAAATCCATATTTGAAATATTTAAAGCGTAACTCCTTCATCCCTAGCCCCTCTGTCTTTTCCTCCATGTAACCCGGATGCTAGACCAGGCGCTAGTCCGACGGGTACTTATCTAATACATATCGGGCGCATCCTGAGCCGTTGATCTATGTAGATCGAACGACATTTTCTCATCTCCGTCATGCCCATAGCCCACCTTTTCACCGTCTGATCAAATCATAAATCTACGGTTTGCGATGCGCCTGTCCTGGTGGTCCCCGCGCCTAAAATACTGTTCAAAATCAGGTTGTATGTATCGCACCGCCTTTCGGCGGTAGGCGGTAATTCGCCTTGGGCCAGCGATTCCATATAGCGCTCACCCCGTGTCCCCACGTACGGCCCGAATACCGCCCTCCATTGCGCATTAATGTTTGACCAAAGTCACGCAGCGATATTCATCACAACCGTCCGATCTGAGGGCCTTCATCCGACGATCGTCGCGCTCCGAAGTTGCACGAATTTTAGTCCAAGTGTACAGTGCTCCTAGCCCACAGTCTATCGCCTCCTACACTTTTTAAACCGTCGATCTCCTCCCGAGATCGGACGGTCAATATTTGCTCACCCCGCTTTTGACTAGCTCCCAAAGTTAGTCCTCCACGTCATCCATTCCCTGCTGTTTTGATATCGTGCTGCCTGTCCTCCAGTTTTCCTCCACCTGCTCTCCGCCACCCCAGTTCTATATTTCTCTCATTTCTTTGTTCCTTACGTATTTTCACGTTCATTTCCGCATTTCATTAGTTCTCTCTATGGTCATCCCACATTGTTGTGCTGCATTTTCTTCGTCACCACCCTACACCGCTTCACCATTTCGCTAGTCTGTACGACTGCTTCCATTAACCCCGCCACATCTCCCATCCTCATACGCTTGGATTTCTTAACATGTTCTCGGGTTTTGCAAGTTATTAGTGACGGAGAATTATCATAAGTTCCAGCCTCCATTACAAAAGCCGAGTACGCTCCAAAGGACCATTTATTAGAGGCAGAATTATGGAGAAAGGATTTGGGAAGCTGTTACGACACGGCTTTCATTAAAGAATCAGGGAATCTGTCAAACCCTCCAGAATCATTCAAAGCATAGATTGTGGCAGATGGAAACATTAATGTTGCGACAAAGAGTATCAGTCAAATGATAAATGAATTCAGCGTTCAGCATTGAAGATTTAAAATCTTAATTCAAGATCTAGAAGTCAGAGGGTATAATACACAAAAAAACAATATCCTCAAGGCTTCATTTCAGCAGAATTTACCTTCAGGAAAGGACAGAATCTTAGTATGGTTATCCCTATATCGTGTTCCTGAAGGGATTTTCACCCAGTGCATTTATTTCAGTTAGCAGGCCATATAGTACATCCAGCACTACAGCACCATCAAGCAGTATGGGCGGGCACTTTTCCACCATTTTTTTTAATGAAACAATTAAATGTTCATCACCTACCTCTTTTGCTAAGTTTTTAGTTTCTCCTATAAAAACCACGAAGAGACGCATTGTAAGGGTTCCAGATTTTTATTAGAAAATTATGCAGTGAAAGGCTTTTTGTATACAGATTGTAAAACTCTTGTATGAAGGCTCAGAGCCCATAGGGTCTTAGTGAGGAGGAGTTCTATCTATCAAAGATGATTCTGGTCTTTGGTATTTCACAGTCTGTAACTCTCTTTTATATGTTATTTAATATACCATCTCATCTCATCCATCTTTCCTGTATCATGTTTTGGAATGCAAGTGGCTCACTGATTTCTGGTAAGGATTCATCCTATTTGATGCCCATACTCGGATCAGTCAAGCGCTTTAAATATGGCTCATGCATGATATTATGTTCCATTATTCAACTTAACCATACTTCTGCTATACTAGTTTCTTTGGGAGGGTGCTTTTAAAATGATATTATCATGTATGGATTCTTAGATTGGTAAGCCCATGCATGATGGTATTGTATATCTGGGTATCAGCTCAATGTTAACTAATATCTTCTCATTATTTCTTTCACTACATACACCTTCTGATAATTTATGTCTGTGAGGTATTTCTGAATCGGCCTACTTTGCAGTAAACTATCTCTTAATTGTCTATTGCTTTTGTATTAAGAGTTCTGCATTTTTCCTCTGTAGTATCCTTTCTCTTGTGTCAGTTTCTGAGAGTTTGGTCCCATTCTAGATTAATTTTCCCTGTTTACAGGATATAGCATGTGAGCTGAATCTGACAACATCATACATTATATTATATGCTCCTTGCTATGCTAAGATGTCCTAGGCACTGGTCTATCACAACTCTAGGCTGTCTCTAGGAGCTACAACACCATGTATGCGAAGGACATCTTACGAGACTAGTGGTTGGTGCCCATGCATTCTGGTGGATGGTTGTTGCTTTATATGGACGTCGACATATCCTTTTGTTGGTTCTTCACATGGGATTTTCCTGTTTGTTGTGGATCTGAGTCGTAGACACATCGTTTGTTGGTTTTGCACATGGGATTTGCCTGTTTGTGGTGGATCTAAGTCGCAGACTCATCCTCTGTTATGATTGACCAGGACAATATTTTGTGAATCGCTATGGAGACAAGTAGTCATTAAGGCGGTGTGTTGGAATATGTAATTCCTACTTGTCTGCGGTGTTGACTCTCTATGTAAGGAGTTTGTTCCTATATCATAGGAGGTAGCTAAATCTAAATATTCCTTTTTTGGTGTGTGGTTGAGATATTCTCTCAACTACCTTATTGTGTGTCGAAGATAGTTTCCCTATCTTGAGACTATACTTCATGTATATATATGTAATCATTTTGATTAATATAATATGGTGTGCATATTGAGATTTTATCTGTCTCCCCTTGTAGGTTTCTAGGTTGTGGAGGGAAAATCACCCAGGTATAGAGGTTAGCAATCATTCAATTATACCCGATTAAATCCCAAGTGAACGCAAAGGTGTGAAAGTGAAGGTGAATCTTTTTCTTTGATTGGCTTTTTTGAAGGTATGTTTTGATTGAATTCCTTTTCATCCGATGTTCATATTAAGTGATAATTTTTCTTTTAGTTGTTACTGGCCATTGTGTTTAGTTGAAATTGCTATTGATACATGCTTTTTTTTTCTTTAACCTGTAGTTTCTTCTAGGTTGTTTTAATATACAAAGATCAAATAGATTGGTTTTTTGTTGTTGTTGTTGTTGTTGTTGTTGTTGTTGTTGTTGTTGTTTCAATAGTGCACCCTTAGGGGTTTCACTACATACAGTAGATTTACATTGAATTAGGTGTCGATACTTAGTGATAGAGCATTCACCATTCATACCAGCCCACATAGTATTCAACTTGTTGGAGTAGTTGGTTAGAATGATCGACCTTCAAAGCTGTTAGCACTAGGAAGAGTTGTTTTGGAGTTTTTGGCATATTTTTTTTGAATTTTATTAGAAATTTAGTTGAAAAGATCCTAACTACAATAATGCACCTTATTGTGTTTTTTATTCTACTATGGAAAACCTCCATTGTGTGTGGATAATATCCGTTGTGTGTGAGGCTGAATGCGTTGTGCGGGAAAGGCAATTAGACTGCAATTCATAATATGTTTTTGTCAGGTTAGTGCTAAATACTCTAGAGAACTATGGTCTTTTGTCAACTGCTCATTTGAAGCCATAGACTATAATGTAAAACCTTACAAATACCTATAGTTCTAAATAAAAATATTTGAATCCATAAACTATAATGTGAAACCTTACGAATATGCATAGTTCTAAATAGGAATAAATTCAAGGATTGCAAACAAGTGTTTAAACGCAAATGGAAAGCACATGCCATAGAAAATACTTGGATAATTGTGTTTTTTACGCATAAAGCTTATGTATCTTGCAAATAGTTGTAGAACAAAACCTCATCTTCCTTTATTAGAATGATGTTTGTACTGTTTTAGCACACATAAAATATACTACAGAAAAGTCATTGAAAGTAGCTGCATACCAACACTTTCTCTTCAGCGCGAACAATTTAAGCACAAAGAAAATTTACAGAACTAAAGTTGATTTAGCCTGTGAGTTATTAAAATGGGCACTTGAGGAATTAAAATTAAAGAAACACTACTGCACAAAGTATCAGAGACTTCAAACAACCCTATTAAAGTGAAGATGAAGGTGCACGTGACAACTTGATCGAGATCCAGCCAAAGGTGTACGTGCCTGCTAGCTCAAGACCCAGCCAAAGAAAGGTGACAGCTCCATAGCAAAAAAACAAGCCGAATGTGTATTTTCCTTAAATTTATGGGTTAACATTAAATGTTTAATAATTAATGTTAGTCCAAGGTAGCATTAATTCATTTGAGCTTGATGCAAGGTAAATTTTCAAAATTTATCCTAAATATTGCCTCGATACGAGGGCAAATAAGATGTCCAAATAGTTAATTAGTTGCGCGTCAACTTTGGTTAAAACAGTAAATTTGTTTTGGTGTTGCATGGTCTCCCTGTTAGGATAATGCGAATTAATGAAATGATAATCCGAAGGGGCAGGGACTAATAATAAGACTTTCTCTCCATGACAGTGTCGTAAGTAAGTTTTTTTTTTTTAAATTTAATTATATTTTATATTGAATTTAAAAGCATTCAAAAATGTTTTTTCATTTTCTATGTTTTGATTGCAAAATGTAGAACTAATATGAAAATATATTAAGAAAAAATATAAAAGAAATATTTTTAATACAACATGTTTATATTTTTATTTAATTTAAATCTAAAAGTTTATGAAAGAAGGATCTATTATAATTTTTTATTTTCATTTAAAAATCAGGAAGCATATTAGATTAGAATTTATAAATTTATTAAGGTAAGTATAAAAGAGAGTTATTTTTAATTCTTAAAAAATAATTAAATATATTTAGGTTTGGAATTTTAGAGTATTTATTAATAATTTTGTTAAAGCTTATGCATTTTTTATAATGTTTAAGATTAGTTAGCAACTTATAAAGATTAGTTAGCAACTTATAAATTCAACATTTGAGAATGATAGGGATAGGAAGAATTTTATTTGACAATTTGTTTTAAGTACAAATCATTTGGACTTTGAATCATAGTTACCAAGTTACTAAATTTGGTTAATTGACTAAAAATTCCAAAATTCGGGTGTTCGATTCCGTTTTGCCTAAGTTAATTCAAAGTTCGGTGCAGGCATTCACTTTACAATGGGAACTAATTGTTAATCTGGTAATTTTTTTATTTTTCAGTTTAGGTATTTCCTGATAGGATTTAGAAAGCCTTTCTTTTTCAATTTAGGTATTTCCTAACCGGATTTAGAAAGCCTAGAAAGGATGCAGAATTATGTGTACAAAATGGTAACTAATTGTTAATATGGTAAATTCTCTATTTTTCAATTTAGGTATGGTTGACAGTGTTTTTAACGACCTGAAAATAGAAAAGGAAAAAATTTTAGCATGAAGAGTGGATGTCTGAAGTATCTGATCTTGGATGGTAAAGAGATTTTCAAGTAAAAATAAATAAATGTGACTTTTTTTAAGAGTTATAGTTTTAAAATTGTTTATATTAACTAAAATTGTTAAAAATGATTTAAATTTCAAATTGAATATGAAGAAAATATATATAAAGCATTATTTTTACATGAAAAATATATATTTCTAAATGTTTTTTTAAGATATATATTGTGTCCATAACTTGGGTGATGAATCAACTGGTATTCCTCTCAATGTGAATTGTATGCTCCCGTGCTACATGCATCACCCTAATTTCCACTTGAATTATGAATTGGTTCTCAAAATATTTCACAATCATGGTGGGATTATGGCTTAGGTTATGGAGAAATCTTATTGGTAATTCCATTATTCTAACATGGGTGAAATCCTGAAGTTGGAAAACACTTTTTGGCGGATGGTTACAATTTGGGAGAAATTTTTAATTTCTCGTCCGAGAAAATAGTCAACTCTATTTCTCGACTGAGAGTTTTAAAAACTCTCGTATGAGAGATTTATAATATTTCGCCTGAGATTTTGATTGGGTTTAACCAGAGTTAAAATTCTCTCGGACGAGAGTTATGCATTTTCTCGTCCGAAAGTTGTATTGACATAAACTCTCGAGAAGACTCACGAGAGTTAAAAAAAACTCTTGGACGAGAGTTGTTTAAATGATAGGATGACTGTAACAACCATATAGCTACAAAACTTACCTCATAAATTTTTTTTATGGATATTTACCACCCTTAAACTATAAATGATGACATCACATATTAATTGTTCTATTAATTTCTGTGGCTGGAATATTACATCTACTCACGTCCCTTGGATACTGTGGATTATTAAACTATTGTTTTGCGGTGATAATTTTACCCGGTTCTATGTTTCGGGTTTTAATTATGATCACATCATTTACATCGATTTTTATTACTATGTACCCAAAGATTATTGATATTGGCCACGGCAATCAAACCTTTAATGAGTCCTCACGAATTTTTGCGTACTTGTAATCTCGGATCTGTAAGGTATTTTATTGCGCAAATGATTTTTGGTGTGAATGTTTTTCGGGCAATCAACTATGTCCCACCGCCCTACACATGGCGTTCTTTCCGCCGCTGATCGGGACTTGATCCTACGGTGATTATGCACTAGGGTTGGTAATAACCTGGGGGTCATAACTGAATTCATAGTTTCATTTTTGCGCTTCAGTCGAAGGGTCTGGAGGCGATTATGCTAGCCTCAGGGTTTGTAACAGGCATCGACAGATTATCCAGTGCCCTCGGTGGAATGGCGACCTCCAGGGTATCTTCTCCTCGGCTGCAGGTATTCAGCCTTCCTCCCTTGAACTTTTCTTGCAGTCCTTACGCAAAATTTCGATTCTTAGTTTTTTTTTACGTGGTTGAGGAACTGTTAATTCCTTCAAAATTTTTCTTGTTTATCGGATTGTGGCTCCCTGTGATCGATTGTGTACTCATTGTTGTTATTCTTCCTTCGTGGCAACCTGTTAAGCTGCTGGCGGAAATGGTTTATGCTCCACTTTGGCTTTTACCATTTTCCTGAGAAACTATAGGTAATTCTCAATCCGAATACCGTCATTTGTTTTCTTATTTATACAGTGGAGACATGGGTTAAACCCATTTGTTTTTTTTCTTGGTTCCTTTATCTCTAACGAATTTTCTGATCTGTTGACAGGTACTGTCCGCTTCTCTCCTACCCGTTTCAGGGTTCTTGGGCTATTACCATAGTTTCGTCTACGAAGAAATTATAATTCCTGCATCTATTTACAGATACCCTTAAAGTTGATGGGGTTTGAACCCTAGGTTTTCCTTCGACTGGGTTTCCTTAGTTAATGGAAATTTTTATTGGGGTTTGCTCAGGTTTTGAACCTGTAGCCTTGATATCGCAGTCACTGTTGTCTGTTATTTAGTGTTAGAATGAAGACTTAGCCAGGGTTAACGGCTTCGTGTCGATAGTATATAACATGCTCTGACGTTCTTGAAAGGGTTTCATTCTAAGGGTTTTCCATTTCAAAATTATTGTGTATAATTTACAGTTGTCTGAATGGTTGGGGTTTTGCACACCCGTGCTCTCCTCTTATTTCATTTTGTCGTAATAACACTCGACAGTTGGGTTTTCAAACTGGTTCCTCTTCTTGTTTGTTTATATAAGCTTATTTGAATGGATGTGTTGCGAAACATGTGTTTCGTGTGGATTATCGACAGTCTTCTCCATTTTATGTTTCCTGTACTTATAATAAAACATGATAAGGCGTATCTATGTAAATTCCTGTTGCAAAATGATATATCTGTGTATGAGGATGTCTAGTGAAACTCTTATCTGTATATTTCACGGTTTTTCTTTGATGGCGGTCCTTTTGGGGTTTTATTACAATGTTTTATGCCTTATCAGCTTATGAAGTTCTATACTTATGAGGGTTTTGTTCGATAGCTCACTTGTTCGTTGCTACTGGTTCGTTGCTGTAATTTTCGTCAGACTTCCATGATTTATGTTTTCGTTTATAAGGCCGAAACCTATCTAAGATGCCATTCTTTTGTAAAACCTAGATTATTCGATTGTTTCCTGCATTTTAAAAGAATTATACAGGGTGTCCGGACAACCAATCCGTCCATGTGTTATCATAGATAGGAGGGTGACCAACCCAGAAGCTCTGGTTTTCAGGCATTATGGGTTAACGGTCCTCCTGACATTACCATTCAATATTTTTAATGTTTTACTCTTACATTATTAACTCAGGAAAATAAAATGACACTGTTATACATTGCTTAATCAGTACTTCGATAAGCTTGTTACTCTATTCTATCTTCTACTCATTTCTTGCAAAGAGTTTAGGTTTTCAGAAACTATCTTCAAATTATTATACAGAGACAGAGTTACCTAGTTTGCTTCTATTGTAGGTTACCAGAACAAAATAGAAAGCAATATTTACTATCACATTTACAATTTCTTTCACAGAGAAAAAATCTACTTATTACAGGCAACCTTAAATACAACAGAACAATCTTTCTTCTACCTTTTTTTTTTTTAAACAAGAAACTAACTACACTTTACTCATCTGAATTTAATTCCGACTGATGGTATTTGGTGCCTCCCTTCCACGAGTTGGGGCAATTACATCCCACAACTCTCCCCCGTGCTCCAAGATTGGGCCTTCGTTGAACACAGAATTCTGGAGGAGAAGATCGGGACAGTCTAGTCCAATTCTCCAACTCTAGTGAAACAGTAATTCTGGAGGAGAACTTGGGACAGTCCGGTCCAATTCTCCAACTCCAGAGGACAGTCTGCTTTGAAAATTCCCTTTCCAGAAAGACAAATTTATTTTTCTCACACAGAACCCCAAACTCTCCTTATAATTCCCTATTTATTCCAGAGTTTCTTTGGGTAACTATGGAATTTTTTTTTTTTTTCTGTTCAACTAACTCCAGATCTTGATTTAATTTTACCATCAATTTTTACTCATGAACTAATTTCATAAGAAATATTTTATTCCATAGCAGAAATTAATTTTGTTCAAATATTCTAATCGAAATAACCAACAGTCATAAATAATCCATTCTTAAAAAAAGTCTAACCATTTGTCAACAGCTAAGACAGTGGTTACAGTTTTCCCCCTCTGGAAGAGAACACCGTCCCCGATGTTCTTATTTTAATTTAGCAAAAAGGTCAAGATAAGCTTCTCGGACAAAACTCTCATCTTCCCAAGTGGCCTCCTCCGGTCCAAAGTGCCTCCATTGCACTTTAACCTGGGCGATGGCTCGTTTCCAGAGCATGATTTCCCTCCGGTCGATTATACTATGAGGCTCGACCAGAAATTCTCCGTCCGGTTCTACCTGCACACAATAGACTTATGTTAATTATATAAGTCTTTAACATCATATTATTTTTTTAACCATTATGCTCACTCACTACCTAAATGTTCTGCCAATGGATTATGTGTCTTGGATCATGAATATATCGTTTTAATAACGATACATGAAAGACATTATGCACCCGAATATGGCTAGGAAGAGCTAAGCGATATGCTACCGGTCCTACTCTTTCCAGTATCTAGAAAGGACCACAAAACCGGAGCGCTAACTTTGCACAAGATGCCCATCTTAATGTACTCTTCTTTGGCTTAATTCTTACATACACGTGATCTCCAACCTCATATTCACGGTATGACCTTTTTTTATCTGTGTACACTTTTTGCCTGTCCTGTGCTGCTTTCAAATTCTGTCTAATTTTCTTCACTTCTGCTTCCATTTCCACTAGCATGTCTGGTCTCAACATGAGTTTAGTCTCGGGACTGCTCCAATTAATGGGAGTTCTACACTGCCGCTCGTATAGCGCTTCAAATGGGCTCATCTTTAACGATTCTTGGTAACCGTTATTATAGGAAAATTCTATCAAATGTAGATATTCTTCCCATTTAATTGGTTACTGCATGACATACATTCTCAGCATGTCTTCCAGTACTCGATTTACTCGTTCAGTTTGTCCGTCCGTTTGTGGGTGATATGCAGTAGTAAAATGTCCTTGAGTTCCTAATCCCGTAAACAGTGCCTTCCAAAAAGCTGATGTGAATTTTACATTCCTATCTGAGATAACGGTCTTAGGAATGCCATGCAGTCTGAAGATCTCGTGCATAAATAAATCTGCTATCTGCACTGTCTTATAGGTGGATTGGACCGGTATGAAATGTGCCAACTTACTTAATCGATCTACAACTACCATTATGGAATCATTGCCTCGTTTTTATTTTGGTAATCCAGTGATAAAATCCAATGAGATCACCTCCCATTTCCATTCTGGAATGGGTATAGGCTGCATTAATCCAGCCAGATGTTGATGCTCTACTTTCACCTATTGGCACTCTAAACACTTGTTTAGATAGTTTGCTATATCCTTCCTCATGCTCGGCCAACAATAATCCTTTATTATAGATGTCAGCATCTTTTGATATCCAGGGTGTCCCGCATAATTTCTTCTATGATATTCGTCTAGTACCATAGTTTTTAATTCCACTCTGTTTGGAATGACTATCCTCTTCTTAAAAATCAGCAACCCTTCCCGATTAATCTCATAATCCCCTTGCCTACCTTGTTCTTCAGATTCTTGGGTTTGTTGCCACAAAAATTTATATTCAGGATCTTTGTCTGCTTCTTTTCTGATTTGATCAAGAAATCTGATTTCAACTTGGTTAACATATAACTCATAGATGTTATGCAGTTTTATGCTCAGTGCATCTGCAACCTTGTTCTCTTTTCCTTTTACATGCTATAGATCAATGCCAAACTCGCTCAAGAAAGCATTCCACCTTGCTTGTCGGGAGTTTAAATCAGCTTTTTTAAAGTAGTTGGTTAGACTACTATGATTAGTCTTCAATACAAATCTCTTCCCAAGTAAATAATGTCTCCATACCCGGAGGGCATGCATAGTGGCAGTCATATCTAAATCATAAGCTGAATAACGTAGCTCGTGATATTTTAGCTTACAAGATTCATATGCGATTACCTTTCCTTCTTGTGATAAAACTGCCCCAACACCCTCCTTGCATGCATCCGTACAAAACTCGAATTCCTTATTCAGATCTGCCACACTTAACACAGGTGTTGATTTCAATAACCGCTTCAATTTTTCAAAACTATCCTGACATTCTTTTGTCCATTTAAAAATTTTTCCCTTCCTTTGCAAAGAGGTAATAGGGAAAGCTATTTTTGAGAATCCTTTTATAAATTTCCGGTAATAGCCAGCGAGGCCCATAAAGGATCGTATATCTGCCACATTTTGTGGCACCTTCCATTCCATAATAGTTCTGATTTTCTCCGGGTCTACTGCTATACCTTTTTCAGATATCACATGTCCAAGATACTGTATTTCTTCCTTGAAGAAATCACATTTACTAAATTTCGCATATAACTGGTGCTTCCTTAGCATCTCCAGTACCATTCACAAATGTTCCTTGTGTTCTTCTGCACTCTTAGAGTAAACTAGTATGTCATCAATGAAGATTAACACAAATTTATCCAAATAAGGGTGGAAGATACTATGCATCAGCCTCATGAGTGTGGCTGATGCATTAGTTAGCCCAAAAGGTAATACCACGAATTCATAGTGGCCATACCTTGTGTGAAAGGCAGTTTTGTGTATATCTTCATCTTTAATTTTGATCTGGTGATAACCGAACTGCAAATCAATCTTGGAGAATATAGTAGCTCCCCTTACCTGGTCAAACAGATCGTCAATATGGGGTAAGGGATATCGGTTCTTAACAGTCAGCTTATTTAACTGTCGGTAATCCATGCACATGTGCATGGTTCCATCCTTCTTTCTAACGAACAATACAAGCACTCCCAGGGTGACACACTGGGTCGTATATATCCCTTATCTAATAGTTCCTGAAGCTGCATTTTCAATTCAGTCAATTCTGGCGCACTCATACGATAGGGAGTCCGTGAAATTAGTGATGCTCTTGGCAGCAATTCTATTGTAAAGTCAATATCTCTTCTAGGCGGTAATCCTGGTATTTCTTCTGGGAATTTATCCTTTAAGTCCTGTACTACAGGTATATTTTCCAACATGGCAGCCTTGTCCTTAGACTCAGATAGTCCAACTTGTATAGCGTACAGTTGACATCCCTTTCTTATACATTTTCCCATTTGGGAAGTTGTAATTGGGCGCAGCTGTACATGCTTCTTTATTCCTTGAATCTCTTGGCGATTGCCATTCTGATCTCTGTAGTAGATAATATTTTCTTTGTAATCTATGAGAGTCCAATGCTTTTCCAACAAATCCATACCCAACAACACATCATAAGATCCCAAGGGAAAAATATTCAAATCTACCATTAATTGTTGTCCATTGATTTGTAGTGCACAATCTGGTATTTTGGCACTAACTTTTCTTTTGGCTCCAGTAGCTAACTAAACCAACCAGGTATTTTTAAATTTTTGACTTTGCAATTTACAGATCTCTACTAATTTAGGACTTATATAACTTAAACTTGCTCCTGGATCTACCAAAACGGAAATAGTTTGAGACAAAAAATTACCTTCCAGCTCTATCATGGTAGGTTGGAAATCAGCTTGCCGATCTTCCAATGCTGCATTGATTCTGGGTACGCTTCTAGCCATATCTCCCATAGTAGAGGCCTCCTGTAAATTGGTTACTTCTTCAGCTTTACCCTGCTGTGGGCAATCTCGATAGTAATGCGCTGCTCCACAACCCCAACACTGCAGAGATGGCCTCTGATTTTTAGGTTGCTCAGGTTTACTAGAAGCCTCTACAGTTTTGTCTTCCACATGCCATCTTACCCTCTGATGGTTCCTATCGAACTTCCTACTAACTGAATTCCTGGCTGTGCTTTTAAAATTACTGGTTTTGCCTCTTTTGAAACCAGCACTACTTCTGTTTTCTTTCCTTGACTACCACCCTTTTCCTTGGTCTGCTTTGGTTTTAGCTTGCCCTAGCCTTCCTAATGGCCTCGTCCATTGTTTTAGGGTTTACAAACTCTATACGTTCCTTCATATGGATGGGTAAGCTACTCAGGAATCTTTGGAATTTAGCTTTCTCATCTCTTAATTACGGTACGTAATGCAATAACGATGTGAAATTAGTGATAAACTCGTCCATAGTCAATTGTCCAAGTCTCAAATCATGGAATTCTCGAGCCTTTTCATCATAAAAGTGCTCGGTTAGGTACTTGTCTTTGAAGTACTGTTGAAACTTATCCATGTCACATCCTGATCCTCTATTCCCCATACGTTCTTCACTTCTTCCCACCATAAGGTGGCTTTATCCTTTAACTGGTAGATAGTTAGCCGTGCCTTAAGACCACAGTCATAATAATACACCTGAAAGTACTTGTTCATATTAATCAACCATGCCTCTGCTACTTCTTCTTTTTCTCCATCGAATGTAGGTGGCTTTATCTTTCTAAATTCTCCGTGCAATTCCACCCTCTGCTTTTTTTTTGCCTTCTGCTCGGTTTCATTTTTAGATTTGGCCTCATTAAAATTTATGTTTTGATTACTTCGCTGAGATGCACTTCTTTCTTTTCGGTCTGCATCTTGTTCACCTGTTTGTTGTTCATTCCCTTCCTGGAATTCTCTGTCAGCACTGGGCTTTTCAATCCTTTGATTTTTCTTATCTGAGAGGCTTTTTAGGATTCTCTCCTGCTCCTGCATCATTCTTGCATTTTCACTTCATACTCTCTCCATTTCTTCCTGCAGTTGTTGCACTGTGGTTAATAAAATGCGAGTCTGATGCTGTTGTTCCTCAGTCGGCCTGTTAGTCTATTAATGTTGTTTTATCCCCAACTAAACCCACATTTCGGGGTTTCCCTCTGGTGGAGGTTGAGTCTCCCCGACATTTCGAGGTGGCAGTTGTGAAGGTGCTCATCTCGTTTGTCTTTCCATCTAACTATCCGACTGTGCATGAATAACATACAATTTTAACGCCAGTTGACCCAATAGGGTCCCAGCGTTGTAATGCCGCTTTGATACCACTTGTAATAACCATATAGCTACAAAACTTACCTCATAAAATTTTTTTATCGATATTTACCACCCTTAAACTATAAATGATGACATCACATATTAATTGTTATATTAATTTATGTGGCTGGAATATTACATCTACTCACGTCCCTTGGGTACTGTGGATTATTAAACTATTGTTTTGCGGTGATAATTTTACCCGGTTCTATGTTTCAGGTTTTAATTATGATCACATAATTTACATCAATTTTTATTACTATGTACCCAGAGATTATTGATACTGGCCACGGCAATCAAACCTTTAATGAGTCCTCACAAATTTTTGCATACTTGTAATCTCGGATCTGTAAGATATTTTATTGCACAAATGATTTCTGGTGTGAATGTTTTTCGGGCAATCAACTCTGTCCCACCGCCCTACAGATGGCGTTCTTTCCACCGCTGATCGGGACTTGATCCTACGGTGATTATGCACTAGGGTTGGCTAATGACCTGGGGGTCATAACTAAATTCATAGTTTCATTGTTGCACTTCAGTCGAAGGGTCTGGAGGTGATTCTGCTAGCCTTAGGGTTTGTAACAGGCATCGACAGATTATCCAGTGCCCTTGGTGGAATGGCGACCTCTAGGGTATCTTCTCCTTGGCTGCAGGTATTCAGCCTTCCTCCCTTGAACTTTTCTTGCAGTCCTTACGCAAAATTTCGATTCTCAGTTTTTTTCTACTTGGTTGAGGAACTGTTAATTCCTTCAAAAGTTTTCTTGTTTATCCGATTGTGGCTCCCTGTGATCGACTGTATACTCATTGTTGTTATTCTTCTTTCGTGGCAAACTGTTTAGCTGTTGGCAGAAATGGTTTATGCTCCACTTTGGCTTTTACTGTTTTCCTGAGAATCTACAGGTAATTCTCACTCCGAATACCATCATTTTTTTTCTTATTTATACAGTGGAGACAGGGGTTAAACCCATTTGTTTTTTTTCTTGGTTCCTTTATCTCTAACGAATTTTCCGACCTGTTGACAGGTATTTTCTGCTTCTCTCCTACCCATTTCAGGGTTCTTGGGCTATTACCACGGTTTCATCTGCGAAGAAATTCTAATTCTTGCATCTATTTACAGGTACCCTTAATGTTGACAGGGTTTGAACCCTAGGTTTTCCTTCGACTAGGGTTCCTTAGTTAATGGAAATTGTTATTGGGGTTTGCTCAGGTTTTGAACCTGTAGCCTTGATATCACAGTCACTGTTGTCTATTATTTAGTGTTAGAATGAAGGTTTAGCCAGGGTTAACGACTTCGTGTCGATAGTATATAACATGCTCTGACGTTCTCGAAAGGGTTTCATTCTAAGGGTTTTGCATTTCAAAATTATTGTGTATAATTTACAGTTGTCTGACTAGCCGGGGTTTTGCACACCCATGCTCTCCTCCTATTTCATTTTTTCGTAATAACACTTGACGGTTGGGTTTTCAAACTAGTTCCTTTGCTTGTTTGTTCATATAAGCTTATTTTTATGGATGTGTTGTGAAACATGTGTTTCGTGTGGATTATCGATAGTCTTCTCCATTTTCTGTTTCCTGTACTTATAAGAAAACATAATAAGGCATATTTATGTAAATTCCTATTGAAAAATGATATATATGTGTATGAGGATGTGCAGTGAAACTCTTATTTGTATATTTCACGGTTTTTCTTTGATGGTGATCCTTTTGGGGTTTTATTACAATGTTTTCTGCCTTATCAGGTTATGAAGTTCTGTACTTATGAGGGTTTCATTCGATAGCTCACTTGTTCGTTGCTACTGGTTCATTGCTGTAATTTTCCTTAGACATCCATGATTTATGTTTTCGTTTATAAGGCCGAAACCTATCTCGAATGCCATTCTTTTGTAAAACCTAGATTATTCTATTGTTTCTTGCTTTTTAAAAGAATGCTACAAGGTGTCCGGACCACCAGTTCGTCTGTGTGTTATCATAGATAGGAGGGCGACCAACCTAGAGGCTCTGGTTTTCAGACATTATGGGTTAACGGTCCTCCTGACATTACCATTCAATATTTTTAATGTTTTACTCTTACATTATTAACTCAGGAAAATAAAATGACACTGTTATACACTACTTAATCAGTACTTCGATAAGCTTGTTACTCTATTCTATCTTCTACTCATTGCCTGCAAAGAGTTTAGGTTTTTAGAAACTATCTTCAAATTATTATACAGAGACAGAGTTACCTAGTTTGCTTCTGTTGTAGGTTACCAGAACAAAATAGAATGCTATATTTACTATCACATTTACAATTTCTTTCACAGAGAAAAAATATACTTACTACAGGCAACCTTAAATAGAACAAAACAATCTTTCTTCTACCTTTTTTTTTTAAAAAAAACAAGAAACTAACTACACTTTAGTCATCTGAGTTTAATTTTGAATGATGGTATTTGGTGCCTCCCTTCCACGAGTTGGGGAAATTACATCCCAAAACTCTCCCCCGTGCTCCAAGACTGGGCCTTCGTTGAACACAGAATTCTGGAGGATAAACTTCGGACAGTCCGGTCCAATTCTCCAAATCCAGTGAAACGGTAATTCTAGAGGAGAACTCGGGAGAGTCCGGTTCAATTCTCCAACTCCAGAGGACAGTCTGCTCTGAAAATTCCCTTTCCAGAAAGACAGATTTCCTTTTCTCACACAAAACCCCAAACTCTCCTTAGAATTCCCTATTTATTCCAGAGTTTCTTTGGGTAACTGTGGAACTATTTTTTTTTCTATTCAACTAACTCCAGATCTTGATTTACTTTTACCATCAATTTTTACTCATGAACTAATTTCACAAGAAATCTTTTATTCCATACCAGAAATTAAGTTTGTTCAAATATTCTAATTGAAATAACCAACAGTCATAATGAATCCATTCTTAACAAAATTATAACCATTTGTCAACATCTAAGACAGTGGTTACAATGACAAGATATGATAGGATACCCTGGATAGCATAAAGATAATCCTTTACTTCGTCCGAAGAAAACAAGATGCCAGAACTGACATAAAAAAAATGGACCAGATTTTAATCGTACGGCTACAATGAAAAGTCCCATCATAACTACTTCTATCCAATCACTGTGCAACAGTAATACATGTCGGACCTTTTCATTTTTAGTTTATTCACTGTGCTAATCAACGTTTGAGTTTCCTGGTCACGAATCAGTTTTGAACAATGTCATCAATCGTTATCGCTGTGCCCTACTCCCCCGCTCTGACCTCATGGAAGTTTGTTCAAAGGCATTATTGTAATTAACTTCTGTGATGCTACTACCGATTGCTTCATCAGCCCTTCGGCATTGATGTATTTGTCGCCTACTTCGAAGTGAATGTGATGAAGAAGATATATTTATAACCGCTACTTTACTAAACAATGGGGAATCGAGATCGACTCGCTTTTATCGACCATTAGGTTAGAATTTATCTAGGTATAAATAAATAGCCATTGGGTTAGAATTTATCTGGGTATAAATAAATAGCCATTGGGTTAGAATTTTTTAAAAGAATAGTTGTTGAGGTGCACAAAACAATTATTTACTAGTTAGTTTTCGTGGAAGAAAATATGTTTTTATATGCATAAAAATAAGAATAGTTGTTGAGGTGCACAAAACAATTATTTACTAGTTAGTTTTCGTGGAAGAAAATATGTTTATATATACATAAAAATATTAGATATTGTGTTGGTGTACTTGAAAATAAAAAGTGTTTGTATGCACAAAAGAATGGTTAATGTGTTAGATTTCTTAAGAAATAATTTTTGCTCATATGCAAAGAAATAGTGATTAGTCTAATTAATGTGTTCTTGTGTGCAGAAAATAAGATTAGTTATGATGTATAAAATTTGGGAAGTTTTTCCCTTTTATTTGTGAAGAAATAGTGATAACTATGGAATTTATTTTAAACATAATCTTAGTGAATCTTTTAATACTATGCTTTGGTGGGAAGAGGTAAAATGTATATACTCCTCTTGGAATGCACATGAATATTGGAAGACTCATGGTTCATAACCATCTGCATGGATGGTAGAAACACATGTTTTGGTACTTATGTAATTTGAAATAATGCATGTGCAGTGTTAATATGCATTTTAATTATGCACATGAAAATATGGTTGAAGCATAACTAGTAGAAGATTTGTAATTTGGATGTCAAATTTTGCTGAGAGTAGTCTGCAGAAAAATATTTTAACTCATGCGAATGATAGATTATATTTAACATTATGGTGAACAAAAAAACTAGTGATCCATACAGATTGAAGGAATTTCAATTGTAGGATAATCCATTGATGATACCAACCATGGCACAAGGACATAATGTTCAAGGATTTGTGGGTAAATTATATCATGATTAATGTAATAAATTCTAGCTAGTTATGTTTTATTTGAAGTGATATTTACTTGTAATATTTTATGACAATGGTAAAGGGATGGACTCCCTTACAGCCATTGAGTGAGGGGTGAACACGCTCATCAGAAGTTTAGTAAAATTAAACATTTATTGGTTTTTCCTTATGAGGTTTCGAGGTATATCGTTTCCTTACATGAAATGACATTTACATTATCAAGTATGTGATTAACTAACATGAAACATGAAAATGGTACAAGGTTACAACATAAGTTTTATGCTACAATAATTGTCACTGAAAGAATATGGAATAAGTAATTCAGAGAGTTTCACGTTGATAAATTTCGTAAAAAATTTCTAATTCTATGTTCTTTTCAATGAGGTTTACTTAGGTATGTTACACATGTACATGAGCCACTATGTCTATAGTTGAAAATTACTTGGAAGAAGCAAACAATGTTGAAATGAGCCTAGATTTGAAAGACAATTTCATTTATGTTGAAAGAATTTGCAACTGTGAGAAGTTTGACATCATAGCTTCACTTGTGTATTTATTGTGTCCATGAATAATGGCATCTACGTTGTTTCTAAGGAAATGACATCCAAGTTTGGGAGCATTTTGAATGTGTTTACCATTGGCAATGAGTGGGTTGAATTCAAGTGAACTAGTAAATCATGTGCTCTCTTGTGAAATTTGTTATAATTGTTTCTCCTTTCATATCTTAGTTATTATTAATTTGGAAAGGTTATTTATGAGATTATAGTGAAAAGGACTATAACTTCTTTTGCTATATAGATTTCATATATGGCTCCTAAGTGGTAGCAACAATAGACTAAAAAATAACCATAGATTTAATAATGTGTTATGAGACATTGCTATTAGTAAATAGGATAAATAACTAATGATGTATATTTGACATTGGATGAAAATCATGCTGTAATATTGACTTAGGTACATTTAATATCTATAGTA
Source organism: Pinus albicaulis (assembly GCA_034641835.2). Lineage (NCBI taxonomy): Eukaryota > Viridiplantae > Streptophyta > Pinopsida > Pinales > Pinaceae > Pinus > Pinus albicaulis. The sequence goes on from CM076579.1 coordinate 679,186,520, forward strand.
TTTTCTTTGATAACTATTTTGTACATTAGTTGGCCATGTATTGAAACGAATGTAAGTATGACAATAGAATGACTTGTAGTTCAATAATTTCAAACACGAAATTGATTTACACGTATGAAGCAAATAGGTCTTCAATGGATAATATGTCTTCAATGGATAAGTGCCTTCAAGGGATTAAGTAGAGGTATAGCTCGGAATGGATGGTTGTGATGGAGTTCAATCTAGAAAATTTCAATGAAGACTTAATTAGACAAAAGATAAGAGAAGCACTCGTTAAGGAAGCTTGTTGGAGATATTAGCTCGTATTTGTGTTGTGCTTATTTTGTGATATTCCTCATTGTATAATGATTTTTAATTAATTGAATTGAATTTAATTCCTAATTTTAATATAGGATGGAGATATTATCTAAAATAATTAGATTAGTTGGTCAAATCAATGTAGAAAAATGGTTTGATATGAAACTATTTTAATAATATAATAATGTGTCAAATTATGTTTTTTTAAATAATTTATATTAAATAAAATTGATTAGAAAATATAAAAAACTAATTATAATGGATAATCCAAATATATTTATCCTTTTCTAATTAAGATATTTAGATTTTTTTTTTAATTGATTATATTAAAGTAAAATTACACTTTTCATTCATGAAATTAGATTTTTAAATAAGTTTACCTCTTAAAATAAACCATATTACAACTAAATTTTACAATCTTAATAATTATATATACACTGATCTTTTAATTAAAAAAAACTAAATTTTAAGTCATAGTATAAATTCTTTGAGCAGTCATAATAATGAAAATGAAATGTGTAACAATTGTTATACAAATAATGTGATATGGAGAAAAATGCTAGCCTTTTGAATAATGGCAAATAGAGTAATTATTAAATAAAGTATTTATTACAACAATCCAATAACCACAGTTTCAGATACAATTTTTTCTTAAAAAAACCTAAAATTCAAATGAAATGAAATGATGACAACTATAAACAAGAACTGCAAGCTGGGCAGTCCCTGCCGATTTGACAGACACTCTTGGGAACATCTCCTACCAATGTAATATTTCCGGGAATTTTCTCGATGTGCTTCTGATAGAATTGAAAATTGCCGGTAGGTTATTCAAAGAAGCAAATAATTTTCTTTATTGGTTATTCGTTATTCCTGATCTCTGACTGTGATTAACTTTCACAATCAATGCACTGGAAGAGCTGATAGCCGATTTCAACTAACTCACACGGTTGCCTGAGTCCTTGGGATTCAAACTGTTGAACATCCGGAAACTCTCTGTTAGCTCTAACAAGCTCACACGTCTTCCATATACTACTTCTCACATGATGTCTGTAAGGTTTCTGGATGTCCACAAGAACAGGAACAGGCTTGGAGGTCGTCCAAAAGATCTTGAGAACCTGATGAATCTGGAATACCTGGATATCAGCATCATTTTTAACTATCTTGTGGCTCTGTCGGAAACCATAGGCGGTCTCACGTCTCTCAGCGAGTTAAACATCAGTGAGTTAAACATTAGTTACAATCAGATAACTGCGCTGTCGAATTCTATTGGGCACCTGGAAAAATTACAGCATGTGAAGGTGGAAAAGTTACCACATCTAAAGGTGTGTTGCCGAATTCTATTTAGCATAATAAGACATTTAGTATAGAACAAATGAGCATAAAAGAATACAATTCTAACCTGTTGAATTGTAAAATTATAATGGTTGTGCAAGCCAAAGGACAATATCCAGGGCAGAAAAGAATAAAAACATTTCTAGAATTTGGAGAAAGAAATGTTAAAAATGATTCGGTATAAAGATTGGTTTAGTCTGAGAAAAGCTTTGGTTCCACCGACTATTATCTCCCTCGTAGTGAGTCTTTTCTTCTGACCTCCAGAAATGCCCGGTCGCATACTATCTTTGGTTCACCGTGGAGGCGAGCCAGGTGTTGAAGCTGTGTTCAGGTGTTGAGCGGTGTTTAGTCTGGAGGCGAGCCAGGTGTTGAAGCTGTGTTCAGGCTGTAGGCAACAATGTCGGTACAAAATATCTAACATTTAATGTTCCAGACTAATCTTAACTAAAATTAGCATTAGTTCAAATTCGTATATGTCATCTTACTTTTATATAAAATTTTAGATGGAAATATAAGAATTTGGACGGTTATGGGCAATAAGAGGTCGAATAACAAACTTTGGATAAAAAATTTAAAAATGGAAAAAAAAAATTGAAAATGGTTAAAATATTGGGTAAAAAAACCACATAAGAATGTTCAACAGAAATTAATAGGGAGTCAATCGCAAAGGGATCTCTATAGTCCTAGCAGGGACTAATAAAAAAATAAGTACAACTAGCAATTGCAGCATATGTTGCAAAGGAAATGCTGTAAAGCAGTAACATAGGAAAAAAATCTTGAAATCATAAATTACTTCCCAAAGTCTTTTAGAACAATGATACCATATATCTTTTCAAAAATATATTTTATAAATACTTAAGTGGAGATAGAAGCAGAGGCTTGGATCATCCCATCAACTAAAATGGAGTGTCAGAGATCTAGAAACTAATGGCAAATGCTCTTCATGTCCTCCAAAATAAGCTCACACGAAAAATAGGGAAAAATAGGTAATGGAAAGAAAACCAACATTTAGAGGGAAAAAATTCTAGAAAACCCTCCCTTGAAATCAAAGCTATCTCTCCTCCCTCTCAAACCATGGCTATACCAAGCAAGTCGACCTTCCTTTTTTGATATCTCAATATGGAATCACACGGATCAATGGTGTGGGTGAAATTTATTTTTCATACCTCTACATCTAATGTATTTATCCAATGAGGTCAAGATGGAATTGGACGGTTGTGTACCTCTTTCAACTTTTGAATCAAATAAGAGGGAATAGGTAAAGTCATTCTAGACAGTAAATAAAAGATATGAATCCCAAGTGCCTACTCCACATCCCACTTCCAATTTATGGAAAAATATTTGGAAACTTGACAACCGTCATAACATCAATATCTTATGCTAGACTTTATCTCATAAAAAAATCCTTACTGCATAAACTATTAGCAAGAGAGGGATTTAGGGTCCATAAATATGCCCTCTTTGCCACAATGAAATTGAAACCATCCAGCATTTATTTCAAGAATTTAATTTTACTAAACAGGGTTGGAAGTAGGTTCCACAAAGGTTACTGCATCAATTCAAGTGGCGAAAAACAATTCTTTAATTACTTGAATCACCAAACAAGCTCTATAGAGCCACTTTCAGAAGGAAACATCTTTTCAAAGAAATTTGGACAGCTCTCCCAAAGTTTTTCTGCTGGAAAAATATAGCTAGTTAGAAACACAATTTTTTTTGCAAAACACTTGTCTTTACCTTAAATCCTTGTTGAAAATGTTAAATTCCTCTATAGTAAAGCATATGAAAAGTAAAAATATAAAGCTGTCAAATCCTAAATCATTGGATAGCTATGAAGATAGATGGAGTTCTTAGTTGAGTCCACAAATTTTAAATTCTCCTCTAGCACTTAAAAACAATTATGGTATCTCTCTCTCACAAAAGCACTACCTCTAATCTAGATATGCTCTCATATATTATTTTGCAATGAGGCATCCAAGAAAAATTTCATGGTGACAAGTGTGAGGAGGTTCTATTTGGTTTTGAAGGACAAATAGAACTAGAATACCCATGGAGCCTAAGCATAAGCTTTAACAACCAAGCTAAAATGTATGCTCTCTTCCAATGTATCATCCTTACTCGATCTTTAACAATTAGATTTCCAATTATATTAGGTGACATTAATAACTGCATTTGTCATTTTTCTTTGGGAACCTTTCCTTTGGTCTTTGGGAACCTTTCCTTTGGATTCCACGCTTCAACGTCTTCACACAAGGACTTAGAGATCACTCCCTTGAATTCCTTGCATTCCAGTAAAATATATTTTAAGAGACTTAAACATGTCACAAACAAGTAGAAAAATAAATCTCTATCACTCCCTCCTAAAATGTTGAGAATCAACAAAACCCTATAGGAAGCAATGCTACCTTAAAAATATGACAATGAATGTCATTTAAAAAAAAAAAGTAAACATTATAAAATTGTCTACATTATAAAATCTTTGATTTTTGTAAATTTTTTGTACATTTTACTCATTAGCAACATCTTCTTACCTTCTCGTCACTCTCTGACATATCATGAGATAAAAGGCATCTTCTTACCTTTTTGTCACTCTCTACCTATCATGAAGAGTTATGGAGATAAAAGGTTGATTTCTTACCTTTATGTCACTTTCTGACCTATCATGAAGTGTTATGGAGATAAAAGGTTAATATAATTAATCATGTTCACTCACATTTTCAAGGAATTCAACACAATGATAGATTCTCTTAATCTCTTCGCTAGAAGAGATTATTCGTTGTGCATGATTTCAAGGAGCAAAAGCTCTTTCTGAACCTCTCGTATCTATCTTTTGATCTAGTATAATATGCTTTCTCCAAAGCAGTGGTGCTATAAGATGTTTTCTCTAAAGCAGTAGATTGTTGAGTGTTTCCATTTCCTATATATATATATATATATATATATATATATATATAAGAGAGAGAGACTGGTATAAAATTCTTTTAACATACTGAGCCCAAAGCCAAAATGACAAAATTGAGTAAGAACAACTTGTGTAAAGTCATAGTAATATACCGATCCCAAAGCCAAATGCCAAAAGTTCCTCTATGGACAAATCAGTAGGCATCTACATTTAAATAATTTTAGATAATCAAAATCTCTTCTATTATCTATACCAAAATTTTAGATAATATTAGAATGAAATGTAGAAATAGCATAAGAACTGTTTCTTCATGCAAATAAAGGAAAGGAGGCAGTTTTAATAACACCTGTTCATTTTATCCTTTAATGGAGAGGAGAAAGAAAATATAAGATGTACGAATATGCCTGAGACCTCAGTGTCTAATTACAGAGCTCCATTCAAGGGACTTGTGGTTGTGTTAACCGTACTGAAGACTCGAACATGAACAACCAGTGCATATATTTCAACTACATAAGAAAATATTCAATGCAGGTAGTACTGTATGGATAACAATATACTTCATCTTTTCCATGTCCGGCATTTTGGTGCCAAACTAGATCCCCATGTTTGAACCATTAGCAGATTTTCCGAAAAACACTTTGTGGAAATTCACAATGTAGTACAGGACATATAGCTAAAATCTTCTAGCTAGCTTTACCAAATGAAACAACTATGTGCTTTTTGTATGCTGCATCATCATGTGCACATATTATCAAACAGGAAAACTGATTTCCTGTTACACATCTTTCTCTGTCAACACCTATATAATTACTCAATCTCTTAAACATCCATTATATCTCATTTCATAGTCAAGAGCCAAGTTGCCAAGAATAAATGAAATAAGAAATTAGCAAAGATATTTACCCATTGAAATGGAGCTATCTGTATTTCTTTATATCATACAGGATCCAGTAAATGCATTAGCCACAGAAATAAACAAAATATGGCCTATGATACCAATAAATATTTATAGAACTTTCCATGTCCTATAGACATTCAAAGGCAAATCATCTATTTGATCCTTTTTTATAGTCGAGTACCTCTTTAATAGTCTTTCTTCAAAACTGCATCGGGGGCATAAAACTATTGACTAAACATACTATTAACTAAACATTTTGTCGGAAAATCAACAGCAGGGGATAAGCACCTTGGCACCTCGTAATAATAACCAGAAATTAAAATAAAACCATCATGCATTTACCAAATGGCATTATGCTCTGCACTCGCATTCAAGTTGTCGCATTATCGAAACATGCCCTTGCCATGGTCCTTAAAAGCAAACATAAGAGCTTCGAGTTATGCATTGATTTGAAATATTTTACAATATAAAAGTAGAGATTGTTGCTTAGCCTCACAAGTGAAAATATCAGATACTTTGCCACTGTCAGCAACGAAGAGTGTAGACCAATGTACATTATATGAGGTATTTATACTATATAGTGTTCCAACTTCCAAAAATATTAAATTTTGTCTGTTCGAGCTTCAAATCCACTGTCTGGTCATGTTTGAATCATATAAGGCATGTAAGTCGCAAGAATTTTATCCCACATTACAAAGAAAGGTTATTCAAAGTTGTACTTGGTGCCATAAAACTGATGATGAATGTCATGATATGATGTATTATTCTGAAAAATGATAATATTGATGTTCGAGGAGTCATCCCTGAGAAAATAAATGACAAAGCACCATCGATGGTGTCCAGAAGCAAACCTTCCAGTGGATGATTATACAGTGCTCCATGTTAAAATATATAATTACTTCCTCATGCAGAAGTTAGACAAATAGTTAACTGGAATTAGTTGAGTTGAGTTACAGTTAGATTTGGTGAGTGAGTTAGAGAGTGAGTTAAGCGAGTTGATCAAGTTCAGTTATGTGTGAGAGTGTGTGCATGTCAATTAGATTAAATACCCTTCACAGGTTCATTGTATTAAGAGAGAAAGAAAGAGAGTTTTATGATTCATAGTTTTAGATTAATTGAAGAGCCGCAACTCATTGTTCTTGTGTGAAATCTTTTCGTTATTTATGTGATTGAATCCTCTGTATTTCCAACAGATTGGTATCAGAGTGAGGTCACAGAGAACGTAAGAAAAACGGATTAGCAATCATCCGTGTGTGAGAAGGAAATTTTTTTTTTTTTCGCGTTTTTACGCCATAATGCAGCTGTTAATTATAAACAGAGCATTATAACGCTAGTTCCCACTGTAGAGAACCTCTTTAAAATCGAAAAAATTAACGCAATTTTAGAACACGCGGGCATCTTGAATATTCCAGTGCGTTAAGGTACTAACGCAACACAAGAATATCGGGAGGTGCATTTGAACGCAATGCTAACAAGCAACAAGCACGTTAGCGAATCTTAAAAGGTTGAAAAAAAAATTCGTGTTAAAATTTAATGCGAATGATTATTTAAAAGGGCCTTACATAAAGCACGTGAGGTGTTCTTTTTCAAATTCGAAAAGGGAACTTTTAAAGATTTGTTTAAAGTGGGATTATAATAAAGTCTTTTTTAAAGGGGCTTTTTCCTAAGCATATTATAAAAAAGCTTTAAAAGGTGGAGCTTTTATAAAAAGTTTTTTTAAAAGAGGATTTTTTTATATAAAGATTTTTTTAATAAATAAATTTTTATATAAATAAAAAAAATAGTAAAACCTAGGGTTTTATTATAAGGTTATTTTTTGGAGCTTTGCAAAGTATATCGATTTTTTTTAGGGTTTCAACAGTGAACTCTTGTTCGAAGAAAGATGGCTACAAGTAGTTACCAGCCACAACTTCCTTCTTTCAATGGGAATGATGATGATGTGTGGGCCATTAAGATGGAGACCATGCTAAAAGCGCATGATGTCTGGGATCATGTCAAGTATGGATTTGCAGAACCTCAAGACGATGTAGAAGAACGAGCCCTCAGTAATGCAGAGAGGGAACAATGGAAGAAAGATAAGTGGAAGAATGCACAAGGGTTGCTTCTGATCCAGCAGGGAGTAGATCGAGCCGTGTTCCAGAAGATCATGATAACCTCGTCAGCAAAGGAGGCATGAGAAACCTTGGCGACAAGCTATTAAGGTATGGCAAAAGTTAATATTGTTAAATTGCATAATACTAGGAGAGATTTCGAAATTCTGCAGATGAAGGAGACAGAGGACATTGATTCCTTCATGAATAGAGTCATGTATGTTGTCAATCAGTTAAAAATCTATGGCGAAGATATTAAAGATCGAACAGTGATCGAGAAGGTTCTTCGATCCCTATCTACCAAATTTGATGTTGTGGTAGCAGCCATAGAAGAAGCAAAGGACTTGGAAAAACTCACAATTGATGAGTTGATGGGATCCATTCTATCACATGAAGCAAGGATAGACAGAAATAAGGATTCCACTTTGGAAACTACCTTCCAAAGTCAAGTCTATATTTCAAGAGGTCGAGGCAGAGGTCGATCGAGAGGCAGAGGATGAGGCAGCAACTATGGTGGTCGCAGAGATGGCTGAGATGATCATGAGCATCAAAGTGGAAGTAGCAGCAGCAGAAGCTTTCATCAAAATCAAAGGTCTGACAAATCAAAGGTAAAGTGCTATTAATGCAATAGATTTGGTCATTATGCTCGTGATTGTAGGAAGAAGATTGTAGATCAAGGCAATCAAAGAGCTAATGTTAGTACAAAAAATACTGACTCTATGTTTCTAGCATGTAACACCATGCATGCACTGTCAGATAAGGTCTGGCTATTAGACAGTGGTTGCAGTAACCACATGACAGGCAACAAGGATTTGGTTGCTAATTTGGATGTCTCAGTGCAGACAGAGGTAAAGTTGGGGACTGACAAGACTGTGGCTGTAGATGGAAAAGGAGTGGTCAACATTGTGACCAAGCAGGGGGAGCCAAAGACCATATCAGAGGTATACTATGTCCCTGGACTCAAACACAATCTGATTAGTGTTGGTCAACTGATGCGGAAAGGATACAAAGTTATCTTTCAGGGGAAACAATGTGTTATTTACGACAAATCCCCAAGAAAGGAGCTCATTGCAAAGGTGCAAATGACAAGGAACAGACTCTTTCCTCTCATTATGAACTACAATGATCAGGTTAGTTCTTTTACAACTGCATGTTCTGATGCATACTGGTTATGGCACTTTCGGTTTAGACACTTGCATTTTTCCAGTTTAAGATTTTTGCAGTAGAAACAGATGGTGAGAGGTCTACCTCCCGTCAAATAACCTGCTAGCATGTGTGAGTGTTGCATCTTAGGCAAGCAACACCATGAAATTTTTCCAAAAGGAGTTTCTTACAGAGCAAAGAAACCACTTAAATTGGTGCATACCGACTTGTGTGGACCTATGAGGACACAGTCGAATGGTGGAAGTTGTTACTTTCTCACCTTTATTGATGATTATAGTAGGAAGACTTGGGTTTATTTTTTGAAGCAGAAGTCTAAAAAATTTTCAAAGTTCAAAGAGTTCAAAGCTTTGGTGGAGAACCAAAGTGATCAACAAATCAAGGTATTGAGATCGGATCGTGGTGGAGAATACGATTCGAAGGCATTCCATGAGTATTGCAAACAACATGGAATCGGAAGACAGTTTACAACCAGATACACACCACAGCAGAATGGTGTAGCAGAGAGGAAGAATCAAACAATCATGAACATGACAAGAAGCATGTTGAAAGCAAGACACCTATCTAACAAGTATTGGGCAGAAGCAGTTGCATGTGTTGTTTATGTGATAAACAGATCTACAAAGAGCGTGATGTACAGAGTTCTAGAAGAAGCATGGTCAGGTATGTCATGCAGTGTATCTCATTTCAGAGTTTTTGGATGTGTAGCCTATGCACATGTGCCTAAGCAAATAAGAGGCAAATTAAATGATCAAAGTGAAAAATGTATATTTACTAGTTATAGTGAGCAGTCAAAAGCTTACAAATTGTATAACCCTGTCACAAAGAAGATAATCATTAGCAGAGATGTTATGTTCAAAGAACAAGAGTCATGGAATGGGACTGTAGACACAATAACCGATGCTCAAACACCATTAATGGAGGATGATCTTGTATAAGAAGAAGAGAAACAAGAACCAAAAGAGCAGACACCAAACAGTCACACCAGCAACGACTCCCAGATTTTCAGAGCAGCATGGATCTTCAAGCAGATCCACAGATCAGCATTCTCCAAGCAGCGAATCAGGTAATGAATCAAGTTCTGGTAAGAAAAATATGAGAAGTTTGAAAGATATTTATGATGATTTGGATGTTAGTTCAAATTTTTCATTGTTGGCATTCCAACCTTCTTCGTTTGAAGAAGCAATCAGAGATGAAAATTGGGTGCAAGCCATGGATGAAGAGATGAATTCAATTGAAAAGAATGATACATGGGATTTGGTTGATTTACCAAACGATAAAAATCTCATTGGCTTGAAGTGGGTGTACAAGACTAAAGTGAATGAGAAAGGTGAGATTGAAAGATTTAAGGCAAGACTTGTAGCTAAAGGATTCTCGCAGCAACCGGGAATAGACTTTGGAGAAAAATTTTCTCCGGTCACCAGATTAGATACTGTCAGAGCATTTTTAGCGACAACAGCTGAGAACAAGTGGAGAGTATATCAGATGGATGTCAAATAAGCCTTCTTGAATGGAATTTTAGAAGAATAAATTTATGTGCAGTAGGCTCCAGGTTATGAAGTTAAAGGACAAGAAGATAAAGTTTACAAATTGAAAAAAGCGCTCTATGGACTGAAGCAAGCACCTAGAGCATGGTATAGCAGAATCGACAGTTATATGATCAAGAATGGATTTTGCAGAAGCAGCATTGAGCCTACCTTATACACAAAGGTAAATGAGCATGGACAGATTTTGATAGTTTGCTTATATGTTGATGATATGATTTTTACAAGTGATCTTGAAATAGATGAATTTAAAGCAGCCATGATGAAATAATTTGAGATGACAGATCTAGGTCTCATGAAATATTTTCTTGGCATTGAAATTGAGCAATCTGAAAAAGGCATTTTTATTTGTCAAAATAAGTATGCTACAAATTTTCTGAAAAGATTCAGGATGGATAATTCCAAACCTGTACCTACACCAGTTGCAACGGGTACAAAGTTAAGTAAGGATTATGAAGGGGCAGATGTCAATCCAACTCTATTCAAAAGATTGGTTAGTAGCCTCATGTATCTCATAGCGACAAGACCAGATATTATGTAGGGAGTGAGTCTGATTTCCAGATTCATGGAGACTCCAAAAGACACACATTGGAGTGTTGGAAAAATAATTTTCAGATACATAGCAGGAACCAGAGATTATGGCATAATGTATGCAAGTACAGAAAAGAAAGAATTGATTGGATATACATATAGTGATTTTGCAGAAAGTTTGGATGATCGGAAGAGCACATCCGATTATGTTTTCCATCTCGGTTCAGGAGTGATAGCATGGGCATTTAAGAAGCAGCCTATTGTTACACTATCATCAGTAGAAGCAGAATATGTAGCAGCAACTTCAGCAGCATGTCAAGCAGTATGGTTAAGAAGAGTATTGGATGGACTCAAGTAGAAATAGCAAGGATCAACAACGATATACTGTGATAGCACATCAGCAATTGCACTATCCAAGAATAGTGTGTTTCATCAAAAGAGCAAGCATATTGATACTAGATATCATTTTATTCGAGAACTTGTGAACAATGGAGAAGTTCACTTGAAGCCTTGTAGAATGAGTGATCAATTGGCTGATATCTTTACAAAGCCATAAGCAGTAGATTTGTTTGAGTTTCACAAAAGAAACTTGGGAGTTGTAAGCCTAGCTGAGACATAGACCAGCAGGCATGTTTGAGTTGTCATGAGTTATGTTTTAATTTAACGGTCGTAATTAAGGGGGAGTGTTAAAATATATAATTAATTCCTCATGTAGGAGTTAGACAAATAGTTAACTGGAATTAGTTGAGTTGAGTTAAAGTTAGATTTGGTGAGCGAGTTAGAGAGTGAGTTAAGCGAGTTGATCAAGTTCAGTTACGTGTGAGAGTGTGTGCATTTCAATTAAATTAAATACCCTTCACGGGTTCATTGTATTAAGAGAGAAAGAAAGAGAGTTTTATGATTCAGAGTTTTAGATTAATTGAAGAGCCGCAAATCATTGTTCTTGTGTGAAATCTTTGCGTTATTTATGTGATTGAATCCTCTGCCTTTCCAACACTCCAAAAGCATATGGCACTATAACCTTATGATGCTGTGAATGAATGTAACGATACAAGAACTTGTTGTGGTGCATATAATGGTGGAGAAATTATTGCCAAGTGTCCATGACAAACATTTCTATTAAAAATTGTCTTCCCTGTACCATAAGTGAAGGTTGTGACATTTTTCCATCTCCAACAGTATGGTTGGTAACCTTTTTTCCACTCAAACAGCAAATGTAAGGCTAAGTTCCTCCTCAAATTTACAAAACCATGAGCGAAATAACAAGTGCAAATGATTGAAATAATAACACAAAGTAATTCTCTTAAGTACTCCGCTAAGTTTCTTGTCAAAGTCAGACTCTTATACCCACTAATAATTTCATAAGGACACAAAAAACAATCAGCATACAAATCAATCTTATGCTTGGCAGTCACGTGTTCACTGGAAGCATATTCGTCAAAAACAAATAGAAATATGCAATGCATGATTCCTATAGA
>CM076579.1:679203749-679284419 GCA_034641835.2 Pinus albicaulis
CCCGATTCTGCATCATCCATTCCGTCGGCGTTTCCTCTTTCCCCTGCCAGATTAAGCTCACCGTCGCTGGACGAAATCCCTTGGACTTTGCCCTGTCCACACAATAACAATAACAATTACGCGGGACGCCCTAGGCGTCCCCTATTCGACTCAGAAAAGTGTATGAATTGAATGCGATGAAGAAGGATATATTTATAACCGCTACTTTACTAAACAATGGGGAATCGAGATCCACCCGCTTTTGTCGGTTCCCTCTGCATTGGCTTTTCCTTGTCTACGGACTACGGAGTGCAGCTGCATTGGCTTTTCCTTGGACCCAATATGGACGCGTACTCTCCAGAGGCCAATGTGAATGTGAATCGTACCAATCGACTTTTGTATTTCGCGGCCTTTTCAAGAAATCGGGTCTGGAGCAGCTTTCAGACATTTAACCATTGGACCAGAGCCTGGACTATAAAATTCATAATTAAAACACAATTTACGAATGAAATTCAAGACCATTAGTTCTGAAATATTTTTTAAAACTGTTTTTGCTAGCTATAGTAAGATTTAAAAGCATTTTCCCGGAGTAAAAATATATCTCTTGATAAACTATCACAAATAATTTCAAATAACCTCATTTTCTCTTACAAAAATGATTTATAAATCAATATCGTAAATAAAATTCAAAACTGATATTTCCTCCTTATTTGACGATTCATTCAATCATATTGGATTCTGCTAGTTTGCTTTAAAAAAAAAAATTATCTCTACTATAATCGTAGAGAAGTACCGATATCATCGGCATTTTTTTTTATCAATCTGTTCTCAATTCTTAGTAATATTTTCAATTACTTAATAAAACAGTTTCTAAACGTGGATTGGATCTGCGAGTGTGACGTCATCCTTGGGAGATAGGGCGGTGCACTGTAGTGCGTCAGTGGTGACGTTCGATACTGTGTTGCTACAGAAAAGTATCGGGTTGATAAAACAATAAGCAAGGGTAAAAATTAATGGCAGGAGATAACTTACGGATTTGAAATATATATTCTTTTTATTTAAACAAGTTTTAAACAAGATAGTTTTTAATTATAAAATATTAAATATATGGTTGTGAATGTTATATTGATAATTAATGTTATATTAAATATATGGTTATGAAGGTTATATTAATTAATATATGAAAGAAAATGCTAATTTAATGAAATGATGGTCAGCATAATATCATTATAAATTGGGAAAAAATTAAGTGTAAAATTAAATACAAATATACTAATTTTAATTTTTAGAAAGTAGCAAAATTATATTTATTATATTATTTTTTTAATATTTGAAAATGCTTGATATATGTTGAGGCTAGTCAAAAATGTTTTTTATCAAAACTTTTTAACTTTAATATTTAATTTACTAGCATTGTGAATTTAGTATTTATTTTTACTACCAAAAATTTATAACATTAATACTTAATCCACTACTACTAAGAGTTTAATATTTACTTGTATTAATATTTATTTTTAACTATTTGGTTAGTTGAATCTTTATTGATTGTAAGATTAAAAAAAAAATATTTATGATAAAGAACAAGAAAAATAAAAATAAAAATTAATTCATGAAATTTATGAATAAAAATGAATAATGATAATCCATTATATATATATATATATATATATATATATATATATATATATATATGATCTAAACATGTTATATATATATATATATATATATATATATATATATATATATATGATCTAAACATGTTTTAAATAAGATAAATTTTAGTAATAAAAGATTAAATATATTTTTATAGATATATATTGATAATTAACGAGTTAGTATATTCTTTACGTTTACTAATAAAAAAAATAATTTAAAATTGGTGGTGTGAATAATATTATTTTAAATTGGGAAAAATAAAATGCAAAATTAAATATTATTGTATATAATTTTTTAGAAAGAAAGAATTCATTTTTATTATAATATTTTTAATTATCCAAAATAGTTTGTGGTTCATTTTTTCTTTTTATTTTGAACTTTCCCTACCAAAATTTCTACCTTTAATGCTTAATTCAATACCACTCCCAATTTATTATTTACTTTTCTACTACTTATTTGGTTGAAAGTTGATTCTTTATATTTATTATCATTTTGTTTTTAACATCATTTATTATTGTTAAATATTTTTGGAAGATAAATAAACTGTGTGATGGTTACTCCATCTAAGAGTTGATGTTGGATGGAGTAACCCTCTGAAATGTTGGACTGATCGAAAACTCATTACTTATATTATTCATTATTACATGTACTTTTCTTAAGGATTTTCAAATGGCTTATTCTGACTTATAGAAAAAATGGCCTGTTTCACAATATTTTTTTTGGTTAATTTTAACCTTTCATTGGAAATTTTAATACTCTTTTTTAATTGAGAGTAAAATCTTTCAGTAAAAATTACATCAAAAAGTAAATTTTTTCATGTAGATTTTTCATCTTGTCTTGATGATGAACCACACTGGCTAGTTCGAAATGCGTGACAAAATTTACTTTGATGTGATTTTTATCAAAAGATTTTATGCACAATTTATGGATCACAGAAGCCAAATTCCTAGTCCATTTTAATTTTATATGAAAAACATAAAAATTAATTGTACATTTGTTACATATGGCCTAAGTTTTGGAAATCTTGGATTTGGAAAAATGAAAAACTTGAAGATGAGATATCAAGAAAGCTTTATAAAAAGATTTAAAAAAAAAATCCTAGATCAACATGAGTTAGGTAGGCTAACATGTCCAATAGAAGATATGATTTTACATGAAAGTTGTCACATTTCAACTGAAATGGAATTGTACAATAGTGACAAAAGGGCTTCCACATGTAGTGTTTCAATGGTATTGTTGTTAACATGACATAAGTCAAAAAAAAATTTGAAGGACATACTTTGTCTTCAAAGCCTCGATTCTAGTGAAATATATATCCTTGAAAATCTATTGATAAGTACAAGATGTTGATAATCTCAAAAAGGAAAATTAAGGTGATTGAATGAAGAATAATTTTGATGGCCATGTCTCCTTACAATATACTAAAGGGACTGGATTTAAACAAAACAATGAAATCGTAGAAAGGAAATTATATATGTAACACCCCTAGTTTCTATGCTTTTTAAGTTAGACATTTGAACTTAAGTCCAAAGGGGATTGGATCCCAATGGATAATTATTGTGTGAATGTAGTAAATTATTTATTTATGAAAAATAAATAAAATGTTTATGTGTGCACTATGACCAAATAAGATTTTGAGATCACTTTCCTAATCCATGAGGTTATGGAAAGAGGTTAAGACTTTCCCCAAAATCTTTCAAAAAGCCTTGAAAGAAATTACTTTTAAATTAGATTTTTGAGGAAAAATCTAAATTCCCCAATGATGAGGAAAGTAGTTGGGAAGAGGTAAAAAGATGGAAAAGCTGAAAGCAACTTTAAAGTTCCTAAATAAGGGAAGCCTAGACAAACAAGAATAAAAGCATCCTGAAATTCTAGACGCAGAATTGGAAATAGGCTTTGGGGAGAGCATAGCTTAAGTAAGCTGCTCCATAACAGATTGAGGTTAGTCTGTTCTTGGAGGATCTCAGCTCGAGAGTGAATTCTGGAAATAGAAGAATTCTATGGTTGGGTGGAATGGTCATAGAACATGGTATGCACATCTGTTTTTATTTATCTCAATTATGTATATTTTACTTATGGGAGGATAAATAATTATTTTAAATTAGCTTGAGAGTATTGAAGTGATAAATGGTTAAGTATCTTCATACTTTTATCAGAGCTAGTTAAGCAGAAATTCGATAAGATGTAACCATAAATCTAATGCATTATAGTAAAATCTGAAGGAAAAATAGTATAGGAACTCAGATACATAGAAATAAAGGTACATGGGTGAAAATCTTAGATGCTATACTCTAAAATAAATATTCTTCTTGACACCAAATGAAATTAATGAAATTATGCATACATTAAAGAATGAAGATGAACAAATTGCATGGGTTGATACTATAGTTTGTATAATTATTGATTGTCTCTGGTAATTGTATAGTTTAACAAGGGTGGCTGCAAGGCAGCTAGTCCCTGCCTTGAGCCAGGAGAGTATGATGTGAACCAGAATATAAGACTGAATCACTGAAATCTTTTCGGAAATCTTTTCGTGTAACTTTTGTGACCATCACGAGTCGACATGTATTTAACAGAACAGAAATCAGCGTTATCATATTTGAAATGTCGAGTAAAATATTGCAATCAATGCAGGGGTATTTCTGTGAATAAATCAACTTTGATTAGTTGTAATCCAATAAAAAATATTGACATCAACAATCAAAACGCTTTCGCTGTACTCCTCGTCATCAAATTTCAAGTAGCCATCCACTTCATCTGTCTCAGATGATGGCATTCTGCAGGATTCCATTATTTCTGGGCTAAGCCCATCTGTCAACAACTGCAAGACCTGAAAGAAAAGCAAGATAGCATTCCAAGGTAACCAATTATGATAGTTACTCAATGCAAATTCAGAACACATAGTCAACACTCTGTGATCCATATTGAAGGCCTCATATTATCTTCGAGTATGTGGAAAAGTTGATAAACCATAGGAGGGTTCAGAGAGGTATCAGAGAACAAGCTCACCTCACTCATGGATGGACGCCATATTGCAGACTGCCTTATGCATAGAGAAGCTGTGAGAACCATTCTCTACATTTGGTGAACATCAAATTGACCACCCAGTCGAGGATCTGCTAGTTCTGTAATGGCTCCACACTCCAACAGGAGTTTGGCCTGCGCAAAATAGAACAGATTACATTTGCTATATAAGGTCCTTAATGGCTATTTTGTATTTTGTATTTTCAAGATATCCACATGCAATATTGCAATGGATGAAAGGACCAATAAAAGTAAAAGTTGAATGCAAATACTGCATTGTTAACAAATAATCTATTATAAATATGTAGGATAATACTGAAACCACAATGCCAATGGGAACCTGCCCATACTTCAATGTTAGAATCACTTATAGAGGACTTGCAGGAGCCCAAGAGCAAGGGAGAATTACAACATTATTGTGAATGCCGAAGCCCCAATTTGAAACCCCAATGGTATATTGAACACAGGCAGAGGATTAAAGCTTGAATTGCTGTGAAATGCGGAGCCAAGGTGTTTCGCTGAAATCCCTCTCTCTCTGCAAAATAAAAATTATATCGTTACAGCTGGTGATTTCCTGAAATGATTGATGCACGATACCACTTTGCAGATTATGCATCATAAAAGGCTTCGGCTCATTGATAAACCTGGAGGATACCCTGCAAGTGGTCAGGGATTCACAGCGGAGGCCGACGTAGCCCAGTTCGACAAAGCCCAATTCGGCTCTTTGGTGGAGCTGCAAAAGAACTCTAAAATAAGAAATTGCTCTTTTTAGTTTTTAGTTTTTTTCCTTTCTTTTTTCAATTTCGTTTCAAATCCAGTACAGATTTTTTAAAAGCATAAATTTAAATGGTTTAATGTATAAAGATCCGGTTTTGAACAATTTTTCAAAAAAAATAAAATTATATACAATAAAACACGATATAACATAATTATATTGCAGAATTGCTGCGAAAAAACCAGAGCTTTTTCTTTAGATTGTTACATGTATTTAGATACTTTAATATCTAATTATCCTCAAGGTTTATATAAAAATATTGATAAATTCCAATTATATTAAAAACAATTGTAACATAACTCGCTTATAAATATCCCCGTAAGTTTTGGCACTTACCTTTAGCCTGTGGACAGGAGAGTTTGCTGTGTCCTGCAACAATGGATACGTCATCCTCATTCTTATTCAATCCTCTGAAATTATGCTTCCTGGGAGCCACATCCATTAACGAACAAGATGCAATGCATTCCGAACCTTCACCCTTGTCGACATCAACATCACGTTTCCTGATAGCTACAGAGGAGTATGAACCAGTTATCTGATGCCCCAGCTCAAACTCAATATCGTGCACAGGCAGAGAAAGTGTCTGGGGACCAGACGAGGCATCAGAAGTCATGAAAGACCCCCTCCTCGTTGCCTGCAATGCTTGATGCCCAATAATCATAATTTTGATATCTTTTAGTAGCATCTGCTAAAATCGAAATTTTCTTCTGCCGCTGCTCAATATCAAACTCGCTGGCTGTACTTTTATAGCTGCAGTTATCTAAAGAGTGATCCAAATACACTGTCCAGCCGGACTCAGAGATCTCAATAGCCCTGGTGTCTGCGTCTTCACATTTGAAACATTGGCATGGATCCACATAAACACGTCTCAGCTCTTCACTTGTTGGATACATGAACGGTCTCTGCAATTTTTTTTTCATGTTGTTGCTCGACATAGAGGGAAATAATCTCAACGAGTTGGGAAAGTAAGAACTAATAAAAAATTTCCAACAGGTGTGAAGCCCCCACCGTAGAAGCCATGCAGAAAGCCATGTGCGCTGGTGAGCTGGCTAAAGAATCTATCTAGAAATTCATGTCATCAGGAACATATATATAAGTGATGTAGCAAAATAACATAGCATCTAATTTGCTAATTTAATGTTAGCATTAGTTTACGGTCAGAATAATATACAACGGGAAAATGCATATATTATATGGTTTTATACGGTCCGCCTCTAGAAGAGGCCAAATAAGATCACAAAGTTTAAACTATGCTCATTTAACCCTTAGTACCTAATAATAACCTGGTTAAACAGCTTAAATAATGCTAACAACTCCATTTTCGATTACAATAGTCCCATGCCTGGCCGGCAGGGGCTAATAAAGATATTAAGTTATATGTATATATTTACATATTCATAAGTATATGCATGTGTACAAAAATACTAGGTTCTCCTGATAGGATCTAGTCCATCCTAATAATTATCCAGAATTGAACAACACGGTATTATACAGGACATACATCGTATACTATTCTCTTATTGAGATGTAGGTTCTGAAATGGTTCATTGTAATACTAGCATGATTATTTTTTCTCTACAGTTACAAGACACATATATAAAAAAAAAAATAAGGACCGAGGGTTCCGGCATATTGCAAAACATGGAAATAATAAGCATTTTATAGCAATGTCCAAGGAGTAATTACAGTGAAGCGATGAAAATTACAAATTGAGGGGATTTAAAAACCCTTCCTATAAAAACTGAAATAAATCTAGAAAGTGGCATGCGTAGCTGCATGTAGCTAAACCATGAAGGTATAGAAATTATTGCAGTGTGATAATTTGATTCACGATTGTGCCTGCAATCTGGGAAAGAGGTTCAGTGGAATCAAGAATTTATGTAGGATCTTGAGACCGAAAAACGAAAGTATCTTGAATCATTAAAAAATGGGTGAGAATGTCCATTACTAGTGTAGAAGTTGGTTATTATTGCAATACAACTTCTTGCCTAATTTAATTGACATGTCGAGAAATAAAAACTCCAAGAAATTCCAATTATATTCCCGTAATAAATAGATATATATATATATATATATATATATATATATCATTTCTAAAAAGAAAAAGATACCAATTAAAAGTTCTGGTCCTCAATCAACTATCAGGGAAATCGAAATTATGAATTAGCTTACCGATGTATATGACTTTTGAGGGCGAAGACTGAACGTTAGGTTAAGGATGCATCTAAACCGAGAACCTGCAGATAAAAAGGAGTGGGAGAAAAACAATAAGAACGATTTCACTCCTCAATTGAATTCAAAAACGTAAGTTCAGATTTCAGAAATTGTAAATGACAAAACGTGACTCTATCGAGTTACATTTAAGCCCGGGGGAAATTATCTTACAAATTTCGTGAAGGAAATGGAACCCGAGCAAATGATTGTAAGATGAATTCAGAGAACTGCCATAGTTCGGGATTCATTCTCAGACTGGAGGAAAAATGTTAATATATATATATATATATATATATAAAGAAAAAAAAAAAAATATAACGCAAAGAAAGATATCTAAGCAGGAATGAAAATCAAACACATTGTCTGTAGGAAAATGCGCACTGGATTTCTTGTACAAAACATTGTTTTCTTCTGGATCGTAGAAGGTTATACTTTCACCATTCGTAGTAGAGTTGAGTGCAATGAAACCATCCATAAGGGGCGTGGCCGAATGCAAATTACAGAAATATGAATACTCTTTCCTCCGTCCACTTGGTACTCTATCCGGGGTCATTCCAACGATAGAGGCATGGAAAATCGAGTGAAGGAAAATCCGAGAAGTGATATATCAATATTAATACATTCGTACTCCAGGCGAGAAATTTTAGCTGAGGAGTAATGCGTTGTGAGTTGAAAGATATGGGAAACAGCGAAAAGTACTACTGCAAATCACATGGCAAGATCCTTGGAAAAAAAAAATAATATAAACCATGGATATCCAATCTCCCCACTTGCTATTAAGTACTAATACGTGTAAGGTAACAAAGTACGTAATATCACTAAATGGGGTCATAAGATTATGGCCACTTTCAAATAGGTTGGTTGGAATGTACAATACATTCCATTAATACCATGGGCATGAAGAATTAAGAAATTAAGTTCAAATAGATCTCGAATAACAATGAACCAGATGAACAATGGATCGAAGTAAGGAAATAAAATTAATGGCATGAATATGCTCGTGTTAGGAACCAAAATATCGTTTCATATGTATATCATAAGATGAATGTCGGGAAATCTCCCTTCGGGAAATGGTGATCATTAATTAATGATGTTATAAAGACGAGGGAATGGAAGCTCCAAATCGGATGGAAAAATCCTTGACAATAAAACCATGTGTATACATTGGCGGTAAGTACCACAACGTTTAATATGGCAGATTTCTTTACGTAATAGCTAAGGTCATAACGATATGGTTATGTTATGTATGGATATTAAGTCTCACGAACCAACATATTAATTCAACCGTAAGTTGGAAAGAACCATGTGGTTTGAAAATAAATTAAACATAAGTTTTATACATGAATAAATTTAGTATGGGCTAAGTAATTTCCGTGGTGTGATATTAGTGTAAAGGATATTGGAATGTACTTGTAAGTTATACCATAGAAATAACGTGTCTTTGATAGGTAGGAGAAAAGAAATTCTTAAAAGATGAGTTTAAGGTCGACATTATTAACTCTTCATGAAAATTAAAAGTTTCTTAAACTTTATTGAAAAGGAAAAGGAAATGACTTATATGAATAAAACCACCATAAACCTATGGTGTAAAGGATTCAAAAACCATGTAAATATATAAATATCAATAAAAAGGGGGTTAAACAAACTATATTCATATACCTATGTGGAAGTGTAGGTGAATATATATATATATAGAGTTTAGATATCCTATGGTTATATTAAAAAGCATTATACGTGGAAGCAAGTATAACACTTTTACTATGAAAGTAGGGTATTGCTAACATTCGACGAAACAATATTCTGAGATTGAGATTCAATAATAAAAACGTGAAAGTAAAATTGAGAATATAGAAGAAAAAATAAAAAAGGAGAGAGTATAATGAGAGGTATTACAAATGGTATCAAAGCAAGGTTATAACACTGGGAAAACTATGTACCCACACAACCAATTTTTTTTTATTTTTTTTTTTTTTTTTTTTTTGTCTCTGTATGAAATTTAAATTTTGCTAAGCTAAAATTTTATATAGTGAACAATATAAAAGTGTACACCGGTGAATGATCACTGATGAGAGGGGCTATTTTTTTTCGCCAGCAAGAAGCAAGACAAACTTGTTTCGTACTTACTCATATACCAATTTTAGTAGCGGTATAGTGAAGGTAATGATTGAATATAAGTTAGCCTTCTGCTATAATAATGAGTAGTTTATAGGTGTCAAAATATTTACTGGAATATTAATGGTTAAAATAACCTCAAATAATTCGATGATCATATGGGACAAGTATCCCTTACCCGTAAATCCTCAATATCAAATTATGATGGTGCAAATTAGCATAAGTAAAATAAATTCCTAATATCACCAGTGACATACTGGGGGATAATTGGAAATATATAATAATGAATACATCATATTGAAATAACTAATAATTACAGTGGAGCGTTTTCATCAATGAAAAATTGAAAATTGAGCTATACAGTTATGGGGTATATTAACATATCTTCTTTGCTGTGTTATGGGGTATATTAACATATCTTCTTTGCTGTGTTATGTTAAGGATAGTAATGGAAGCAAAAGAAGTAATTATAAAGTTAATTTTTTGGAGTTGTATGAATATAATATTTTTGTACATGATAATGTGTTTAGGTAAATAAATTTCAAATTTTATACCCACGGAATTTAAGGAGAAGAACTAATACACTAGGGAATAATAAAAGTGAATTCACCTTAAAAGTTTACAAGTAAAGTGGAATGACATATTTTACGATATGGCTGGAATATTATTACTCTAATTATGGTGAAAGGAGTAATAAACACTATCGTGGTAGATTAAGTGTTAAAAGTATAGTATGATAAAGAAAAATTGGATGTTGGTATTTGGTAAAGTTACCAGGATGATTTTCAAGTTGTGTATATTTAAGTTATGGCTAAAGTATTTTGTAATAAGCATATTTTAGTTCATCAAAATGGAAAAAAATGAAGTGGTAAGCTTAAGTACGAGTTATAAATATAGGTTGGTTTAATAATTAATTGGTTTAGTAATTGTGGACCATTTCATGTTAAATAGTGTAATGTGGACCCATTACATTGAGTTATGAATGAATGAATGAAGGGATAAATCAAATTTTCCCAGATGAGTTAGCTAAGGTAGAGTTGAAAACTTAACAATTGTTTTTTTTAATCCATGGGAAAATAATTATGAAAATTATCATGCATGGATAAGAATCTAGTGGAGCACAATTATTTTCATCAATATATTATAATCCATTTATCAAGTGAACCATGGTTTTAGGTTGTAAGTGGTCTTTATTAGAAACTATGTGTTGTTTATATAAACCATGGGTTGATTTCTAATGATTAGAAAAATTCACATATAGATATAATTGGTTAATCATCATTGGAATTAGTAAACCATGAACATACAATTAAAAGTAAATGTACAAGTTCTGATGATTTTTTTTAAAAGGGGAAATTGTGCCAAATTTATGTTTGATATATTCTTGGGAATGTAATGAATTATAGTAATAAATTACATATATCACTATAAAAGAAATATGTATTCACACTATAAAATTATGTTGGTGAATTTTTTTATTAAATTTAATTTCCCTGAATATTAAATTCAAGGACAAGGTAATAGTGTGAAATCATATAGCTACAAACTGGAAGAAAGGAGGATGAGCTTTATTTGGATTTGGGTGTGGGCAAACCCATCAGATCCAAATTTATTCACGTAAGTTTTGAACTAGTGGATAAAATTAAAGAAACTTGAAAAAAAAAATAATGAGTGGTGTAGGACTCATTTTCAGTGGGAAAATAAATTCCATAATAGAATAAAAGAGGCTAGAGAAATTTTAAAAGAAATTCCATATATGTAATATAAATGACATGAAGTTGTGTTGATTAATGAACCTAGAAGGGGTTTGGAAAAAGATAAGAAAAATTCCAGATCCAAGGAGAGCAAGAGGATAGTTATGGATGAAATTCCAGATTTAGTTCCAAATAAGGAAGTTAGTTATAAGATAAAGATAAAACCTCGTGTTATATGAAAATTTGGTGGGAGTTAAAATAGAAGCCATAAGAGGTACTACTGATTTAAAATCTATGCAATCTATATAAGACTAAGTAGATTCCTGCTAGGTCATGTTTGTTCAAAGGGGAGATAGAACCCCAAAGAAAAGCATAAAGTGCTGAAAAACAAAAATTTGAATAGAATTTTTTTAGGACAATAGGTCCTATTTTACAGACAAATAAATCATAATATAAAGAAGTGGGATATAAATTAGTTGCAGTATGGATATATCTCCTTTGTAACCCAGTGAAAAAAAAATGTTGGGATGGTTCTAACCTTTGTAACCCAGTGAAAAAAAAATGTTGGGATGGTTCTAAAAGAGGAATACCTCAAAAAAAAAAAATTTGAATAAAGGCTCAAGAAATAAGGTATTAAATTTCTAAGGAAATATCTCAAATGGGAAAGAACTTACTAGAAAAAAAAATATATATATATAAATTTTTTTTCTTAATTCAAACATACAGAGGATTCGAGTTAAAATAAAAAAATAAAATAAAATAAAATAAAAATAAAAAATAAATAAAAAATAAAAAAAATTGGGTAGTTCAAGAAAATGAACCTTAGTATCAGACAAAGATCTGATATACTATGAATAATTGAGACAAATATCTGATATACTATGAATAATTCTTAAAAGAAATAGCAAGATGATTGAAAAAGGAAATTGAATCATAGACCTTATGAATGAGCCTCGTTATTACAAATTAAATTGATTGGCTAACAAAAGAAAACAATGTGAAAGCACTGGTAGTACATCCACGAACTGAGAAATGGTAAGTATAACCCTCCATATGATACAGTTTGTTTTCTTTCATTCATAAATACTAATGAAAAGTTGTAAATTGGTTTAGCCAAGTGTGTAACAAGAAATTTTACACTCGGTAAACAAGGAGAAACGGGTGAAAATAAGTGCAGATAAATCACTTGGAAAATCAAGAAAAGCCGAACTGGACTAAGTTTGCTTGAGAAGGGAATCTCACCGAAATAAAAAGAATGATAAGTAATTGTGAAAAAAAAAGGGCACTAAAACTACTATGAACCTGAATGGTTTGGCTAACAACTGAATTTATTGAAATTATTACAGTTCTGAATGTCGTTGTCATTATCAATATATGTATATGATATTAGTCACATAAATTGGTATGAATTGTGGAAAGAGAGAGAGCAGAATAAAGGGTTCGTCCAGATAGCCTTCTTGCAATAAAGTAGAAGGACAAATCAAATTCTGGAAGATATGCTATTAATGGATAGACAAATTAAGTGGGAAGACTAATTGCATTTAGATGAAATTGCCTATACTATCCTACTTCTATAGATATAAGTCCAATTGAGACACTATATGGAAGAAAATGTCATACTCCTTTAAGCAAGAGTCAACCTGAAGAGAAGCAAATCCTAGGACAGATGCTTTGCAGGAAATGGAAAGAGCTGTAAAACAGATTCAGAAAAACATTAACACAGCTCAGGATAGATAGAAAAGATATGCAGACAAGAAGAGAGTTCACCGGGAATTCCACATGGTTGATCATGTCTATGGACATATTAAACCCAAGAAGAACACTCTGCATACTAGTAGTTGTGCAAAAAATGGCTCCTAGATATTGTGGACTCTTTAAGGTTTTAGAAAGGATAAGACCAATGGCTTATAAATTGGCCTTACCCCTGTTTTTCATGTCTTTTTATTGAAAAAAAATTATGTACATGATGCTTCTCACATTATTGATTGGAATGTGATTCAGGTGGAACTAGGAGGGAAATTCCTTCCAAGAGCCTCTTCAAATCTTGGAGCGGGAAGAAATTGAACTACGAAATCGAACAATAGTCAAAGTAAAAATGCAATGGAAGCACTTTACTGCTGAAAAAGCTACGTGGAAATCTGAGATGATGGAAAAGTATCCATCTTTATTTTCATAATGCACTATAGTATTTCATTGTTAACACCGAGGATGGTGTTTGTTTTCAGAGGGGGAATGTGTAACATCCCTATTTTCTATGCTTTTTAAGTTAGACATTTGAACTTAAGTCCAAAGGAGAGTGGACCCAATGCATAATTATTGTGTGAATGTAGTTAATTATTTATTTATGAAAAATAAATAAAATGTGTATGTGTGCACTATGACCAAATGAGATTTTGAGATCACTTGCCTAATCCATGAGGTTATGGAAAGAGGTTAAGACTTTCCCCAAAATCTTTCAAAAAGCCTTGAAAGAAATTATTTCTAAATTGTATTTTTGAGGAAAAATCTAAATTCCCCAATGATGAGGAAAGTAGTTGGGAAGAGGTAAAAAGCTGGAAAAGCAGAAAGCAGCTTTAAAGTCTCAAAATAAGGGAAGCCTAGGCAAATAGGAATAAAAGCATCCTGAAATTCTGGACGCAGAATTGGAAACAGGCTTTGGGGAGAGCATAGCTTAAGTAAGCTACTCCATAACAGATTGAGGTTAGTCTATTCCTAGAGGATCTCAGCTCGAGGGTGAATTTTGGATATAGAGGAATTCTATGGTTGGGAAGAATGGTCATAGAACATGGTATGCAGATCTGTTTTTATTTATCTCAATTCTGTATATTTTACTTATGGGAGGATAAATTATTCTTTTAAATTAGCTTGAGAGTATTGAAGTGATAAGTGGTTAAATATCTCCATACTTTTATCAGAGCTAGTTAAGCAGAAATTCGGTAAGATGTAACAGTAAAGCTAATGTATTACAGTAAAATCTGAAGGAAAAATAGTACAAGAACTCAGATACATAGAAATAAAGGTACATGGGTGAAGATATTAAATGCTATACTCTAAAATAAAGATTGTTTGGTACACCAAATGAAATTATGCATGCATTAAAGAATGAAGATGAACAAACTGCATAGGTTGATACTATAGTTAGTATAATTATTGATTGTCTCTAGTAATTGTACAGTTTAATAAAAATATTAAGTTATATGTATATATTTACATATTTGTAAGTATATGCATGTGTACAAAAATACTAGGTTCTGCTGATAGGATCTAGTCCATCCTAATAATTATCCAGAATTGAACAACACGGTCTTATACAGGAAACAAATTGTATACTATTCTCTTATTGAGATGTAGGTTCTGAAATGGTTCATTGTAATACTAGCATGATTATTTTTTCCCTACAGTTACAGGACACATATATAAAAAAAAAAATAAGGACCGAGGGTTCCGGCATATTGCAGAACATGGAAATAATAAGAATTTTATAGCAATGTCCAAGAAGTAATTACAGTTTGAAGCGATGAAAATTACAAATTGAGGGGATTTAAAAACCCTTCCTAAAAGAACTAAAATAAATCTAGAACGTGGCATGCGTAGCTACATGTAGCTAAACCATGAAGTTATAGAAATTATTGCAGTGTGATAATTTGATTCACGATTGTGCCTGCAATCTGGGAAAGAGGTTCAGTGGAATCAAGAATTTATGTAGGATCTTGAGACCGAAAAATGAAAGTATCTTAAATCATTAAAAAATGGGTGAGAATGTCCATTGCTAGTGTAGAAGTTGGTTATTATTGCAATACAACTTCTTGCCTAATTTAATTGACATGCCGAGAAATAAAAACTCTAAGAAATTCCAATTATATTCCAGTAATAAATAGTTATATATATATATATATATATAATTTCTAAAAAGAAAAAGATACCAATTAAAAGTTCTGGTCCTCAATCAACTATTAGGGAAATCGAAATTATGAATTAGCTTACCGATGTATATGACTTTTAAGGGCGAAGGCCGAACGTTAGGTTAAGGATGCATCTAAACCGAGAACCTGCAGATAAAAAGGGGTGGGAGAAAAACAATAAGAACGATTGCAGTCATCAATTGAACTCAAAAAACGTAAGTTCAAATTTCAGAAATTGTAAATGACAAAACGTGACTCTATCGAGTTACATTTAAGCCTGGGGGAAATTATCATACAAATTTCCTGAAGGAAATGGAACCCGAGCAAATGATTGTAAGATAAATTCAGAGAACTTCCATAGTTCGGGATTCATTCTCAGACTGGAGGAAAAATGTTAATATATATATATATATATATATATATATATATATATATATATAAAGAAAAAAATATATAATGCAAAGAAAGATATCTAAGAAGGAATGAAAATCAAATACATTGTCTGTAGGAAAAGGCGCACTGGATTTCTTGTACAAAACATTGTTTTCTTCTGGATCATAGAAGGTTATACTTTCACCATTCGTAGTAGAGTTGAGTGCAATGAAACCATCCATAAGCGGTGTGGCCGAATGCAAATTATAGAAATATGAATACTCTTTCTGCCGTCCACTTGGTACTCTATTCGGGGTCATTCCGACAATAGAGGTGTGGAAAATTGAGTGAAAGAAAATGCGGGAAGTGATATATCAATATTAATGCATTCGTACTCCAGTGACAGTTATGAGAATTAGAACATTGGCAGTAAGCATGAAATTCATCTTCAGAAGAAGAAGTAGAAGAGTCAGATTGAGAATCTGAAAAATATTCTTCAGCAGCTTGCTGTATAGCAAGACGATTATGACAATATTTTGTCTTGTGAAAAGAAGAATGACATTGAGCACATCGGGATTTAGTTTTAACAACCATGCTAACAGAAGGACGGTTGTGTTGCTATGAATTCTTACCACGACCTCTTTTAGACTCAAGCGCTGTAGGACACATATTGGAAGTATGTCCTGGTTGACCACATAACCAACAGACAACACTTTTCATTCTTTCAACCTTGTGTTCTTTGGGTCTTATGTCTGCAGGTTCATAATAATGAGTCTTTGGAACATATTTGTAATTTCCCTTCCTTCCTTTTGTGGGTCTTCTTTTCTGAGGTCTGAGCTCTCTTCTCTTCTTAGAGCTCAAATGATAGGTGGAGGCTCTGGATCTTTTCTGAGCCTTCTTTGCTTGCCTTTTTGACTTCCTGCGAGTAACCAAAGGATCATCAATGGTTATGCCATATTTACTGTAGAAATATTTAGTACCATGTAGCCTATTTAGCTTATATATAGACTTTTTCATTTTGGAACTAGTACATAGAGTTATCAACACCTTAGTGATGATAGAATATATTTCTCCCCATAAATAAACTTCAAGAGGCAAGGGGAAAACTTCTTGCAACTTCAAAATGTCAACCAGCTTTGAAGGAAGTGCTGCAAGGTAGACTTGTTTCCACAGAATGTTCTTTGGTTCCTTAACCAAGAAGATCCTCTCTATCCAATCTCTGTGGAAGTCTTCATATTGATTGATGTTTCTAAACTTCAGATTCATTAAAACCATTTCATGCTTATCTGAAAGTGTAACATCAGCACCACAAAAGTGCTCTTGGATCATAGCAGTCAATGCACCAATCATATTATTCTGTGAGGTGCCATCTGGATTAAAAAACACATCTCCATTTTCATCTTTTAATACTTCCCTTTCCATCTTCTCAATCATTGCAGGGGAAGATTCTAGTTCCCACCATCTTGCAAGTGTCCCTGTAAAACACTGAATCAATGTCTTGCAAGATTCTACTTCTGTCTTTCCTGCAACACACATGAGCTTATACTCGGTAATCATTTGATCAAGCATCTGCCTGATCTGTGCAGTAGTCAGATTATCCAAATTCCATTCTTTATGACTACTTTCAAAAAATGTTTCCCGATCAGGGATCTTTCCAGCACCATAGAGATCAGGTGCAGAATGTCGAGTGAATTGTGGCTCAAGTGGTTCATAGATAGGGAGAACTTGGGTCTCATCTTGAGACTCTTGGGAGAGAGATGCTATGGTAAGCTTTTCAGACTTAGGGATAGACTGCTGTGACGGAGTCTCAGCTTCTTTAGGGAATGACTGAGGAAACTTAGAGATTGGACTTTCACTAAGTTCATGAGTATGGATATTTTTTCACTTATGCAAAAATGAAGCTGGTATAGGCTTATCTGTTTTCTTCAAACTCAATCTGTCTACTTTCTCAGACAGATTTGAAATTAAATGCCTTTTAGAGATGGATTGTTCTATGATACAATTCTCTACTTCATCAATCTTTTTAAAAGATTCTAAAGAATAACCTTTAACAACTAAAGAATTATATTATACAGAATTCAAAGAATTATTCACATCATTTATAGAGACCTGGACTCTATCTATCTGATCCTTTATTGTGGCAGCTTTAGCTACATTTTTCTCCAGACCAGTGAGAGCATTGTTTGTCCAGATAACTTGTTCACTGACTTTTTGCACTCTACCTTCAACTTCTACTATAGCAGTATCCTTCTGAACTAAAGGATATGCATTGGCTGTATTATGTCCTTCTCCTAGGAAAATACTTTTGAAAGGAGGATAGGAGGTAGAGGTTTCAATTTTGCTACCATCTGGGGCTGTCTAGGAATGTGAAGAGGAGGATGTGGAATCATTCATCAATACAACATCTGATTCTTTAACATTTTTCCATGAATAGAAAGAAATCCAGACATTTCTTTCTTCCATATATGCTTTCCACTTATTGGCTAATTTTATCTTCTCTTCTGGTGAATGAGTAAGACCAAATTCATCAGCCTGTGGATGAGTATAAATATCCCAATTTAAGATTTGCTTCATCCATTGAGCAGGGATTTGATGTTTAGAACATACATCCATCAAAGTGTAAAACTTATGGATCTCAGGGACTCATGGTCTTTTACAGCCTTCTGGCAGATCTTTAAATCTGCATTTTGGGATCAGCTGGTCTTTTTTCTCTAAATAACCGAGTCCATATTTAGGAGAATTTGCAAGCCTCATATTTTTGAAAATAGAAGTCAGTCTTGGATCTTCATTTTCTAGTGTAGGCACTAGATGCATCATAAGAACATGTTCATCATCATCATGGGGAAAAGGGATGTCTGAACATTTAGGATTAGGACAGGGAGTGACTGAAGTGGAAGGAGGAGCTTCACCGGTCCTAAGATTAGGGTTCTTATGGATCACAAGGTATGCAAGCTGACTCAGATTTACTTGTTGTTGACATTGAGGGCATGCAACTGAAAGAGGTTGGAAATTAACTAATTGAGCAAACTCAAAAAGATAAATATGATGACAAGAATTTATAATGCTGGAACATGTAGTGTCTGACAAATCGGGTGGTATATACATTGGTGATTTTTTACATTCGGCTTCAATCCTACGCCTGTCTATAGTAGACCTTATGGGGAAAGACAACGTGGCAGTGGATTGATTTTCTAAAATATTTGCAGAAGTAATTTTTTGTGCAGAGATGGGCTTTGGATTTGGCACTACCCAGTGTTCTGGAAAAGTTAGATCTTCCCACTTAATGGCTTGATGTTCAACGTTTTGGTTCTTGGGATCTGTCATGACAATGAAACTGGTTTTTGAGTCTCTGCTGGGGGCATGGAGGACTGCAGCAAACATAGTGCTGGTGTGACGAAAACATCATCTGGTTTGGATGGCGATATTGTTTCTCTTTTTCTTCATGTCAAATCTAGAAGTTTGGATTTGCAATTGCAAAATATCGCTCAAGGTTTCATCATATACATACACAGAGAAATTTGGGTAATAGTCAAACCAGACTGGTCCATTTGACAATAATGCAACTATTCCTCCTATCAGGGAATCGATATATTTATTATGGGTTAGGTCACGGACGGTGGCTAACACATAAGTATCTAGGACCTGATGGGTCAAGGCATGGATTCCCACCCGAATACATCCTAGATGTAGAAATTTCGTCCCCAATTTCTTTGCTTCTACTTGTAGCTGTTTTGGATTTAACAGTGGATTGTTTGGACACAATCAAAGTTCTCTTCTATAGAACTTATGGATTCTTTTATTGTGATTCTCGTGGCAGCTTTGAGATGCCACACCCCTAAATTTGCATAGACCTCAGATGGAGATATTTTTGGTAGAACCCATTTGGCCTGAGGCTCGGCCTCTTCATACAACAACTATGATTGATTTAATACTCTACTTGAAGAAGATGCAAACATATCTCTGAGAGGGTCTTGAGTGGCCCTATCATTTTCTTCAAGTTCATGGAAAGAAACTGATTTCCTCATTGAAGAGTCCATAGGATTAAGTACTGAACTTTTCTCGAACCAGATTAAACACAGTCGAAATTCGACTACTGGCTCTGATACCAATTTATAGCAGGGGCTTCTCAACAAGCTTTCTTGCCGCACTATCAGGCAGACTTCGCCTTGCTAAGTTTCTCCTTTGTCTTTAAATTCTCAAAATATCTTTATGCGAACCCAGCGAAGAACCCATACACGAACCTACTCCCACGTTCACGCAACTAGCGTCCTTTCTCTGCGGCTTCCCTCGCCTTTTTACGGCCTTGGCATCCCTCGGTGGTTTGGCGAACCTTTGGCGAACTTCTATCGAACTTTCAAGATTTTGAGAATGACAAACAGTGTCTTAGCAGTCAATATAAATGCACAAAGTTTCAGTACTTAAGGATGCAGAACTTCAAAAATAATTCTCTCTTTTTTGAATTTTCATAATGATATTACAGATTACAGAATATAGGACTCAGAATATATGACTGGAAATCAAGATCTCTTTCCAGAGATTGACTGCAGTGGATTTTACCAGACTTTAGCTACTCAATAAATGAGTGAGCACTACTGGAGGCTATATGGCCAGTTGCAGACTCTGTCTCAGAGTTCTTTCTAGAACACACAACACACAGAAAGGCTTACTTACAGACTCAAACTATTGATCTGGCCACTTTAGGTTCTTGCCTATGCCAAACACATAGACACGCAGGCTTCTTAGATCACCTAAAGACTTGAGACCAGTCTCCGTGATGCAAGCAGATCGAGAAAATTCTCGCAGATGTAGAGCAGGGAGCTCAGAGTCGACTCGAAACACAAATGCAAATACTCTAAATGCCGATGATCTCGAATGAGCCTTACCCTTCTTTATATAGATCGAGAGGGGGGGACAAACATTCGTAGATCCATCGGATTATTGACAAGTGGAAGGTGAATCATTTCTTTCGGGTAACACCGAAGTGACATCTGCGCAGAGATTCGATCCTTCAGTCAGACGCATGTGATAGTGTGTGAGTACTACACTGTGGATACCTTTTATACAAGGCCCACGAGGAAACATAATGATTATGTACAGAGAGGATGCTTTTCTCAACAGGTAAAAAGCCCTCGGGAAAAGCCCTGTCATCGTAAACCCGTGACTAGGTAACATTATAGAGAGGAAACTTTTGTTTTAGTGGAGCCCTCGTGAACCACTTGTACTGGCTTCTGCAGGATATTTTAGGATTTGATTCCAGGAAATCTGAGATTTGGATAAATATGATCATCCCAAGCTTTTGTGTATATTCGGCGAACAATCATGGGTTTATTTGAAATGATCTGGTGTTTTATTTTAGTTAATACCAGCCATTGATGATGCATTTTTCTATGAGATTCCAGGACTGAATTAATTAGTCTGTACTCTAGCTGGCCCAAATTTTTAACTGTTTTGCAAGGAGTATCAAAGCATTCTCCTATACGACTTTCCAGACAACGATTACAATGTCTTTGAAAATAGGATTCATAATAATATGGATCCATACTATAAGCACTTAACCCGTAAACATACCACTAGTCGCTTAGCCAAGGGGGACATTGTCCTGCTTGGTTTATCTAGGTTGGTCCGAACTGTAGCTTGGTGTAATGAGTTTCTTCACAGCCATCTTTATTCAACAGATTCCACCAATGATTTTTATAACCTGTAAAATTATACACGGTGTCAAGAAAAATAAGGTTAGGATTGTTACCTAGCCATGTCAGGAATCATTCTGTATTATTCCATCCTGGACACCTTGTTCGGTTGATAGTATAACATTTATAATAGAATTTTGTCCTATCACTACCACCAGTACATATGGTAGTGATATCACAAAAATCTTCTGCCAGGGATCTTTCAGCTTCATGTGAAGCTGTCATATAAGTGGAGTACATCATGCCATGGATCCACCTACTTCCTCTGGGATGTACTCTTCTTTCTGGTACGAGATGCAGAATATCTAAATGGCTTTGCAGGTCTGCATCTAATAGTTTAGTATTCCGGAGCTGCTATGTTGGCCTCCATTTTTCTCTGTAAACAGCCCATGACTCATCATCAGATATAGATCTGAGTGTTTCTTTTTGTTGGGCTTGATCCCATTCTATGATAATGACCATAACATGGTCTTCTTCTTCTTCTTCTTCTTCATCTTCTGTTGCTGACTGTTCTTGTTGCTGGAGAAACTCTCTACTGAGAAAGTCTGGCAAACAATTTTGAGAACCCTTTATATGTTCAAATTTAAAAGTAAAATTTGTAAATAGCGCTTGCCATCTTGCAAATTTGGCATCTTCAGGGTTTTTGATATCTTTATTGATAAATTTGGCCAGAGCCTGAGCATCAGTTCTTAGTAAAAAGAATTTGTTTACCAAGTGTATAGAAAATTTGCTGATACAGTTCCATGTAGCCTTAACTTCTTTTTCAATCGTGGAGTAATTCTTTTCAGCTTTACTCCAGACTCCAGATACATACTGCACAACTTTTTCTTCATTTTTCTGGCTCTTCTCACTTGGTCTTTGCTTGAGGACACCTCCCCAACCTATATTACTGGCGTCTGTTTCAACAATCTTAAAAGAGCCATCATCAGCAACATAGAGTATAGGGAGATTACGAACCTTGGATTTTATTTCCTTGACGGATTGTGTGTGGGCTTCTGTCCAAGGTTTTGGATTTTTTCTCGGTCTCTGATTGAGCAGATACCTATCGATGGCACAGGATGGATAAAAATTGCTTACATAATTCAGACAACCCAGAAACCTTTGTAGTTGGTTTTTATCCAGAATGATATCTGGAAACTTATCTGCAAATTCTAAAGCATAATTCTGTAAAGCAATTTGCCCATTTTCAATGGTGTGCCCTAAGAATTTAATCTTGGTCTTACATAATTCCATTTTCTTTTTGCTTAAGACTAGTCCATTCTTTTGGACCAATTTCATGAAAATTCTCAAATGTTTAAAATGGTCCTGTAAATTCTTGGAAAATATTAGGAGATCATCAATATAAGCATGTAACCAGTCATCATATGGTTTGAATATTGAATCCATTACCTTCTGGAACTTTGAAGGTGCATGCTTCAGACCAAACGGCATCACGTTCCATTCGTAATGGCTTGCTGGTATGCTGAATGTTGTCTTCCACTTATCATGCTTAGCAATAGCTACTTGCCAGAAACCAGATTTTAGATCAAACTTTGAAAAGATTTTGGGTCCAGATATCCTACTCAGCAGATCTCCTTTGTGCGGAATAGGATATGTATCGTCTGCAAGAACAGAGTTAAGAGGTTTATAGTTAATAATAAATCTAGGGATACCTCTTATCTGCTCACTCCTTTTGTTGACATAAATTCCATAACAGTTCCATGGACTGTCAGACTCCCTGATCAGCTTTCTTTGAAGAAGCTGATTTATTTCCTTCTTACAGAGCTGTCTGTATTCATTTGACTTTGGGATAGCTCTGGATTTACATGGCTTGCCCGTGTATCCATATTTGTAAGGAAATTCTACACAATGCTGCTTGCGATGCCAGAATGCATTGGGTTCTTCTGAGTAGCATGTGTTTTCAAACTCTTTTTGTAATTCAGAGATTTTTCTCTGAATTCCTGGAGAACTCAATTGATCTTCAATTCTGATCATATTTTTATGATCTTTGAGTTCAACCAAAATTTTTTCTGCTTTCTAAAGCTCCTGCATGGCCTGTACCATAATAGAAATTCGAGGATTAGAAATGTAAGGAAGTTCTATCCTCTTACCCTTTTTATCAGATGTAGGCACTGTAATGAAGTAGCCCGCAGATTTGTCTGGAAATCTGAAAGAACCATGGGGCTCAACTGCTACTAAAAATGCATTTCCCAGTATGAAGTCAACTGGAATGTCTGCAACTGCAAACTTGAGTTTAACACAATGATAATCAAAACAAATAGCGGCTTTTGGAACTTCAAACTCTAAATTTTTCTTTCCCAAGCCTGTGACTTTTCTGGGAGCATATACCCAAAGTCTTGAAGGAACTATTTTCTTGGAAAGAATGTTGACATCTGCACCTGAGTCAATTAATGCAGTCACATTATATATCTTACCTTCAATACAGATGTTTACCTTAACATGGTGTTGTTGGTATTGAACAGCAAGAAATTGCATTTCTCTGAATCCAATTGTTGGATCAGGTCTTCCTTCAGCTATCTCAACTTGTGAGACAGGAGCAGAGTGCAGAGTGTAATTTATGTGTCTGCCTGAAATGGAAGTAGAAGGCTTTATTTCTTGTTTTTCCTTTTCTAACTGTGAAACTTGTGATTTCAGTGCAGAAATTTCTAGGCTTCTCAACAAGCTTGCTTGCCGCACTATCACGCGGACTTGGCCTTGCTAAGTTTCTCCTTTGTCTTTAAATTCTCAAAATATCTTTATGTGAACCCAGCGATGAACCCATACATGAACCTACTCCCACGTTCATGCAACTAGCGACCTTTCTCTGTGGCTTCCCTCGCCTTTTTACGGCCTTGGCGTCCCTCGATGGTTTGGCGAACCTCTGGCGAACTTCTAGCGAACTTTCAAGATTTTGAGAATGAAAAACAGTGTCTTAGCAGTAAATCTAAATGCGCAGAGTTTCAGTACTTAAGGATCCGGAACTTCAAAAATAATTCTCTCTTTATTGATTTTTCAGAATGATATTACAGATTACAGAATATAGGACTCAAAATATATGACTGGAAATAAAGATCTCTTTCCAGAGATTGACTGCAGTGGCTTTTACCAGACTTTAGCTACTCAATAAATGAGTGAGCACTATTGGAGGCTATCTGGCCAGTTGCAGACTCTGTCTCAGAGTTCTTTCTAGAACACACAACACACAGACAAACTTACTTACAGACTCAAACTATTGATCTGGCCACTTTAGGTTCTTGCCTATGCCGAGCACATAGACACGCAGGCTTCTCAGATCACCTAAAGACTTGAGACCAGTCTCCGTGATGTAAGCAGATCGAGAAAATTCTCACAGATGCAGAGCAAGGAGCTCAGATTTGACTTGAAACACAAATGCAAATACTCTAAATGCCGATGATCTCGAATGAGCCTTACCCTTGTTTATATAGATCGAGAGGGGGGGACAAACATTCCTATAGATCCATCGGATTATTGACAAGTTGAAGGTGAATCATTGCTTCTAGGTAACACCGAAGTGACATCCACGCAGAGATTTGATCCTTCAGTCAGACGCATGTGATAGTGTGTGAGTACTACACTGTGGATACCTTTTATGTACAAGGCCCACGAGGAAACATAATGACTATGTACAGAGAGGATGCTTTTCTGAACAGGTAAAAAGACCTCGGGAAAAGACCTGTCACCGTAAACCCGTGACTGGGTAACATTACACAGAGGAAACTTTTGTTTGAGTGGAGCCCTCGTGAACCACTTGTACTGGCTTCTGCAGGATCTTCTAGGATTTTGATTCCCGGAAATCTGAGATTTGGATAAATATGATCATCCCAAGCTTTTGTGTATATCCGGCGAACAATCATGGGTTTATTTAAAATGATCTAGTGTTTTATTTTAGTTAATACCAGCCATTGATGATGCATTTTTCTATGAGATTCCAGGACTGAATTAATTAGTCTGTACTCTAGCTGGCCCAAATCTTTAACTGTTTGGCAAGGAGTATGAAAGCATTCTCCTATACGACTTTCCAGACAGCTATTACAACGTCTTTGAAAATAGGATTCATAATAATATGGATCCATACTATAAGCACTTAAGCCGTAAACATACCACCAGTCGCTTAGCCAAGGGGGACATTGTCCTGCTTGGTTTATCCAGGTTGGCCCAAACTATAGCTTGGTGTAATGAGTTTCTTCACGGCCATCTTTATTCAACAGATTCCACCGATGATTTTTATAACTTATAAAATTATACACAGTGTCAAGAAAAATAAGGTTAGGATTGTTACCTAGCCATGTCAGGAATCATTCTGTATTATTCCATCATGGACACCTTATTCTATTGATAGTATAAGATTTATAATAGACTTTTGTCCTATCACTGTCACCAGTACATATGGTAGTGATATCACAAAAATCTTCTGCCAGGGATCTTTCAGTTTCATGTGAAGCTGTCATAAAAGTGGAGTACATCATGATATGGATCCACCTGCTTCCTCTCGGATGTACTCTTCTTTCTGGCACGAGATGCAGAATATCTAAATGGCTTTGTAGGTCTGCATCTAATACTTTAGTATACCGGAGCTGCCATGTTGGCCTCGATTTTTCTCTGTAAACAGCCCATCACTCATCATCATATATAAATCTGAGTGTTTCTTTTTGTTGGGCTTGATCCCATTCTGTGATAATGACCATAACATGGTCTTCTTCTTCTTCTTCTTCATCTTCTGTTGCTGACTATTCTTGTTGCTAGAGAAACTCTCTACTGAGAAAGTCTGGCAAACAATTTTCAGAACCCTTTATATGTTCAACTTTAAAAGTAAAATTTGTAAATAGCGCTTGTCATCTTGCAAATTTTGCATCTTCAGGGTTTTTGATATCTTTATTGATAACTTTGGCTAGAGCCTGAGCATCAGTTCTCAGTAAAAAGAATTTTTTTACCAAGTGTATAGAAAATTTTCTGATACAGTTCCATGCAACCTTAACTTCTTTTTCAATCGTGGAGTAATTATTTTCAGCTTTACTCCAGACTCCAGACGCATACTGCACAACTTTTTCTTCATTTTTCTGGCTCTTCTCACTTGGTCTCTGCTTGAGGACACCTCCCCAACCTATATTACTGTCGTCTGTTTCAAAAATCTTAAAAGAGCCATCATCAGCAACATAGAGTATAGGGAGATTACGAACCTTGGATTTTATTTCCTCGACGGCTTGTGTGTGGGCTTCTGTCCAAGGTTTTGGATTTTTTCTGAGTCTCTGATTGAGCAGAGACCTATCGATGGCACAGGATGGATAAAAATTTCTTACATAATTCAGACAACCCAGAAACCTTTGTAGTTGGGTTTTATCCAGAATGATATTTGGAAACTTGTCTGCAAATTCTAAAGCATGATTCTGTAAAGCAATTTGCCCATTTTCAATGGTGTTCCTTAAGAATTTAATCTTGGTCTTACATAATTCCATTTTATTTTTTCTTAAGACCAATCCATTCTTTTGGACCAATTTCATGAAAATTCTCAAATGTTTATAATGGTCCTGTAAATTCTTGGAAAATATTAGGAGATCATCAATATAAGCAAGTAACCAGTCATCATATGGTTTGAAGATTGAATCCATTACCTTCTAGAACTTTGAAGGTGAATGCTTCAGACCGAACGGCAACACGTTCCATTCATAATGGCCTGCTGGTATGCTAAATGTTGTCTTCCACTTATCATACTCAGCAATAGCTACTTGCCAGAAACCAGATTTTAGATCAAGCTTTGAAAAGATTTTGGCTCCAGATATCCTACTCAGCAGATCTCCTTTGTGCAGAATAGGATATGTATCATCTGCAAGAACAGAGTTAAGAGGTTTATAGTTAATAACCAATCTAGGGATACCTCTTATCTGCTCACTCCTTTTGTTGACATAAAAGCCATAACAGTTCCATGGACTGTCAGACTCCCTGATCAGCTTTCTTTGAAGAAGCTGATTTATTTCCTTCTTACAGAGCTGTTTGTATTCATTTGACATTGGGATAGCTCTGGATTTACATGGCTTGCCCGTGTATCCATCTTTCTAAGGAAATTCTACACAATGCTGCTTGTGATGCTAGAATGCATTGGGTTCTTCTGAGCAGCATGTGTTTTCAAACTCTTTTTGTAATTCAGAGATTTTTCTCTGAATTCCTAGAGAACTCAATTGATCTTCAATTCTAATCATATTTTTATGATCTTTGAGTTCAACCAGACCTTTTTCTGCTTTCTGAAGCTCCTACATGGCCTGTACAATCATTGAAATTCGAGGATTAGAAATTTAAGGAAGTTCTATCCTCTTACCATTTTTATCAGATGTAGGCACTGTAATGAAGTAGCCCGCAGATTTGTCTGGAAATCTGAAAGAACCATGGGGCTCAACTGCTGCTAAAAATGAATTTCACAGTATGCAGTCAATTGAATGTCTGCAACTGCAAAATTGAGTTTAACACAATGAGAATCAAAACAAATAACAACTTTTGGAACTTCAAACTCTAAATTTTCCTTTCCCAAGCCTGTGACTTTTCTGGGAGCAGATACCCAAAGTCTTGAAGGAACTATTTTCTTGGAAAGAATGTTGACATCTGCACCAGAGTCAATTAATGCAGTCACATTATATATCTTACCTTCAATACAGATGTTTACCTTGACATGGTGTTGTTGGTATTGAAGTAATAACTTGCATTTCTCTGAATCCAATTGTTGGATCAGGTCTTCCTTCAGCTATCTCAACTTGTGAGACAGGAGCAGAGTGCAGAGTGTAATTTATGTGTCTGCCTGAAATGTAAGTAGAAGGCTTTATTTCTTGTTTTGCCTTTTCTAACTCTGAAACTTGTGATTTCAATGCAGAAATTTATGATTTCATCGAATGTATCTCCCTACTCACCTCCCCCAAAGTGAGTGTATGAACTTTGCTTGAATTGTGCTGGAGATATGACTTGGTGTTACGTTCGTAAGAAGCATCAACAAAAATAGGCTTCTTATTGGAAGAATCACTGTTAGAACCAGTACCATGCTGCATGAAGGTCTTCAGCAATGCAGCTTTCAAATCACTTTCCTCCATGGCACGAATCTGTGCAAACACTTTTAAATCATCTTCGTCAGTTTGGGCCATGAGGACTTTCAATTTTCCTGAAGATTCTTTTTGAAGAGAGTCACCAGAAGAGGATTCTGAACCAGAATCAGAACAAGTACAGTGACAGTTCTGAGAATCAGAACATTGGCAGTAAGCATGAACTTCATCTTCAGAAGAAGAAGCAGAAGAGTCAGATTGAGAATCTGAAAAAGATTCTTCAGCAGCTTTCTGTGACTTCTTACCACGACCTCTTTTAGACTCAAGGGCTGTAGGACACATATTGGAAGTATGTCTTGGTTGACCACATAACCAACAGACAACACTTTTCATTCTTTCAATCTTGTGCTCTTTGGGTCTGATGTTTGCAGGTCCATAATAATGAGTCTTTGGAACATATTTGTAATGTCCCTTCCTTCCTTTTGTGGGTCTTCTTTTATGAGGTCTGAGCTCTCTTCTCTTTTTAGAGCTCAAATGATAGGTGGAGGCTCTAGATCTTTTCTGAGCCTTCTTTGCTTGCCTTTTTGACTTCCTGCGAGTAACCAAAGGATCATCAATGGTTATTCCATATTTACTGCAGAGAGATTTAGTACCAGGTAGCCTATTTAGCTTATCTATAGACTTTGTCATTTTGGAACTGGTACATAGAGTTATCAACACCTTAGTTATGATAGAATAGATTTCTCCCCATAAATAAACTTCAAGAGGCAAGGGGAAAACTTCTTGCAACTTCAAAATGTCAACCAGCTTTGAAGGAAGTGCTGCAAGGTAGACTTGTTTCCATAGAATTTTCTTTGGTTCCTTGACCAAGAAGATCCTCTGTATCCAATCTCTGTGGAAGTCTTCGTATTGATTGATGTTTCTACACTTCAGATTCATTAAAACCATTTCATGCTTATCTGAAAGTGTAACATCAGCACCGCAAAAATGCTCTTGGATCATAGCAGTCAATGCATCAATCATATTATTCTGTGAGGTGCCATCTGGATTAAAGAAAACATCTCCATTTTCATCTTTCAATACTTCCCTTTCCATTTTCTTAATCATTGCAGGGGAAGATTCCAATTCCCACCATCTTGTAAGTGTTCTTGTAAAACACTGGATCAATGTTTTGCAAGATTCTACTTCTGTCTTTCCTGCAACACACATGAGCTTATACTCGGTAATCATTTGATCAAGCATCTGCCTATTCTGTGCAGTAGTCAGATTATCCAAATTCCATTCTTTATGACTACTTTCAAAAAATGTTTCCCGAGCAGGGATATTTCCAGCACCATAGAGATCAGGTGCAGAATGTCGAGTGAATTGTGGCTCAAGTGGTTCATAGATAGGAGAACATGGGTCTCATCTTCAGACTCTTGGGAGAGAGATGCTATGGTAAGCTTTTCAGACTTAAGGATAGACTGCTGTGATGGAGTCTTAGCTTCTTTAGGGAATAACTGAGGAAACTTAGAGACTGAACTTTCACTAAGTTCATGAGTATGGATATTCTTTTCCTTATGAAAAAATGAAGCTGGTATAGGCTTATCTGTTTTCTTCAAACTCAATCTGTCTACTTTCTCAGACAGATTTGAAATTAAATGCCTTGTAGAGATGGATTGTTCTATGATACAATTCTCTACTTCATCAATCTTTTTAAAAGATTCTAAAGAATAACCTTTAACAACGGAAGAATTATACTGTACAGAATTCAAAGAATTATTCACATCATTTATAGAGACTTGGACTCTATCTATCTGATCCTTTATTGTGGCAGCTTCAGCTACATTTTTCTCCAGACCAGTGAGAGCAGTGTTTGTCCAGTTAAATTGTTCACTAAATTTTTGGACTCTACCTTCAACCCCTACTGCTGCAGTATCCTTTTGAACTAGGGGATAGGCATTAGCCATGTGATGTCCTTCTCCTAGGACAATACTTTTGAAATGAGGATAGGAGGTAGAGGTTTCAATTTTGCTACCTTCTGGGGTTGTCCAGGAATGTGAAGAGGAGGATGTGGAATCATTCATCAATACAACATCTGATTTTTTAACCTTTTTCCATGAATAGAAAGAAATCCAGACATTTCTTTCTTCCATATATACTTTCCACTGATTGGCTAATTTTATCTTCTCTTCTGGTGAATGAGTAAGACCAAATTCATCAGCCTGTGGATGAGTATAAATATCCCAATTTAACATTTGCTTCATCCATTGAGCAGGGATCTGATGTTTAGAACATCCATCCATAAAAGTGTAAAACTTATGGATCTCAGGGACTGATGGTCTTTTACAGCCTTCTGGAAGATCTTTAAATCTGCATTCTGGGATCAGCTGGTCTTTTTGCTCTAAATAACCGATTCCATATTTAGGAGAATTTGCAAGCCTCATATTTGTGAAAATAGAAGTCAGTCTTGGATCTTCATTTTCTAGTGTAGGCACTAGATGCATCATAAGAATATGTTCATCATCATCATGGGGAAAAGGGATGTCTGAACATTTAGGATTAGGACAGGGAGTGATTGAAGTGGAAGGAGGAGCTTCATCGGTCCTAAGATTATGGTTCTTATGGATCACAAGGTATGCAAGCTGACTCAGATTTACTTGTTGTTGACATTGAGGGCATGCAACTGAAAGAGGTTGGAAATTAACTAATTGAGAAAACTCAAAAAGAGAAATATGCTGACAAGAATTTACAATGCTGGAACATGCAGTATCTGACAAACCAGGTGGTATATACATTGGTGATTTTTTACATTCGGCTTCAATCCTACGCCTGTCTATAGTAGACCTTCTGGGGAAAGACAACGTGGCAGTGGATCGATTTTCCGAAATATTTGCAGAAGTAATTTTTTGTGCAGAGATGGGCTTTTGATTTGGCACTACCCAGTGTTCTAAAAAGTTAGATCTTCCCACTTAATGGCTTGATGTTCAACTTTTTGGTTCTTGGGATCTGCCATGACAATGACACTAGTTTTTGAGTCTCTGCTGGGGGCATGGAGGACTGCAGGAAACATAGTGCTGGTGTGATGAAAACATCCTTTGGTTTGGATGGCGATATTGTTTCTCTTTTTCTTCATGCCAAATCCAGAAGTTTGGATTTGCAACTGCAAAATATTGCTCAAGGTTTCATCATATACATTCACAGAGAAATTTGGGTAACAGTCAAACCAGACTGGTCCATTTCACAATGGTGCAACTATTCCTCCTATCAGGGAATCGGTATATTTATTATGGGTTAGGTCACGGACGGTGGCTAACACATAAGTATCTAGGCCCTGATGGGTCAAGGCATGTATTCCCACCCGAATACATCTTAGATGTAGAAATTTCGTCCCCAATTTCCTTACTTCTGCTTGGAGCTGTTTTGGATTTAACAGCAGGATTGTTTGGACACAATCAGTGTTCTCTTCTATAGAACTTATGGACTCTTTTATTGTGATTCTCTTGGCAGCTTTGAGATGCCACACCCCTAAATCTGCATAGACCTCAGATGCAGATATTTTTGGTAGAACCCATTTGGCCTGAGGCTTGGTCTCTTCATACAACAACTCTGATTGATTTAATAATCTACTCGAAGAAGATGC
This sequence comes from Pinus albicaulis, assembly GCA_034641835.2. Lineage (NCBI taxonomy): Eukaryota > Viridiplantae > Streptophyta > Pinopsida > Pinales > Pinaceae > Pinus > Pinus albicaulis. Next base: position 679,235,809 of record CM076579.1, read on the forward strand.
AAACATATCTCTGAGAGGGTCTTGAGTGGCCCTATCATTTTCTTCAAGTTCATGGAAAGAAACTGATTTCCTCATGGAAGTGTCCATTTCAGATATGTCAAGAGAGAAAGGATTAAGTACTGACCTTTTCTCGAACCAGATTAAACACGGTCGAAAGTCGACTACTGGCTTTGATACCAATTTCTAGCAGGGGCTTCTCAACAAGCTTGCTTACCGCACTATCAGGCGGACTTGGCCTTGCTAAGTTTCTCCTTTGCACTTCGATGGATGGATGTTCTAAACATCATATCCCTACTCAATGGATGAATAAAATGTTAAATTGGGATATTTATACTCATCCACAGGCTGATAAATTTTGTCTTACTCATTCACCAGAAGAGAAGATAAAATTAGCCAATAAGTGGAAAGCATATATGGAAGAAAGAAATGTATGGATTTCTTTCTATTCATGGAACAAGGTTAAAGAATCAGATGTTGTATTGATGAATGATTCCACATCCTCCTCTTCACATTCCTGGATAGCCCCAGATGGTAGCAAAATTGAATCCTCTACCTCCTATCCTCCTTTCAAAAGTATTGTCCTAGGATAAGGACATAATACAGCCAATGCATATCCTTTAGTTCAGAAGGATACTACTGCAGTAGGAGTTGAAGGTAGAGTGCAAAAATTCAGTGAACAAGTTATCTGGACAAACAATGCTCTCACTGGTCTGGAGAAAAATGTAGCTAAAGCTGCCACAATAAAGGATCAGATAGATAGAGTCCAAGTCTCTATAAATGATGTGAATAATTATTTGAATTCTGTACAGTATAATTCTTCAGTAATTAAAGGTTATTCTTTAGAATCTTTTAAAAATATTGATGAAGTAGAGAATTGTATCATAGAACAATCCATCTCTACAAGGCATTTAATTTCAAATATGTCTGAGAAAGTAGACAGATTGAGTTTGAAGAAAACAAATAAGCCTATACCAGATTCATTTTTGCATAAGGGAAAAAATATCCATACTCATGAACTTAGTGAAAGTCCAGTCTCTAAGTTTCCTCAGTTATTCCCTAAAGAAGCTGAGACTCCATCACAACAGTCTATCCCTAAGTCTGAAAAGCTTACCATAGCATCTCTCTCCCAATATTCTCAAGATGAGACCCAAGTTCTCCCTATCTATGAACCACTTGAGCCACAATTCACTCGACACTTTGCACCTGATCTCTATGGTGCTGGAAAGATCCTTGCTCGGGAAACATTTTTTGAAAGTAGTCATAAAGAATGGAATTTGGATAATCTGACTACTGCACAGATCAAGCAGGTGCTTGATCAAATGATTACCGAGTCTAAGCTCATGTGTGTTGCAGGAAAGACAGAAGTAGAATCTTGCAAAACACTGATTCAGTGTTTTACAGGAACACTTGCAATATGGTGGGAATTGGAATCTTCCCCTGTAATGATTGAGAAAATGGAAAGGGAAGTATTGAAAGATGAAAATGGAGATGTTTTATTTAATCCAGATGGCACCTCACAGAATAATATGATTGGTGCATTGACTGCTATGATCCAATAACACTTTTGCGGTGTTGATGTTACACTTTCAGATAAGCATGAAATGGTTTTAATGAATCTGAAGTGCAGAAACATCAATCAATATGAAGACTTCCACAGAGATTGGATACAGAGGATCTTCTTGGTTAAGGAACCAAAGAACATTCTATGGAAACAAGTCTACCTTGCAGCACTTCCTTCAAAGCTGGTTGACATTTTGAAGTTGCAAGAAGTTTTCCCCTTGCCTCTTGAAGTTTATTTATGGGGAGAAATCTATTCTATCATCACTAAGGTGTTGATAACTCTATGTACCAGTTCCAAAATGACAAAGTCTATAGATAAGCTAAATAGGCTACCTGGTACTAAATCTTTCTGCAGTAAATATGGCATAACCATTGATGATCCTTTGGTTACTCACAGGAAGTCAAAAAGGCAAGCAAAGAAGGCTCAGAAAAGATCCAGAGCCTCCACCTATCATTTGAGCTCTAAAAAGAGAAGAGAGCTCAGACCTCAGAAAAGAAGACCCACAAAAGGAAGGAAGGGACATTACAAATATGTTCCAAAGACTCATTATTATGGACCTACAGACATCAGACCCAAAGAGCACAAGATCGAAAGAATGAAAAGTGTTGTCTGTTGGTTATGTGGTCAACCAGGACATACTTCCAATATGTGTCCTACAACCCTTGAGTCTAAAAGAGTTCGTGGTAAGAAGTAACAACAACACAACCGTCCTTCTACTAGCACGACTGCTAAAACTGAATCCCGATGTGCTCAATGTCATTCTTCTTTTCACAAGACAAAAGATTGTCATAATCGTCTTGCTATACAGCAAGCTGCTGAAGAATCTTTTTCAAATTCTCAATCTAACTCTTCTGCTTCTTCTTCTGAAGATGAAGTTCATGCTTACTTCCAATGTTCTGATTCTCAGAACTGTCACTGTACTTGTTCTGATTCTGGTTCATAATCCTCTTCTGATGACTCTCTTCCAGAAGAATCTTCAGGAAAATTGAAAGTCCTCATGGCCCAAACTGACGAAGATGATTTAAAAGTGTTTGCACAGATTCGTGCCATGGAGGAAAGTGATTTGAAAGTTGCATTACTGAAGACCTTCATGGAGCATGGTACTGGTTCTAACAGTCATTCTTCCAATAAGAAGCCTATTTTTGTTGATGCTTCTTACGAACGTAACCCCAAGTCGTATCTCCAGCACAATTCAAGCAAAGTTCGTACACTCACTTTGGGGGAGGTGAGTAGGGAGATACATTCGACGAGAAATTTTCGCTGAGGAGTAATGCGTTGTGAGTTGAAAGATATGGGAAACAACGAAAAGTACCACTACAAATCACATGGAAAGATCCTCAGAAAAAATAAAATAATATAAACCATGGATATCCAATCTCCCCACTTGCTATTAAGTACTAATACGTGTAAGGTAACAAAGTACCTAATATCACTAAATGGGGTCATAATATTATGGCCACACGAATTTCAAATAGGTTTGTTGGAATGTACAATACATTCCATTAATACCATGGGCCTGAAGAATTAAGAAATTAAGTTCAAATAGATCCCGAATAACAATGAACAAGATGAACAATGGATCGAAGAAAGGAAATAAAATTAATGACATGAATATGCTCATGTTAGGAACCATAATATCATTTTATATGTTTATCATAAGATGAATGTCGGGAAATATCCCTTCAGGAAATGGTGATCATTAATTAATGATGATATAAGGACGAGGGAATGGTAGTTCCAAATCGGATGGAAAAATCCTTGACAATAAAAGCATGTGTATACATTGGCGGTAAGTACCACAACGTTTAATATGGCAGATTTCTTAACGTAATAGCTAAGGTCATAACGATATGGTTATGTTATGTATGGATATTAAGTCTCACGAACCAATATATTAATTCAACCATAAGTTGGAAAGAACCATGTGGTTTTAAAATAATTTAAACATAAGTTTTATATATGAATAAATTTAGTATGGGCTAAGTAATTTCCGTGGTGTGATATTAGTGTAAAGGATATTGGAATGTACTTGTAAGTTATACCATAGAAATAACGTGTCTTTGATAGGTAGGAGAAAAGAAATTCTTAAAAGATGAGTTTAAGGTTGACATTTTTAACTCATCATTAAAATTAAGAGTTGTTTTAAACTTTATTGAAAAGGGAAAGGAAATGAGTTATATGAATAAAACCACCATAAACCTATAGTGTAAAGGATTCAAAAACCATGTAAATATATAAATATCAATAAAAAGGGGGTTAAACAAACTATATTCATATACCTATGTGGAAGTGTAGGTGAATATATATATATATATATATATATATATATAAAGAGAGAGAGAGAGAGAGATTAGATATCTTATAGTTATATTAAAAAGTATTATATGTGAATTCAAGTATAACACTTTTACTATGAAAGTAGAGTATTGCTAACATTCGACGAAACAATATTTTGAGATTAAGATTCAATAATAAAGGCGTGAAAGTAAAATTGAGAACATATAAGAAAAAAAAAAAAGTGAGAGTATAAGGAGAGGTATTACAATGTATCAAGTTTTTATTTGTCACTCTTTATCTTAAATTTGGTTATAGATATAATAGATATATAATTAATCGAGGTGTGTTACACATATCTATTTAGTTTATTTAATGATGATAATAATTCTAATATTTATTGTGACTTGAAATGAAGAGTAGAAATAATTTTAGTAATGTGGCATTTTCTTTCATATTAGAATGAAAATGATCATATTTTTTGGAGAGAGCATCCACACCCAAATATGGTTTTGAATTAATGATTTTGTTCTGGTTAGGCACATACTTTTTTTAAGAACTCTTTAGAATCCAATCAAGTTCAACTTCTTTGGGCGGAGAGACCCACTCCATCACATTATACAAGAGACTCCATCCCATTATACAAGTGATGTTGTACTATTTTGTCCTATAAACATTTTGACTCAATCAAAACAAAATAAAATAAAAATAAAAATAACCCTTTAAAATAAAATGATATGTTATTTTTTTTTAGCAATTTTTGTCGGTTATTTAAGGTAATGTTTGAAATAAAAAGAAAATTAAACATATGTTAAAATAAAATTGTATGTTATTATTTATTTTTATTATTTTTTTGTTGGGTAGTTAAGGTAAACTTCACTTAGTCAAGTTACGAGTGGTTTTTGAACTCCAAGAGTAATGACCCACTTGATCCTATCACGATTTGTGTTTAATTAAACTCCAAATATTGACTTATATATATATATTACTGATACAAATTTTATTATTTGTTATTATTTCTATTCCCAATGTGTCATCTCAAATCTACTTTAGATAAGATATGGTATTCTAAAATTTATTTTTAATTCAAATATCTATATTTTATTCCAATGTGTCTTCTAAAATCTACTATGTCTTAGTCGAAAAAACCCACAGAATAGCCCAGAAATTTCGGTAAGATTTTGAAAAATTTGGGCAAACATTTTTTAAAATATTTTTTAAAGTTGTTAAAATTTAGTATTTTGGGTGCCCTAAGGGTTTTTGATGGTGTTGAATCCATTTCCACCATCAAAAATGCAATTCAAACACTCCAAGTACCTGATTTTTTGAAAAAAAAAAATTATAGGATTCCCACAAAAAACTACCATCCGGGCTATTAAGTTGCGTCAATAGACAACTCCAATTTATTTATAAATCAAATATCTATAATTTATTTCTAATGTGTCTTATCAAATCTAATTTTAGATAACATATGGTCTTTTCCAATTTATTTCTAAATCAAATATCTATATTTTATTCCAATGTGTCTTCTTAAATCTATTTTTAGATAAAGTATGGTCTTTTCCAATTTCTTTGTAAATCAAATATCTATATTTTATTTCCAATGTGTCTTCTCAAACCTAGTTTTAGATAAGATATGATCTTCTCCAATATAATTCTAAATAAAATATCTATATTCATATATGCTTTCACATAATATATGGTAGGGAGAGTCAATGTTAATAAATTAAAAGGATGAGGGGGTGGTCATGAAATTAATGGTAAGTAGTTGAGGTTTATGAGAGGAATAGACATAAAGGGAAGGAGGATGAGAGGAGAGGTGGAGGAAGAAGATCCTTGGTCATTTTTTGGCATTGGAGGAATTTATTTTGGAGGAGGAATGTGGAGAAATGAAAGGGAGCGAATGGATAGAAAATGATAGGAATCAAACTTAGATATACTGAAGAGTGTTATTTTTAACTTGGACACACTACAATTGGTTGGACTTGGACTCAAAGGACTAGAGAGGCTCTAGAGGTTCCCTGGGTTAGGAATTCATCCCTGGTTGGCTGGGAGGTAAATCCAGTCGGGTAACGTAGCAGGAGCGTCTGAAAAAAATCAAGAGCATCTCAACCAACCTACTAATACATGTCTTCTTCGATTTATGTAAATTGCTGCAATGAAATTTTGTACTTGTTTAATATGTTGCAAATAAATTTTAGTTGTATATTATCATGAAATAAATGTTAATCTATAAATAGACTATTCTCATTTTTATTGTGTTTAAATTAAAGGATAATTCTAGGTTTAGTTAAAAGATCTAGGTTAGGTCTTCACATATGGTATCAGAGCCCAGATTCAGAATCTGGACTGAAAAATCCCATCAACATCATTTTTTTACTCTTTTGTAGACATTGACACATACAAGAAAATATGCCCCCTAAAACAGCTGTTGTAATGGTATATTTTTTTTATGTAAAACACTTGTTACCATGGTTTTATCCATAGAAAAGTTAATATAGACCACAAGAAATATAAACTTTCTACCACAAAAACTCCTATGGTTATTTTCAATTTGAAAAAAATTCCTTTATAGATTTTGCAAACATTTTTGTAATATATATATATCCAAAATCCAAATCAGTTGTATAGTTAAAATTAAACTTTAACTCAATTGACTTTGTATACATATTATATAACTAGTTAATAGGAATGACTCATAGTTAATGAGAATGGCTATTCACATTAAGTGTTGTTGTTAATTTAAGTTATCAAAGTCAAATACAATAAATAAAGTCTATGTTTTCTGATGGAATGAATATATACTAAAGTCAAATGTAATAATGAAAAAATTTCAAATGAAGAAATAGGTTTGAAATCCCTTCCAGAATAGAATGACACTTCTCCATTCACTTCTCCAAAATACAATGCCCAATCTTACTCTGGATCTACTTCCACCAATGATTCACTTCCCCATTTACTTCCACCAACCATTTAATTCTCCATAATACAATGGCCAATATTACTATGGCTCTACTTCCACCAACCGGTATGGTTCTTTACTGAAGTTTTAATTTTTATTTCTTTACTCCTTATTCTACTAGAAAATCATGATTAGAGACTGTGTAATTCATGATACATATAATTATTACTAGGATATTGTAGAAATTACTATGTACGCTTCTTTACTCTAGTTTAATTTTTATTTCAAGTGAAGTGTTTGTAAGCATATTTGCTTGAATTTTATTTTTTATTTCTTTACTCCTTATTAGTCCCTGCCGCTCGTGGCAAGGGACTATAGTAATCGAAAAATAACAGTAGCATTAATAGTCCCCGTCGTTATCCGAAGTTTTTATTTCCGTTTCATAAAACAAATGTGGCTCGACCTATGAAATTGACGATATAATTTCGAGCACCAATCACAGATTTTATCATCTTATTGGCCTCTTCCCAAGGCAGATAGGGGATATGCTTCATGTTTATTCATATAACAACATTTTTGTATTTCCAAATAGTCCCAAATACAAAATAATTGTAATATTAGTTATCAAGAATTAAATGTTTGGGGTAATATTTTCGGTAATGTTTGGGGTATAGATTGTGTGCATGTAATGGTGTGTTGTCACAACTGTCTTCCATCATGTAATGGTGTGCTGCGCTATCACAGTAGTCGTCTCCCATGTATACTTATTTCCCTCTCCCATGTATCTATTTACTTATTTTAGTCTACCATGTATCTATTTTTTGTACTTTCTCTTGGCTTCCCTCATGGCTTAATCTTTATGTTTCTGCTCCTCGCTCATTTGTACTGTGATCACTATGGAACAATGCATATACATCACAATCAAGAATACTCTAATCTATAATTGATAGTAACACTCATTAGGTAAGTGTTTATCATGTCCGGATTCCTGTAGCAATTAGTTCATCATCTACCTGATTAATTTCAATTTGTGTATTTCAAATCCTTCAATAGTGTACAAAGAACTTTCAAAACCCTTCAATAGTGTACAAAGAACCTACAAGGACAGAAACATAGGCTAGTTTGTTATATTTTAGAATTTTTTATGGTTTTTGTTATTGTTTTGTCATCTTTCACGATTTTTTGCTGTGGAAAGAAACATAGGCTAGAGGGCTCAGTTGACAAAGGTTTTACTGAGCACATGGAAAAATCTATAGCCCAGAAATTGAAGAAATTAAATTTGTTTGTCTGCCCACCTTACCCTGTTTAATTTCTAGTCTTGTCATATTATTATTGTATGAATATATCTTTACCTTTAACAATTCCTCCAATAATAGTGTCTATCATATCAATTCAATCACGACTTTGCTAAGTATAACTTATTCTTGCGATTATGCTATGAAAACCGGAATACAACCCAGTAAATTACAAAAATAATGTCTGCTATCATCTTGTGCAAGGATGACTAATGATGTATATTGTAATTTGAATGTTGGGACTTTACTAGAGGTTAATATTTTGATGCATGAGGTCAAGAAGATACTATTTGAAAATTTTTCTAAGACTCTTATTTTGTTATAATTTAATAAAATAATGTCCAATACCTATAACTCGATAAGCACTAAGATACTGTTTTAAACTTTAAAATTTTGTTGAGACACTTAAATTCCTGAATTATTTTATTATATTATGATAATAATCAGTACATACGATTCCTATAACTTGATAAGTGCTTGACTGTTAATGAGTAAAACAAAATTCTATGAAAGGTCTTGCCCACTAGCATCCCTAAATTGCATGTTCGTACATGTAGTTTTTGACTTGGTAAATAGCATCCCCGTACATTTTGTTGTTGCCAGCTCTTCATTAGATATACCCTTATTTTCCTCTACTATTGCTAGGATCCAAACACCTTGAGCTCCTAAAGAGACATCCTTGCATAGATAATGTAGCCTATTAAAACTGCTTAACCCAAATAGACGTATTCCCTTGTTGCAAGTATGGCTGCCAAATACAAAAGAATATTCAAGTATAGGGATCATTTATCCCTCTACCATACCATAGATCTAATTTCTGGCTGGATAATAACCTCCTCTGGGAGTACGAGTGGAGGCAAATCCCTGTACCAATAGTTGGTTCGCGGGATCAAAAACTGAACCCTTGACTTATTCTGGCCTACAGTTTAGTTCCCACAAGTTCTTAATTTCACCGCCACATAATAATCCATATCTCCTTCTATTACCCTCGCCCTCCTCATTCATATTTTTTGGTGAGCACCACCTTCTTATTGGCCACCTGAACTCATTATCCTTCATGCCTTTATGCTCCACAGGTTCTTAATTTCATCTCCACATAATAATTCATGCCTCCTTCTATTACCCTCACCCTCCTCATTCATATTTTTCGCTGACCGCCACCTTCTCATTGCGCACCTAAAATCATTATCGTTAGTGCCTCTACACTTGCCTAAGTAGGAACTTGACTCGATGGCTTTCAATGGCAACAAAGGCCATTAGCGATGTTCTACGGTCACTTCAGACACAGTTAGAAAGTAAGGTCACAAATTGGCGGAAGGTGAAGTTATATTTAATAATAAGGGCATTTTACTATATCTACAGGTGTTGTCATGCTGGGTGTGGTAGCCCAGAAAAAAAAACTCAGGTGGGCTACATTCAAGCCTGAAACATGGCGTTTAAACCTTTGCTGCATGTGGCACTTTGTATATGCATTAGAATCAAGTGAGCCTGGGTGACATGTATATTAATAAAAAACTAAATTAAATAGTGCACTTTGTGTGCACATCATAATCAATTGACATTTATATTTTTTTTAGCTAAGAGCGCTTGACATATATATTAAAAAGTTGAATGCCATTTTATTTTCTATTCCATAAGTCAAGCATATAAAAGGGCGAAAGTTTTGAATAAAGGGAAAAACATGTTAAAAGGGCCGAAAAAGAAATCAAATTATATCACGGATCAATATATTTTCGTTCTAATTTCAGAGAGGAAGCTGTGAAGGGCTCCATGAGCTTTTTTGTCTCAGATATCTTTCAAATCCCTGGTGATCACTGGACAACTATGAAGGACGGGCCTTTAAACCTTTAATGAAAATTTCTTGTACCTTTGCATAATAGAATCCGGGCTTATGGTTGAAGTATCAAAAATTTCTATTTGTGTGCTCTTTATCCTATGGGTGCATTATCTACAGTCTTCCCTTCGATCCTTGGCTCTTAATAAATTACCCTCTTTCCTATTCGTCGGCATTGGCGAAGGTGACGGTCTCTTAGCCTGCTTGATTATGAAGGAAATCGCTACTAGTAGAACCACTTTCTAAGTTATAAGAAAATAAAAAACACCAGTAAGCAGCTAATGAAGAAGCTAATAAAAGAAAGGCAAGCTATTTCATGCGAGTATGATGCAGGTTGCCAAATTCAAAGATCCTGGCGTTGCTTGTGCAGAAATTGTTATTGAGTCATCATACCGCTTATGGTTGAAGTATGAAACTCTCACTGATGTTCTCTGCTCCAACTCTGGCTCAAGGCTGGGGCTAGCTGCCTTGCAGCCATCCCTGTTCTACTAGAAAATTATGATTAGAGCCTATGTAATTCATGGTACATATAATCATTATTATACTATTATTGAAATTCCTTAATAGATTTATTCTGCTAAAAATCATGATTAGGCAGCTTGTGTAATTCATGGTACATATAACTCATGGTATACTATTATAGAAATTCCTTGATGTTTATTTACCTCCTTTCAACGAGACTGTGAAATAATCTCAGAATAGTGCTGAATTGTAACTAAAATAACATAAATTGTAACCAAAATCCCAAAAAGAGTATGAAACTACACATAAATGTAACTAAACCCAGTACAATTACTTATTTTATTATGAGCTCAGTGTATACTCGTTAACTGTGAAGCTATGAGGATTCTCCTAGTTACATGTCCGCTAGCCACAGGGGTCCAAAATTACCTATACTCGCATAAATGTTTTTCTTAAATTGCCTAGGTTTCCTATACCTAAAGGGCCATTTTGGCAACTTAGTTTTTTGTTTGTTTATTTTTTTTTCCACATGTGTGTTCAAAATGTATGCATAAATGTTCTGCTTAAATTTCCTAGATTTCCTATATCTAAAATTTCATTTTAGCAACTTAGTTTTTTTGTTTTCTTTTGTTTTCCACGTGTATTCAAAATGTATAATGTATATTATTACATTTTGAAAATTAATTCTTGAAAACATTCCATAGCTATAAAAAAAAACAACTTATTCAAAAGAATACATAATACAATTATATATATATATATAAACAAATTACCAATGTACTACACAACAATAATGGAACACAACACTCAAGCATCTCCAAATAATTTTCCACCAAATAATGGAACCAACCTATTTTATTAAAATATAAAATATAAGAAAACAGAAGGAAAAAAAATATATTTGATCGTGCTAGTACCTATAGACTATTTATTTCTTCAATTCTTTGTTGAGTAGCGTGGAAGAAATGTCAAAGCATGCCTGCAAACTCAGATTCTTGCAGTCTGAGACAAACCCTTACAGGTTCATTCAAAATTTAAACTACCTTATTGTTTTTGGGACAAGTAGTACTATATTTAGAGTTGGTTGATTTGATTAAATTTAATAATATTTTTATTAGTATTTTCTAATAATGTTTTGTTGATTTGAGTGTACATTTCTTCATATGAAGCCATTTGTTCAATTTACCGTTTTCATGGTATAGATGTAATTTTGCCAAACTTTAAAAAATATATATTTTACTGATTTGATCTTTTATATTTAAAACAAATAATTATATAATTACATAATAAATATATATATATATATTACTCGAGAGTGTCATGTTAACCATTTTTGAGAAAATTTCGAAAACTTTAGTAATGAGAAAGGTTTTAGTATTTTATTTTTTATTACGAAATAAAAAAAATTGATATGAATTGTTATGAAAAAAAAATTTCTTTTGTTTTTATAATATATAACTTCTATTATCGTTAGAACATAAATTAAGTTAATTTTCTTTAATAATACTATTGATTTGAAACGCTGAATTTTAATTTCTTTCACTAGACTTTTTTCTTTTTCCTATAATCGGTTCTTAGTTCAACTTGTTCTTTTCCGTTTTATAGAACTAATTTAAAAAAAAAAATCAAAACTAAAAAAACTTTACAAGTTTGAAAAATTTAACACTTTAAAATATGTACTCACAAAACATACAATGACAAAATAAATTCTATTTATCATTAGTACAGTCTCTCTGGTGAACATTGTCACCATCATCCTTCAATATTTACTACTAATTTTTTATTTTTTTTACCTTTATAAACACCATATTAACAATGCATTTATCATACTATGCAAATAACTATGTGACTGCACATTTACACAAGTAAATAAATTAATTTGCAATTTTTGCATATGGTGTTGCGTATATTTGATTCGGTTTACGCTATGGAAAAACAATGATATGAATATTATTAATTCGGTATGTTTTATACCATCGTTTCACTTGTTGACCCTATTCTGGGTTCAGATATTTGTAATGATATGAAAGTGTATACATCTAAGAGAAGTCTGCACTTTGGATATATGCGAAATCTGTTTATTTATGGTAATATATTATTTCATTGATCTTGGGATGTGCGACGCTCCACTTGGCACTGTTTCCGCTCCTTCGTAGTCTATTTGTCAACTCCATTTACTCTCAGCAGTACTGGGCTACTCTACACTTGTAAAAATGTTTTGATTTGCCTCGGATTCTCCATTTCTTTCGAGGGAAAAACTCAGGAGTCCTCTGCATGCTAGTCTGAGAGCTAAATGAGTTTTGTTTGTCTTGAATTTTCGGCGTTCTCTCGAGCTCAACTTCACCATCGCAGGCTCCACCTTGAACCATATATCAGGTCTGAAACTCCTTGGAAAATCGGCTCTAAACTTCTATTGCTAGGTTTGGTTTACTTGTTCTATTTTTATTGAATGGCTCCTCTATTTGCTTTAACAGGGTTCCGTCATTGTGACTGCCCTCTGCAATGCTTCGAATCTGGTTCAAAGACATGCTATTCGCATAGGATAATGTTCACAGCTCGGCCTAGAGGGTAAGTCTACCCTTTCTGGTTGTCTCGGTTTGATTTAGAAATGTTACATAGAGTAAACCCTGGTTTGTAAATAAGTAAGTAACCCCTGGCTCATGGCTTCCACAGAGCAGCTGCGATGGGGATTTCTTTACCCAAGTAATTTATTCATGCCGAATTTAAACAGGGTTATAACTAAATTCATTACTTCACTGCGCATACACATAGAGGTTTTAACTTCGTTGCTGGTTGTTTCTCTGTTATAGGTATGAGGAGTCTAACCCTCGAGTATCGCATCCTTTGGGTGATTTATCTCTGCAATGGGCACGACTAATGTTTCCATCCATGGCATAACAGGTACTTGATATTTCAAAGGGGAAACCCTCCCTAAGATTTTCCGTCGATGCTTTAGGTGCATTCGACTTCTGGTTATGGAAAAAATTTAATAGCGGATAAGGGTTTTCTCACCCGAGCTAGGGTTTTTCAATTCTTATGGCGTTCTGTCATTTGAGAAGAAGATATTTACAAGGGTTTTACCCGAGGATGATCTTTGTAGACAAAGGATTTATTTTACTCCTGTTGCATGTTGTTTTTGGAGGCTCTGATGCTAAGCTTGAGCCTATAGGTTACTGTTTGAAAAACAAAGAAATATTGTTATATAATTTCTTGTAATATCCTCTCTGCTACTAGCCTCTTATTGCATCATTTATCTATACATTTTCTGAGTTAATAAATTTCTTTGTTTCTAAACCTGGTCAGGGTTTCTTGTTGCTAGTAAATTTCGATTTGTGCAATGTACAGAAAGCTCTATTTTTATTCATCTATTAATGTTAAATGTTGATAAGTATTGTTTCCACAGAGTTACGGTTACTCTCCTATTTTCTTTTATTATATATCTCGTGAAAAGAAAATTTTATGCCATACGTTATTGAAAAAGGAATTTCATGCCTCCGTTTTCTTTCCGCAAGTTCTTTAGCATAATATTTTACTGTTTACTCACTAGATTTCCAGATTTCAGTGCCCAGACCACCGGTATTTAGTGTCTGAGCTTAGATGGTTTATTGGCCGCGGGCGATGATATTTTGGTTTTGGGGTTCACACCCAGAACCGAAATCGACAACCTGTTGGGTTTGGTAATACCAAACCTAGGTAATACAATTCTCTTTTTACCGAAGTTTCCATAGCGTTCCTTCTATAGACGGTTTTCTTATTCCTGTTAAGAGACATTTAGCTATGATCCTACAAATATTACTGTAGCACACATAATATAAAAGATTGCACTTACTTCTTTTATATCATTATTCTGCATTCCTATTGTTATCAGCTGTTGTGATAATCTATTTTCTTTCTCATGCCACAGAAGAATATTGACAATAGGAAAATATTTGATATTATTATTAAATTCTTTTGTCCTATTGTATAACAGGAAGAAAGTAATACCGTAATTCAGATTTCATCTTCTGTTCATGCATTTACATACTTTACATATATTTAATAATAAAGCAGTATACTACCCATCTACTATACTATAAAAAACGTTTCAAATCAGTATTAAATTACTTAAATTACACAATAGATACTTATCTGAATTAATAGATTCAAGCTGTGGTCCTCCCAACCATCAAGGGAGGCTATTGCGTCCTCCACTTGCCCCTTAGCTCCAGAATTTGGACAGTGCCTCGGGTTAATAGTGGAATAGATTTAGTCTTTTTGCTATGACCTCTGGATGGCCAATCCAGTCAAACTTAGAAATTTTTGGCTTTACAAGGGTTGTTGTGAGTTATTTTCAACTGATCACCACCAGCAGTAGAAAATACTCCTCTTTACCAGTTTTTGCTCAGAACCCCTATTCCTCTCCTGGGATTCAGCTTTATCCTCAGAGGATTAGGTAATTGTTTCCAACTGTTACCCAACCACCTCCTATTCTTGGAAACATTTCTTTACCATCAGCTTTATGCCTATTTCATATTAAAGATTTTCTTCTTTTAATTTTGATTAACTTCTTTTTAATTAATAAATCAATAACTAAAATAATTTTACTAACTTAACAGTAATTTTCAATTTTTTCTTGCTAGATAAAAGAAAATAAGCAAATTTTATTTAACTAGTCAACACTAATTAAGGTTAATAACGCTGTCACAACTTCCCCCGTGGAAGTAACACTGTCCTCGGTGTTTCAGCCCAACTCTGTAAAGAGTTCTGGGTAAGCCTCCCGCATAAATTTCTCGTCCTCCCAGGTAGCTTCTTCTGGTTCAAAGTGCTTCCATTGCACCTTTACCTGGACGACTACTTGTTTGAAAAGTTCGATTTCTCTTCGGTCAAGTATGCATTGCGGCTCTACCAGAAATTCTCCGTCTGGTTCTACCTGAATATTTTGCCAATGAATCACATGTTTTTCATCATGAACATATCGCTTTAGTAAAGACCAGGGAAAATTTTAGGGGCTAATATTCGTAGGTGGGCTAATTTTCCATGCTTTTTCCAAAACAAGGATTCGCCAATTTCCATTTTTTTCTAAAAATTATTCGCCCACATTTTATAGTATAAAATTATTTTACCCTAAAAATCGCCAAAATTTTGTATCAAATAATATAAAATAACTAGAAATCTAAATATTTTTACAAAATATTGCCAAACATTTTACAATTTTCATATTAGGGACTAGTAAGGTTCGCCAAGGTTTCTAAACTTTAAGATAAAATTCCATCCTTAAAATTTTCCTTGGTAAAGACACATGGAATACATTGTGCACTTGAATGTGGTTGGGTAAAGCCAACCGATAAGCTACTGGTCCTACCCTTTCCAGTATTTGGAAAGGTCCACAGTATCTGGGAGATAATTTGGCACAAGGGTTCCACCTCATGGTACTCCTCTTGGGCTTAATTCTCACGTAAACATGATCCCCCACCATGAATTCATGGTAAGACCTTTTCTAATATGCATAAGTCTTTTTTCGATCTTGTGCAGCCTTCAGATTCTGCCTTATTCTTTCTACCTCAGTTTCCATTTCTTCCAACATCTCAGGTCCCAACAATAACTTAGTTTCAGGACTGTTCCAATTTATAGGTGTACGGCATTGCCTACCGTACAATGCCTCGAAGGGACTCATCTTTAAGGAGTCCTGATACCTTTTGTTATAGGAAAACTCAACCAGGTGCAAATAATCCTTGTTTTGGTTAGCTGTTGCATCACATACATGCGCAGCATGTCTTCCAATACCTGGTTTACCCGTTCTGTTTGCCCATCAGTTTGAGGGTGATAGGCGGTGCTAAAATGTATTTGTGTTCCCAGACCATAAAACAAGGATTTCCAGAATGCAGATGTGAACTTAACATCCCGGTTTGAAATCAAAGTCTTAGGTATGCCATGCAACCTAAAGATCTCCCTCATAAAGATATCTGCAATCTGTATTGTCTTGTATGTTTACTGTATCGGTATAAAATGTGCATATTTTCTTAGTCGGTCTACCACTACCATGATCGAGTCATACTGCCGCTTTGTTCGTGGTAAACCCGTGATGAAGTCTAGGGAGATAACCTCCCATTTCCACTCAGGTATAGGTATGGGCTGAAATAATCCAGTAGGATGCTGGTGTTCCACCTTCACCTATTGACATTCCAAACATTTGCTTAAATATTCAACTATATCCTTACGCATGCCTCACCAATAATATGCCTTTCTTATTGCAGTAAGCATTTTTTGATATCCCAAATGACCAGCATAATTGCTGCGATGGAATTCATTCAGTATTAACTCCTTCAGAGTTATACGATTAGGCACATATATTCTGCCTCGGAAGGTCAACACCTGATCCTCGTTCCTTCCATACTCAGATATCCTGCCTTGTTTCCTATCTTCTTCAACTTGTTTCCATAGGAATTTGTATTCAGGGTCTTTCTGCGCTTCTTCCTTTAGTTGTTCCAAAAGTTGGCTTTCAAGTTGATTACAATATAATGCATAAATGCCATGTAATTTTTTGCTCAACACATTTGCTACTTGATTTTCCTTTCCCTTTACATGCTGAATATCCATATCAAATTCACTTAGAAAGGCATTCCATCTTGCTTGCCTGGAATTTAGATCTTCTTGCTTAAAATATTAGTCAAGCTACTATGGTCTGTTTTAAGTACAAACCTCTTACCCAACAGGTAATGCCTCCACACCCAGAGAGCATGTACCAGTACTGTAAGTTTCAAGTCGTAAGCAAAATATTTCTGTTCATGGTCCTTTAGTTTTCTGGACTCATATGCCACCACTTTTCCTTCCCGGGTTAAGACTGCTCCAACACCTTCTTTACTTACATGAGTGCATACTTCATAATATTTATCAGGGTCAGCTACCTTCAAAACCGGTGTTGTAGTCAGAAGTTGCTTCAGCTTTTCAAAGATGTTTTGACATTCATTTGTCCATTTAAAGAGCTTCCCCTTCTTCTGCAAAGATGTAATAGGAAAAGCAATTTTATAAAATCCTTCTATAAATCTTCTATAATAACCAGCTAATCCCATAAATGATCTAATATCGGCCACATTCTGGGGTACTCACCATTCCATAATATTTTTGATCTTTTCTGGATCAAAAACGATTCCTTCAGCTGATATAACATGTCCCAGATATTGGATTTCTATTTTAAAGAAATCGCATTTACTAAACTTAGCATAAAGCTGATGCTTTCTTAGCATCTCCAAAACTATTCTCAAATGCTCTTTATGTTCCTCCACACTTTTAGATATATATCAATATGTCATCTATGAAAATAAGTACAAAGTTATCCAAAAATTGATGAAATATGCCATGCATCAACCTCATAAAGGTTGCTGGTGCGTTCGTCAATCTGAAGGGTAGCACTATGAAATCATAGTGCCCATAGCGAGTACGAAATGTTGTCTTACAAATATCTTCATCTTTAATCCGAATCTGATGATACCCGAATCTTAAGTCTATCTTAGAGAACACCTTAGCCCCTCTTACTTGATCGAATAAGTCATCTATTCTTGGTAAGGGATATTTATTCTTAATAGTTAGCTTGTTAAGCTGCCTGTAGTCTATGCACATACGTAATGTCCCGTCCTTCTTCCTAACAAAAAGGACTGGTGCTCCCCATGGAGACAAGCTTGGGCAGATATAGCCTTTATCTAGCAGCTCTTGTAGCTGCATTTTTGGTTCCATAAATTCTGGCACGCCCATTCTATACGGAGCTCTTGACACTGGGGAGGCTCCTGGAAATAGTTCTATGGTGAAATCGATATCCCTTTTAGGTGGCAAAACAGGAATATTTTATGGAAAAACATCTAGAAATTCCTGTATTACTGGAATTTCTTCCATCATTGGTGCCTTTTCCTTAGAGTCTGTATACCCCACCTAAATTGCATACAGTTGGCATCCTTTTCTGATGCATTTTCCCATTTGGGATGTTGTGATTGGTCGTAGTTGTACTGACTTTTTTATCCTTGAATCTCTTTTCGTGTGCCATCTTGCATTCTATAATAAATGACCTTTTCCTTGGAGTCCACTAAGGTCCAGTGTCTTTCCAACCAGTCCATACCCAATAATACATCGTAAGATCCCATTGGTAAGATATTTAGATCTACTTGTAACTGTTGTTCTGCCACTTCCAGCACACAGTCAGGAACTTTTACTGTTACCTTTCGTTTTGCCCCAGTAGCTAGCTGTACTAGCCAGGAGTTCTTAAATTTTTGTTCCTTCAATTTACACATTTCCACTAACTTGGGACTTACACAACTCAAACTTGCTCCAGGATCTACCAAAATTGAAACAAGTTTAGTTAGTAAAGTACCTTCTAGTTCGATCACTGTGGGCTGAAAATCAGCCTGCCGATTTTCCAAGGCTACACTGATGCGGGGTATGTTACGCGCCACATCCCCTACCGTAGATTCCTCCTGCAAATTTTCTACAGTTTCACTTTTATTTCGTTGTGGACAGTTTTTATAATAATGAGCCTCTCCACATCCCCAGCATTACAAAGGAGGTTTTGTGGTCTGTCCTTGCTCTGGCTTGCTAGATGCCTCCATGGGCTTCTCTTCCCTTGGCCATTTAGTTCTTTGGTGATTTATACCAAATTTCTTACTGATGGAGTTCTGTGCTGTGCCTTTAGAATTTCCTCTTTTACTGCTTTCAAAATTGGAATTATTTTTATGGTTTTTCTTTGGCTGCCATCTTTTCCCTCCTTCACCTTTGGCCTTGGACTGCTGATAACACATCCGGGCTTTACGGATGGCTTCATCCATGGTCTGAGGATTAACAAATTCTATCCGTTCTCTCATATGAGTAGGCATACTACTCATAAACCTCTGCACTTTGGCATTTTCCTCTCGGAGATAAGGAACATAGCGTAGCAGGGAAGTGAATTTAGTGACATGATCGTCCATGGTAATCTACCCCAATCGTAAATCATGGAATTCATTAGCCTTATCATCATAAAACCTTTCTTTCAAATACTTGTCTTTGAAATACTGCTGAAACAACTCCCAAGTAATGTCCTGTTCATCAATGCTGTGTACATTTTTCACTTCCTCCCACCACAGAGTGGCCTTTTTCCGTAACTGGTATATAGCCAATCTGGCCTTCAAATTGCTACTATATTCATACACCTAGAAGTACTTATTTATATTAATTAACTAGGCTTCAGCCACCTCCTCGGCCTCACCATCAAAATTTGGTGGTTTAATTTTGCGAAACTCCCCCTGTAATTCCACTTTCTATCTCTTATTGTCTTGCTGGTCAGAGCAATTGCCCGACTCCGCCTCATTATAATTCTTGTTTTTGCTTTTCTGGGAGGGACTCTTTTCAGCTCTGCCTGTAGTATTGTTTCTAGTTTGCTAATCTTCTTGTTCTGCTGATTATTCTTTTTCAGCACTGGGATGTCCCATCTCCTGATTTTGTTTGTCTGATAAACTCTTTAAAATTTTCTCCTGATCTTGCAACAATCGCTCATTATCCTTTCCGAGTCTTAACATTTCCTCTTGTAATTGCTGCACCGTGTTCAACAAAAAACTAGTTTGGTGTTGTTGTTCTTCGAGCAACGTACTAGTCTTTTGATGTTGTTCTACACTTAATTGAACCCACATTTCTGGATTCATGACTGTTGGTGCTTGAGTTTCCTTTGGTTGCGATTGTGATGCTATAGCTCTTCTCATTGTAAATGGTTCTCTCTCTCTATGTGCACTAATCACATACACAACTTCACTATTAGTAGACCCTTAGGGTCCCAGCGTTGCAACCAACTTTGATACCACTTGTCACCATCATCCTTCAATATTTACTACTAAAAAAAAAAATTACTTACCTTTATAAACACCATCTTAACAATGCATTCATCATACTATGCAAATAACTATGTGACTATACATTTACATAAGTAAATACATTAATTTGCAATCTTTGCATATGGTGTTGTGAATATTTGATTCTGTTAACGCTATGGAAAAACAATGATATGAATATTATTAATTCGGTATGTTTTGTACCATCATTTCACTTGTTGACCCTATTCTGGGTTCGGATCTTTGCAATGATATGACAATGTATACATCTAAGAGAAGTCTGCACTTTGGATATATGCGAAATCTGTTTATTTATGGTAATATATTATTTCATTGATCTTGGGATGTGTGGCGCTCCACTTGGCACTGTTTCTACTCCTCCGTAGTCTATTTGTCAACTCTATTTACTCTCAGCAGTACTGGGCTACTCTACCCTTGTACAAATATTTTGATTTGCCGTGGATTCTCCATTTCTTTCGAGGGAAAAACTACAGAGTCCTCTGCATGCTAGTCTAAGAGCTAAATGAGTTTTGTTTGTCTTGAATTTTCGGTGTTCTCTCGAACTCGACTTCACCATCGCAGGCTCCGCCTTGAACCATATATCAGGTCTCAAAACTCCTTGGCAAATCATCTCTAAACTTCTACTGCTAGGTTTGGTTTACTTGTTCTATTTTTATTGAACGACTCCTCTATTTTCTTTAACAGGGTTCTGTCATTGTGACTGCCCTCTGCAATGCTTCGAATCTGGTTCAAAGGCATGCTATTCACATGGGATAATGTTCACAGCTCGGCGTAGAGGGTAAGTCTACCCTTTCTGGCTGTCTCGGTTTGATTTAGAAATTTTACATAGAGTTAACCCTTGTTTTTAAATAAGTGATTAACCCCTGGCTCATGGCTTCCATAGAGCGTCCGCGATGGGGATTTCTTTACCCAAGTAATTTATTCATGCCGAATTTAAACAGGGTTATAACTAAATTCATTACATCACTACGCATACACATAGAGGTTTTAACTTCGTTGCTGGTTGTTTCTCTGTTGCAGGTATGAGGATTCTAACCCTCGAGTATCGCATCCTTTGGGTGATTTATCTCTGCAATGGCCACGGCTAATGTTTCCATCCATGGCATAATAGGTACTTGATATTTCAAAGGGGAAACCCTCCCTAAGATTTTCCGTCGATGCTTTAGGTGCATTCGACTTCTGGTTATGGAAAAATGTTAATAGCGGATAAGGGTTTTCTCACCCGAGCTAGGGTTTTTCAGTTCTTATGGCATTTTTTCATTTGAGAAGAAGATATTTACAAGGGTTTTAACCGAGGATGATATTTGTAGACAAAGGATTTATTTTACTCCTGTTGCATGTTGTTTTTGAAGGCTTTGATGCTAAGCTCGAGCCTGTAGGTTACTGTTTGAAAAACAAAGAAACATCGTTATATAATTTATTTTAATATCCTCTCTGCTATTGGCCACTTATTGCATCGTTTATCTATACATTTTCTGAGTTAATAAATTTATTTGTCTGTAAACTTGGTCAGGGTTTCTTGTTGCTAGTAAATTTCGATTTGTGCAATGTACAGAAAGCTCTGTTTTTATTCATCTATTATTGTTAAATGTTGATAAGTATTGTTTCCACAGAGATATGGTTACTCTCTTGCTTTCTATTATTAAATATCTCGCAAAAGGAAAATGTTATGCCATACGTTATTGAAAAAGGAATTTCATGCCTCTGTTTTCTTTCCGCAAGTTCTTTTGCATAATATCTTGTTGTTTACTCACTAGATTTCTAGATTTCGGTGCTCGGACCACCGGTATTTAGTGTCTGAGCTTAGATGGTTTATTGGCCACGGGCAATGATATTTTGGTCTGGGGTTCACACCCAGAACCAAAATCGACAGCTCGTTGGGTCTGGTAATACCAAACCTAGGTAATACAGTTCTCTTTTTACCGAAGTTTCCATAACGTTTCTTCTATAGACGGTTTGCTTATACCTGTTAAGAGACATTTAACTATGATCCTACAAATATTACTGTAGCACACATAATATAAAAGAGTGCACTCACTTATTTTATGTCATTACTCGGCATTCCTGTTGTTATCAGTTGTTCTGATAATCTATTGTCTTTGTTATGCCACAGAAGAATATTGAGAAGACGAAAAGATTTAATATTATTAGTAAATTCTTCTGTCTTGTTTTATAACAGGAAGAAAGTAATACCATAATTCAGATTTCATCTTCTGTTCATGCATTTACATACTTTACATATATTTAATAATAAAGCAGCATACTACCCACCTACTGTACTGTAAACAACCTTTCAAATCAGTATTAAATTACTTAAATTACACAGTAGATACTTATCTGAATTAATAGATTCAAGCTGTGGTCCTCCCAACCATCAAGGGAGGCTATTATGTCCTCCACTTGCCCCCTAGCTCCAGAATTTGGACAGTGCCACGAGTAAACAATGGAATAGATTTACTCTTTCTGCTATGACCTCTGGATGGCCAATCTAGTCAAACTCAGAAATTTTTGGCTTTACAAGGGTTGGTGTGAGTTATTTTCAACTGATCACCACTAGCTCTAGAAAATACTCCCCTTTACCAGTTTTTGCACAGAACCCTTACTCCTCTCCTGGGATTCAACTTTATCCTCATAGGAGTAGGTAACTGTTTCCAACTGTTCCCCAACAACCTCCTATTCTAGGAAACATTTCTTTACCATCAGCTTTATGCTTATTTCATATTAAATATTTTCTTCTTTTAATTTTGATTAACTGCTTTTTAATTAATAAATCAATAACTAAAATATTTTTGCTAACTTAACAGTAATTTTCAAGTTTTTCTTAACAGATAAAAGAAACTAAGCGAATTGTCTTTAACTAGTCAACACTAGTTAAGGTTAATAAAGCTGTCACAAACATAAAGAGGAATAAAAAAATAATTGAGAAATATATATATAAGCTTCCATTGAAATATTAATAATAAAAAATGATTAAAATATCCAAAAACATGCCACACATGGTTTTGGATTTGAAAGAATAACCATGGATGAAGGAGAGGAGATGGTCTTTGATTGCAAAGAATAGCCATCGACACCCCATGACTATACATTGCTTTTAAATACCTTTTAGTCTAAACCCAAGTGAAATTATGTAGAATTGAATAAATTAACACAATTTATTATATTTATTGTAATTTAATTGAGGTGATATAATAAGTGTTTTCATATTATTTTTATTTCATTTTCAGTTATAAAAAAATAGTGATATCAATAAATTGGAAGGTTGGAAAGATATCAAAGTTGGTTATATTAGTGAAAATAACTTAAGATTTTCATTTATAGACAAACATGGTGATATCAATAAGCTAGAAAGATATCAATGTTCGTCATATTAGTGAAAATAATTTAAGAAAGAAAAAATAATTATAAATGAGTTTCATATATATATATATATATAAGATTTAAAAAATGATTAAGTTTATTTTATGTTTTATATATTGATATATATATAAGATTTAATAATAATAATAATAATAATAATAATAATAATAAATAATGTATGTATGTATCTGTATATATATAGTTATATTAGGTTAAGTATTATTACTTGATATATTTTTTTTCACTATAACTAATTGGTACATATATATATTTAACCCATGACTAAAAATATTTTTTTTACATTAACATAAATAAATATGTTTACCCAGAGTTACCACCCACCATAATTTATGCAACCCTTTACATAAATTTAGATAGGAGGTTAGTATCTACCCAAAAAAATAATAAAAAATAAAAAACTAATTTGTCCAAATAATTTGTAGTCTCCTATAAGATTAAGCCCCTATTAAAGGAATAAAGCAAAAAGAGATTATATATATATATATATATATATATATATATAAACTAGACCTACGAATACTCAAGACATTTCTCTTTTTCAATTTTTTTGTTTTATCCCTACATGATTAACAAACTTTAGTCATTATATGTTTAAGTAGATTATATCTTTGATTGATGGATACTACAAAATTTAATGTAGGATGTGTATATATATTAGCATATGTGTGTATATATTATGTAAGAATGAGTTATTTATATCTATATAGATAACCGCCTGCTCTAATCGAGGGTAAATTGAAAATGAAGAATACGATTTCAAATCGACATGTTATCAATAATTTAAATATATCATTTTGAGATATCATGTTATCAATGAACTAGATGTTTAAATAGAAGGGTTCACATTACTTAATTAACGTAGATATTATCATTTGGATGAATAATGATATGAAAATCATTACATTATAAATTGCTAAGGAATTAAAAATCTAAGTTGACAATGCTCCTTGATCATTAAAAAAAAATTGTTAGTGTGTTATATTTTCCTTATATATCAATGAGATTAGCTTAGAGTTGCGTTGTCACACTCATACATATATGAGTAAATTTTTTCTTTTAATCCTACCTTAATCTTAACAACTAATTATGACACGAATGTCTAATTCCATGTTTGTAAAGTCTATACTCAACAATTAACAGAGTTTCCTTTAATTATTTAACTCTAATATTAATTTTGATGTCTAACCGTAAATTTTATGTATTAACGATTATAGTCCTTACCATATTCGCATATAAATATAGAATATGCAATAAAATATTTCTAAATTTTATCACCCTTCGGCTACATCGAGATCTGGAATTTTCCAAGTGTTGACAGGCACAAGTTGGTAAGGTATTAACTGCCAAGTACATGATTATCAATTCGGCTAACGGATATAAGTTCACACCCAGATTCTTAGCAGGTTCTCTGGTACTTCTCCTTAATTGTCACAGTCTATTTCAGGAGGAATCGACGGTTTAGGATCCAGTGGGAAAGTTGGCATGGATTCTCACGCCAACCTTAGCTATCACCCATGCCTTGAAACCCCCACGCACATACTCCTAAAGGTTCGGTTCTATTTTGCGTTGGAGAGTTTTTCTTCTGGTGGGTAAATTGAAGGTCTCTGCTTCCAAACCCTCATTCCATAGAGGCCAAGAGGTTTCGGCACTCGCCCTCATCTTCTGGCCTGTGATTTACATTCCAACAACAGTTTAATCCGAAGCTCAAATCTGCTTCCAATTCTTATCTCTGTACAATCAGGGTAAACTTATTTTTTTATCTACAAGCTCATATTCATTTATGTTTTCGCGTTCTTTTTTTTACTAATAATCTATAGAGCGAGAGGTCTCATCCAGGTTTCTATGGCCATTTTGCAGCCATCTTTAGCAACGAAGGAGCAGAGTCTTCCAACAAGTAAAACAAAATTTCCTCTTCAAGATTTTCGTTTTCTGGTTCGACCTTTTTATGCCATGTTTTTGTGTGGATTTATTAATGGAAATTATACCCAGTTTATAACCTTTCTGCTTGTACAGGTATGCTTCCAAAATCTTCTGAGCAAACTCCTTCACATAGAATTAAGCTTCGGTGTCCATATTTCTCCAATTCTGAAATAAATCCGCTCGTAAACCCTCCAGGTATGCATCGAGGGAGCTTCCAGAAGTGCAATTAACTCCAACACTATTATTTCAGCTTCCGAAAAGGGAAAACTTTGACTTTTTGTTTTCAAGGCTATTGGCTCATTTTATGAGCATGAAAGTTGTTTTCTAGGGCTTTCGACTATAATTTTAGTCTAGAGAATCTTGTAAATTTTTAAGCGATTTATGCTTTGAGGATTTGGAAACTTGAAATTAAAATGTTACAGCTCTTCTTTTCTGGGTAAAACCCATTTTGTTCAAGTTTGCAGAAATACTTTGTTTACTACTGAACACTATGTAATATTCACATGGTTTTCGTTTTCTTCGCCAATATGATTTAGCAGAACTTTGGTTCCATAATATTTTGCTCCTTATGTGAATTATTACCACTGAAATTCTATGAACTAGTACAAATGTGTTCTACTTGTTTTCTATGCCATACATCTTGGGTCGTGGTTATGCTGTTAAGAGATGTGTCCCTTCTTCCTCCTTACTGTCGGTAAAAGATAAATATCTCTCTGTTATTACAGCTACTTGAACCTTAAGAAATTCCTCTCCATAATTCTTTGTTAAAATATTTCCAGTTATTCTACTAATAGGTGTATAAAGAGATTTTCTCCAATTATGAACATGGATGTGTACTAAGGTTTTGTATTGGTTTTCTGGGTGTTCGGACCATAGAACCACACTGCCCGAGTATAGTTTTTTTCTTTAAAAGAGTACTTGAGTGAGAACTAAGTTCTAGGGTTGGGTTTCTACCCGATCCCTCAACTGACAATTTGCTCAAATCTTTGCTCAAATCTCTACTCTCATTCTTGGTCTTTATTTTGGGAATTCCATTATTTAATTCAACCACAAATAATAGAAGATAGAGGCATACTTCAGTTCTTCTTTCTTGACAGTTCCATTCTTATATCATTGTCTACAGATATAATAGCTATAGAACTTGTGGGGTTAAATATACATGCAGTCCTCTTTTATAACGTATAATTCCCAAGAATTTAAACTGTATAGTTATCCATTCTTTTTGTATCTAAGTCACTCGAAATGAATTACAAAAAAGATATGTACTCATATAAAATAGATGGAAACCATCTAGTACTTTTAGAAACAAAACATATGTAAATTTATTCGTATAGTATCAGCAGAAGTATTGCACAAATCTACCTTAACTTCTCACTGTTTGTATCCTGCAAAAGATTATTCCAATAGTATTTTCCCTTCTTCTTTTTTAATATGTAACAAAAAATGGTAAATACATCTATAAATAAATGTTGTAAATGCATAAGTACTTATATGTATATTGTTTCTGGTTTACTTAGCTGTGGTGCTCCCAAGCATCAAGTGAGGCAATTACGTCCTCCTTGCCCCCGTGCTCGAAACTGAAGGTGCAAGTTAACAGTGGATTCTCTTTTCTGCTGTGACCTCAGGACCTCCAATCCAGTAAACACTAGAAACTTCAGGAATTTTTCCGAGTGTTTTCCACTGGTATGTTACCAGCTCTAGAATATTTCACTCTTTCGCTTATCCATCAACAGAACCCCTACTCGTCACTGGGATCAGTCCTTTATCCTCAGAGGAGCAGGTAACTGTTTCCAACTATTTTCCCAACCTCTTTTCAATTCTTGGAAACATTTACCATCAGCTTTTTACTTTTCTTATCAAGTTATTTTTATAAAAAAAATGAATAACATTAATTGTCTCAGTTTTTCGATTAACAAATAATAAAATTCACTTAACTAGTTAACCAACTAGTCAGCAGTAAATGTAGTTGTCACATGTGTAGAATTATTCAACAAAATTATGGTAATAATATGAAGAAATAAATGTTTTTTTCTTTATAAGTGTTTAACCTTGGTAAAAGAGTGAGGGGTTAATAGGTGCATAACAATTTATGGAAAACTTATATGATATATTAATTATGCATACTTTCTGTTATGACAATTTATATTTTACTTGCAATGAATAAAATAAATTTCCAACTAGAATTTGTGTCAAAACAAAAGAGTTAGGGAAGGGCCTCTTATTTTTCATTAAGGAACATAATTTTTCATTGATTGTTAGATGAAAATTTCCCTTTTATTTAAAGCATGGTTCACTGAGAAAGTCTGGAAGGGAATGAAATCCATGATTGATTAATGCATGATTAAAAATACCGCAAAAATGACGTATTTGTAACATAAATGAATGTCAAGTTGTGGACACAAAAGAACAAATTTCAGTTGGAAGGTTATTTTACATTTGTCTTCATACAATATGCATAACATTTATTTCATAGATGTTACCAAAAAATCATACAAAATTTTAAAAATAACTATTAACACCTTACAACAATAAGCATAAGTGGGACAATTATATGGCGCATTCAAGGATAATAATAATCACTTTAGATAATAAGGAAAGTGTTATAAAGTGTATTGAGGTAGAGAAAAGAAAAGAGGTGTAAATTTAAATGAATAAGTATGAGGATACTGAATAAACAGTTGGTACATAGTTAAATGGAAAGAAAAGTTAAGTAATTTAGTATTGATTAAACGATAAAATAAAATAAATAAAAAAATACACGTTTGATCCAAATAAGGATTATGCTATTTAAGTATAAGAACCTAGCTACCATTTCTAGAAAACATGAATCTAAAAGAAGTGGTAATAAAATGAAATAAAGACGGACTATTTATGATAAAAATTGAATATGTGATCATCAGTTCATTGATTATTATAAAGTCTGTGGAATACAACATGGCATAGAGTATGAGAATAATGACCTATTAAAGGTACCATTAATGAGGGGAAATACTACAAATCAAATGAAATAAATCGAATAAAAATACTAGAAAATAAGTAAATTGACTAAGAAGATATGATACTACGATCAATCTACAATGTTGTGCAGGTTTAAATTGAAAGCAACATTAAATTGTTAGTAAGAATAAAAGAATCAAGTAAATGATGGTAGACATAAGTTATCTATTTTATTACGCGCTTCACCCTTCACCGTTCTCACTTCATAGCCTAACTTGGAAGTGGTGCTTATGTTGGAAAACTATCATTGGGTAGTGAATAGCTCAAATTCAAATAATTACTATAGATAATCTTGAACAAGATAAAATTTTCTTACTATTTACTTTATTATGTTCAATCATGCTATGCCATTTATTTTATTTATAATTCATGTGCATATAATGGCTACTTAATTTCCATTCCAATGGAAATTATTTATCTTTCAACATCTATATTTCAAAAGGAAACTAAGTGTGCTACATGCATATTTACATATTGGGTTTTCCATGAGATATGGTTGTGAGAAAGGTATTTAGGAAACTAATACACTTCATAAAGAAATTTTAGAGAAAGGGTTTGTATTGCACCAAAGTTATTGTGTTTGTTGAGTTAACAATCCTTGTTAAGAGCAAGTAAAAAAAAAGATTAAATTTTTTTTGTATTCATCATTCTTAATGGAAAGTGGAAGAAATTTCTACCAATGTCTAGTTAGTTTGTTATATGTTAGAAATAATAATGCCCACTTCAGCGATACAATAAAAATGAATAAGGCCTCAATGTTTCTGTGTTCATTAAATGTACATTAATTTTAGTGGAACCTTTGACAAGTCATGTTTTAGCAGTGATAGATACATGGTAGAAATTTCATTAAGTCATGGATTACATTTTAAAGAGAAGGATACCTATACTATGTTAAAATACCTAGATGATACAATGTTAATTTAAAAAATGGGTTGAATCGGTTGGTCAAGTTGGATAGAGTGACATGTTATGATGATCCACCTAGAAGGTTGGTATTTATTACAATGACAAGACACAAATGATGTCAATTATTGCATTCATCAATGCAACTAATTTATGGAATGTAAATGATAATGGAAACTCCACAAAACCCAAAATAAAAATATCAAGAAAGAGGATTCACAAACTCTTATAATAATATAAGTTCATGAATATTATTTTCATAGTTGTTCACATCTTTATCTGTAATTATGATCTTATTCACAATCAGTGTCATTTGGGTAATGTAGTATCCAAGCATAAAATATCTAGGTCCAAATGACATGAGTTCTTTGAATATAGGGACTGAACGACCTAGTCATAAATAAATAAAAAATCCATCACATAACATAAATTATCTATAATACCATACAAAGTATTCATAAGATATAGTAGGACAAGTATAGCCCAAGATCTGCTACCTAGGATGATGTAAAGACTATATGTCCCAACTACCACTCTTCTAAGGACATTATAAAAACACTCTTCTGGATATGCATAGGAATACATTGACATGAAAGGAATCAACCCCGAAACTTGCATACATCACATATATATTGAGGAGAATTCCAAACCAATCTGACAATCTCAGAGAAGAATGAATCCAAACTTACGGGAAATTGTAAAGGAATAACTACAAAAAATTTTAAATATGAATTTTAATTATCCAATATGAAACAATAAATGGGTGTCACCTTTAGTAATTATTCCTAAAAATAATGGAAAGCGGAGAGTATGCATTGATTATAGGGAATTGAATAAGGCCACCTTGAAATATCATTTTCCATTACATTTCATAGATCAAGTTTTGGATACATTAGCAGGGAAGAAATATTTTTTTATTTTTGGACGGTTTTAGTGGGTATAATCAAATTCAGGTAGCACCAAAAGATCAAGACAAAACCACTTTTACTTGTACATGGGGAAATTATTCTTACCATGTGCTTCCTTTTGGATTATGCAATGCACCCGCAACATTCCAAAGATCGGTATTGCATATTTTCTCTGATTTAATTCATGATTGTGTGGAAGTGTATACGGATGATTTTACAGTCTATTGAAATGATTTTGAAGAAGCCCTTGAAAAATTGGAAAATGTTCTCATAAGATGTGAGGAAGTCAATCTCTCATTAAGTCATGAAAAATGTTTTATGATGTTTACTGAAGTAATTGTTTTAGGAAACCATATTTTAGGAAATGGAATTAAGGTGTACTCATCTAAATTTGAAGTTATTTCGAAATTATGAATCCCAAGTTGTCAAAAATATGTTAGGATTTTTCTTGGTTTTACATGATACTATAGAAGATTCATATAAAAATTCATAAATATTTCATCTAAATTCTTCAAATTTCTTACAAAGTATTGTGAATTTAGTTGGAATCCTCAGTGCCAAAAGGCATTTGAAACTTTGGAGGAAAATATTTCTGAAGCACCCATCCTAAGAGGACCAAATTGGAAATTTCCTTTTCATATTTCAACTAGTGCCTCAGAAGACTTGACTCCTTATTCCGTTGATTATACAACTAAAAATTTGACTCTAGCACAATTGAATTATATTGTTCCCAAAAAGGAGTTTCTAGCTGTTGTTCATGCCATTAACAAATTTAGAAATTACATCACAGATGAGTATGAAACTTTAATTCACACAAATCATTCTGCAATTAGATATCTAATGAATTAATCAATTACTAATGGAAGAATCATGAGATGGTTAGTATTATTACAAGAATTCAATATCACCATTTTAGATCGACCCGAAAAACAAAACACAGTTGATGACTTTTTGTATAGAATTTGAAATGATAACAATGATACATCAATAGAATATAGTTTTCCTAATCAATATATTTTTTCAATATCTACTAAATATAATCTTAGTGAATCTTTTAATATCACTGTGCTTTGGTGGGAAGAGGTAAAATGTATTTACTCCTCTTGGAATGCACGTGAATATTGGAAGAATGAGCATGCTTTGGTGATCTGTATGCAATTTACCTTATGCATCTAAGGATTTAAATGGTTACTCATGGTTCATAACCATTTTCATGGATGGATAAAAAAACATGTTTTGGTAGTTATGTAATTTGAAATAATGCATGTGCAGTGTTAATAAGAGGCATGTCTCAATACTTTATATGCATTTTAATTATGCACATGAAAAGATGGTTGAAGCATAACTAGTAAAAGATTTGTTATTTGGATGTCAAATTTTGTTGACAGTAGTTTGTAGGAAAAGATTTTAACTCATGCGAAGGATATATTATATTTAACATTATGGCAAAGAAAAAAACTAGTGGTCCATACAGATTGAAGGAATTTCAATTGTAGGACAATCCATGGATGATACCAACCACGATACAAGGACACAATGTTCAAGGATTTGTGGGTAAATGATATCATGATTAATGTAATAACTTCTAACTACTTATGTTTTGTTTAAAGTGATATTTATTTGTAAGATTTTATGACAATGGTAAAGGAATGGACTCCCTTACAACCATTGAGTGAGGGGTGAACACCCTCATGACGTTTAGTAAAATTAAACATTTATTGGTTTTTCCCTATGAGGTTTAGAGGTATATCAGTGTTCATTATGTGTTTTCCTATTGTGCCATTTAAATGGTATTGCTTCCTTGCATGAAATGACATTTACATTATCAAGTATGTGATTAACTAACCTGAAACATGAAAATGGTACAAGGTTACAACATGAAGTTTTATGCTACAATAATTGTCAGTGAAGGAATATGGAATAAGTAATTCATAGAGTTTCATGTTGATAAATTTCATAAAAAATTTCTAATCCTATGTACTTTTCCATGAGGTTTACTGGGGTATGTTACACATGCACATGAGCCACTATGTCTATAGTTGAAAATTATTTAGAGGAAGTAAACAATGTTGAAATGAGACTAGATTTGAAAGACAATTTCATTTATGTTGAAAGAATTTGCGAATGTGAGAAGTTTGACATCATAACTTCACTTGTGTATTTACTGTGTCAATGAATAGTGACATCTACATTGTTTCTAAGGAAATGAAATCCAAGTTTGGCAGCCTTTTGAATGTGTTTACAATTGGAAATGAGTGGTTTGAATTCAAGTGAACTAGTAAAGCATGTGCTCTCGTGTGAAATTTATTATGTTTGTTTTTCCTTTCATATCTTAGTTATTATTAATTTGGAATGGTCATTTATGATATTATAGTGAAAAGGACTATAACTTCTTTGCTATATAGATTTCATATATTGCTCCTATGTGGTAGCAACAATAGACTAAAAAATAACCATAGATTTAATAATGTGTTCAGAGAAATTGCTATTAGTAAATAGGATAAATAACTAATGATGTATATTCGAAATTGGATGAAGAACATGTTGTAATATTGACTTAGGAACATTTAATATCTATAGTATTTTCTTTGATAACTAGATTTTACATTAGTTGGCCATGTATTTAAACAAATGTAAGTAAGCCAATAGAATGACTTGTAGTTCAATAATTTCAAACACAAAATTGATTTACAGGTATGAAGCAAATATGTCTTCAAGGGATAAGTGTCTTCAAGGGATCAAGTAGAGGTATAGTTCGGACTGGATGGTTGTGATGGAATTCAATCTAGAATATTTTAATGAATATTCAATTAGACAAAATATAAGACAAGCACTCGTTAAGGGAGCTTGTTGGAGATATTAGCTCCTATTTGTGTTGTGCTTATTTTGTGATATTCCTCATTGTATAATGATTTTCAATTAGTTGAATTTAATTCATAATTTTAATGTAGGATGGAGATATTATCTAAAATAATAAGATTAGTTGGTCAAATCAATGTAGAAAAGTGGTTTGATATGCAATTATTTTAATAATATAATAATGTAGCAAATTATGTTTTTTTTTCAATAATTTATATTAAATAAAATTGGTTAGAAAATATTCAAAAACTAATTATAGTGGATAATCCAAATATATTTATCCTTTTATATTTTTCTAATTTATTTATTATAATAAGCAGCTTCAACTTATTTAAATATTTAGATTTTTTTAAATTTGATTATATTAATTTAGGTAAAATTACACTTTTCATTCATGAAATTTTATTTTCAAATAAACTCTTAAAATAAACCATATTACAGCTAAATTTTAAATCATAGTATAAATTTTTTGTGCAGTCATAATAATGAAAATGAAAAGTATAACAATTATTATACAAATAATGTGATATGGAGAAAAATGCTAGCCTTTTGAATAATGGCAAGTATAGTAATTATTAAATGAAGTATTTATAAAGTATTTATTACAACAATCCAATAACCACAGTTTCAGATACCATTTTTTATTAAAAAACCTAAAATTCAAATGAAGTGAAATGGTGACCAATATTATTATATTTGTACCACAATAAATAAAGAAATAAGTACAAATATAATAATATTACATATTCACTTAATTTCCATAATAGATAGAGTTGCACAGTAAAGATGAAGATAAGGGAAAATTGCAAGGCATTAGAAGAAAAATTAATTAATGGAATTGTTTTAAGTATATATCTTTTGGACATGGTAAAGACAACTTTTTAATTAATAACAACCGTCATTATTTTGTGATTTTGGTAGGTATTGACTTAATTTCCATAACAGAAAGACTAGCGTAGGAAAAACCATCTACGTGTGCTGTAAATAGATATCAATCGCAAGTATGTACAAGACATATGAAATGTGGAACAATATGTGATTCACGCCTGTTGTGTTTTTCCAGTCTGCGAAAATACTATATTCCACCCTTACACGTCAAATAATTCGCTTACAGGCTCTATAGCCAACGCGATCAGAGTAGCTTAGGTTTGAAAGAGGAGAAGCAACACAAATACAAGGAAGGTCACCAATATCAAAGATTGTAAGCTTAAAAAAAATAATCTTCCTGATAAAGAAAAAAATAAAAATAAATAATCCATGAAATTTATGAATAAAAAGGAATAATGTTAATCTCTTTATATATATTTATATATATTAAATAACATAAATTTTAGTAATAAAAGATTAAATATATTGTTATAGATACATATTGATAATTAACGAGTTAGTATATTTTTTAAGTCTACTAATAAAAAACAATTTAAAATTGGTGGTGTGAATAATATTATTTTAAATTGGGAAAAATGAAATGCAAAGTTAAATATTATTGTATATAAATTTTTAGAAAGCAAAAAATTCATTTTTATTATAATATTTTTAACTATCCAAAATATTTTGTGGTTCATTTTTCTTTTTATTTTGAACTTTCCCTACCAAAATTTCTACCTTTAATGCTTAATCCAATACCACTCCCAATTTATTATTTACTTTTTTACTACTTATTTGGTTGAAAGTTGATTCTTTATATTTATTATCATTTTGTTTTTATCGTCATTTATTATTGTTAAATATTTCTGGAAGATAAATAAACTGTGTGATGGTTACTCCATCTAAGAATTGATGTTGGATGCAGTAACCATCTGAAATGTTGGACTGATCGAAAAACCATTACATAACTGTTTTTTTGGAATATCTAACAATATAAAAAATTGTGAAACCCTAAAATCACTTATATTATTCATTATTCCATGTACTTTTCTTTAAGTATTTTCAAATGGCTTATTCTGACTTACAAAATGGCCATTTTCACAATATTTTTTCTAGTTAATTTTAACTTTTTATTAGAAATTTTAATAGTGTGTATAAAATTTTTGGGTGAAAATCAACTCACCGTCGCTGGACGAAATCCCTTGGACTTTGCCCTCTCCGCACAATAACAATTACGCGGGACGCCCTAGGCATCCACTATTCGACTCAGAAAAAAGTTTATGAAGTGAATGCGATGAAGAATGATATATTTATAACCGCTACTTTACTAAACAATGTGGAATCGAGATCCACCCGCTTTTATCGGTCCCTCTGCATTGGCTTTTCCTTGTCTACGGACTCCGGAGTGCAGCTTTAAAGAAATGGGGTCTGCGGCTGCTTGCAGACATTTAACCATTGGACCAGAGCCTGGACTATAAAATTCATAATTCAAACACAATTTTATGTTGGAATTTTGCTGAATTCCAAAACAAATAAAACTGCCTTGCCCAACACAGAGAAATATTCAGAATTTTGACAGAGTTTCACAAAAAAAATTCTATTAAAAAAAACTTGCTGTTACAATACTTCCTCAAACTTAGAGGGATTACAAATTGGTTGCTCTAAACAGAAGGGTAAACTATCACTCATCTCACAGAGAAATACTCATCTCTCTAACTCAACAAATACACTCTTTGTGCATACTCTGTTTTAAAAAAAAACTGCGTTACATTGTAATTATAAAATTGAAACTCCTGTATTTTACAAGCGCCTTTCTTTACATTGCATAAAAACTTCTGCTCAAGATTTCAAGCGTGGCATAAAAAAACATTACAAATGATCGCTGTTTGCATATATCAAAGCGATAATACCATTTTGTTTAATGCGATTAATTATTACCTGAAAATTCGCAAAAGCACGAATAATTCTTAAGCATGGCTGCATTAACTCTGTCAGCACCGCTTGGAACGCATTGATCACAAATTTCACTTACTGACACTTTGATTTTTCTTTCCCGCACTGCTGTGCACATTCCTGTATAATAAAACCAGTTCTGCTGTCTTTTCTTTTTTTTATTTACACTGCTGTGTAATAAAAAAGTTACACTTCACGGCCTTTACAATGTGCTGGGCCTTTTAATATATATGTGTTATATATATTAAAATAAAACATATAACATTTAAAACTTATTAAAACCAACTATATAAAAAAAAATGCCGTGTAAAAACATTTAACTTGCGGTCATTTTTTTTAATATATAACATATGGCATATAATATATGTGGGCCAGCTGATGACGTAGGCAATTCCGGTGGGCTTTACAACTCCAGCCACGAGCCTTCAACAACCCCCGCGGAATTCTTTTATTACCATATAACATATGGGCCAGTATTATATGTTGGCCCCTTGCTGCGGTGATGTCAGCAATTCCGGGGGGGGTAAGAACCTCTGCCCACAAATTTCCATCGACCCCCGCGGACATGCTTTGCCGCTGTATGGTGTGGGGCTGCCGTTGAAATTATATTTCAACACTCCCCCTTAATTTCAACTGCTGGGTTTTCCTGCATACCCATGCATTTCCTGAAATATTCAAAGCTTTTCTGCTGTAGTGGCTTTGTGAGGATGTCTGCAAATTGATCCTCTGTTCTGCAATGCTGCAAAACAATCTCGCCATTGCTAACCAATTCCCGTATGAAATGAAACTTGGTGTCAATGTGCTTTGTCCTTTTATGAAAAACAAAATTTTTAGACAATGCAATAGCTGAGCTATTGTCACAAAATATCACTGTCCCTTTTACCTGTTCTTGACATAAGCTTCTCAACATTTTCTGCATCCAAACTGCTTGACACGCTGCTGCTGTAGCTGCCACATATTCTGCTTCTGCTGTAGACAATGCTACAATGGGTTGTTTCTTAGAAGCCCATGAAATGGCTCCTGAACCCATGTGAAAAACATAACCGGAAGTGCTCTTCCGATCATCAACACTTCCAGCGCAATCACTGTCTGTGTATCCAACTAAATCTGAACATTCTGAAGTAGTATAAAAAATACCAAACATTTTAGTACCTTTAACATACCTCAAAATCCTTTTTGCTGCTTGCCAATGTGCATCCTTTGGCTTTTCCATGAACTTGGAAATCAAACTAACAGCATGCATTATGTCCGGCCTAGTTGCAGTCAAATACATGAGGCTGCCAACTATGCTCTTGTACAAACTAGGATCAAAATCCTTGCTACTGTCCTCTCTGCTGAGCTTTAATCCCATCACTGTGGGAGTGATTGCTGCTTTGCAGTCCTGCATGTTAAATCTTTCAAGTACCTCATTAACATACTTTGCCTGTGAGATGAAAATCCCACTTTCATCTTGCTCTACTTCTATTCCCAAGAAGTATCTCAGCAAACCCATATCAGTCATTTCAAATTCTTCCTTCATGACTGTTTTGAAATGTTCAATAAGGCAATCATCATTACCTGTAAAAATAACATCATCAACATACAAGACTACAATCAAAATTTTACCGTCTTGTTCCTTGATGTAGAGGGTGGGTTCTCCCTCACACTTTTCAAAACCATTTTCCAGTAGATAGGAATCTATCCTACTGTACCACGCTCTTGGCGCTTGCTTCAGCCCATAAAGAGCTTTCTTCAACTTACATACTTTGTGCTCTTGGCCTTTCTTTTCATAGCCGAGAGGTTGTTCAATGTAAACCTCTTCCATTAACACTCCATTCAGAAATGCTGACTTCACGTCCATTTGGTAAACTTTCCACTTGTTTTGTGCTGCTATGGACAACACTGCTCTTAC
The DNA here is from genome assembly GCA_034641835.2 of Pinus albicaulis. Classification (NCBI taxonomy): domain Eukaryota; kingdom Viridiplantae; phylum Streptophyta; class Pinopsida; order Pinales; family Pinaceae; genus Pinus; species Pinus albicaulis. The sequence continues at coordinate 679,273,661 of CM076579.1, forward strand.
GGTTTCCATTCTTGCAACCGGTGCGAAAGTTTCCTCATAATCAATGCCATGCTTCTGTTTATAGCCTTTGACAACAAGCCTTGCCTTGTGTCTCTCTATCTTGCCTTCAGCATTACTCTTGGTCTTGTAGACCCATTTAACACCAATGACATCTTTACCTTTTGGGAGTTCAACCGAATCCCAAGTTTTGTTCCTCTCTATGGCATTTATTTCCTCATCCATAGCTTCTATCCATTTCCTATCCTTGATAGCTTCTTCGAAATGAACAGGATCATCAACATGACAATATAAAGAAAACAAAGAATTGATACCTTCATTAGCTATATCTTGTTCATAAATTTCTCTCAAACTTTTGAATTTCTTACCTCTTTCAGTAGGTGTACAAGTACTTGAAGAAGCACTTGAATTTCCTCCTTGTGGTGTGCTTGGAGAAGCACTTTCATTTCTCCTCAAGGGTGTACTTTGCGGTGTTGGTGTTGATGTATGAGGATGTATTTCAGCCACCTCATCATCATTCTCATCATGAGATAAACAGTGTTTAACATTCACTGTTTTCTCTATGCTTCCATCCCAAGCTTCCTCTTCAATGAACTGTACGTCCCTGCTCACAAGAAACTTCTTGTTGGATGGGTTATATAACCTGTATGCCTTGGATTCCTCACTGTATCCAATGAAAATACATTTCTCCCCCTTGCTGTCCAACTTCTTCCTTAGCTGATCCGGAATGTGTGCATAAGCCACACATCCGAAAACCTTCATGTGTGTGACACTTTGCTTTGTGCCACTCCATGCCTCTTCCGGCACTTTGTTCATAACTGCCTTTGTAGGACACCTGTTCAAAATATACGCTGCACAATGTACAGCTTCGGCCCAATAATCATTCGGCAAATGCTTTGCCTTTAACATACTCCTCGCCATGTCCATTATGGTTCGGTTCTTCCTTTCGGCCACTCCATTTTGCTGCGGTGTATATCTAGTTGTAAACTGTTTATGAATACCATTTTCTCTACAAAACCGTAGAAAATAGTTAGATATATACTCACCTCCTCTATCAGTCCTTAAGACCTTGATGTGCAGCCCACTCTGGTTCTCAACAAGTGCTTTGAAATTGCGGAATTTTTCAAACACTTCACTTTTCTTTTTCAAAAAGTAAACCCAAGTTTTTCTTGTAAAATCATCTATGAATGTTAAGACATAGTGGCTGCTCGCAAGTGATGGAGTTTGCATCGGTCCACATACATCTGAGTGGACAATCTCTAAGGGTGCTTTTGCCCTTATGCTTTTCCCGGAAGGAAAACTTTCTCTGTGTTGTTTCCCAAGAATACAACCTTCACAAAGGCTGTCCGGTTTCTCTATCAATGGTAAACCACTTACCATTCCTTTTCTGTTCAACAAATTAAGACCTCCAAAGTTGAGATGACCAAATCTCAAGTGCCATAACCAATTATCATCCTTTGGTTCGCTTTGGAATGTCTCCTGTGCAACTGCTGCTTTTTCTTCGCCATTCTTCAAGTCTGCTCTCATCCTGAGAGGGAACATTCTGTTCCTTGTCATCTTCACTTCAGCAATACACTGTTTGCTGGGTGGTTTATCCATGATGGTACAAACATCATTATCAAAGAAAACATTATACCCCTTATGGACAAGCTATCCAACACTTAAGAGGTTACACTTCATTCCTGGAACATAATAAACATCTGCTATGGTTTTCGTTGCACCTAATCTTGTTAAAACATTTACATCTCCTTTTCCCATAACAGAAACTTTGCTATCAGTTCCTAGTGTGACTTGTGACTGCACACTTTCATCTAACATAGAAAACATTGCTAAGTTTCCTGTCATATGGTTACAACAACCGGAGTCTAGAAACCATATATCCTCATTATTTTCTTCAGCCATATTACAAACTAAAAACAAATTACTTTGGCTGCTATTTTCTTTTGTGAAATTTGCACTAGTTTCACTTCTCATATCATTATGCTTCTTTCTACATTCATTAGCATAATGACCATATTTTTTACAATTGTAACATTGGACATTGGATTTGTCATACCTTTGTCCTTGTGCATTCTGCTGACCATTCTGTTGGCTGCTGCCTTGGCCTTGATGCTGATTTGGATTGCTGCCCCTTCCTTGAGCATTTGCTGGATTGTTCCTTCCACCTCTGTTTTGGCTTCTGCCTCTTCCTCTTCTGCCTTGCCCTCTTCCTCTTCCGAAAGACATCTGGGACTTAAAAGCATGTTCAAGAGATGAGTTCTCACTCCTACCCAATCTCTGTTCATGGGTAATCAGTGATGCATGTAGTTCATCCACTGAAAACTTTGTGAGATCTCTTGTCTCTTCTATGGTGGTGACAATCACATCGAATCTTGAGGGTAAACTTCTCAAGAGTTTCTCAACAATCCTCTTGTCCTCAAGAATCTCTCCATGAGATCTGATTTGTGTGACCATTCCTATCACATGAGTGAAGAATGAGTCAATGTTATCTGACCCCTTCATGCAGAGAGTCTCAAAATCTCTCCTCAGCAACTGAAGTTTTGCTGTCTTCACTCTTTCCATTCCCTGATAAGCTGTCTTGAGAGTTTCCCATGCTTCACTGGATTTCTTAGCTGCTGCTATCCTTGGAAACACACTCTCATGCACTGCTTGATACAAGAAGAAAAGAGCCTTGGCATCTCTCTTCTTATTGTTCTTCAATTGTTCTCTTCCTGCTTGATTTAACATTAAAAACTCTGCTTCATCTGCTGGCTCTTCAAAGCCATCCTCAACTAATTCCCATAACTCTTGGGAGACAAATAAAGCCCTCATAGTTATTGACCAGTAGTCATAATTCTTTCCATTGAATTGTGGGAGATGGACATTTCCCAAACTCATACCTGTGCTAGAACCTGCCATTCTGCACTTCTAACTATGATAAAAAACACTTGACTGTGTATTAAAATAGCTCACTGTTTTGCAACAGTTACACAACAAATTTTATAGAGAAATACCTTCGAATTCTTCTTGGCTGAACCTTCACTCTGCTGGAGAGGTTGCTTCAAAAACGAACTCTGTTCCTTCAGCTTATTTGACCTTCAAATAGCCTGGATTGGCTCCGATACCATGTTGGAATTTTCAGAATTCCAAAAACAAATAAAACTGCCTTGCCCAACACAGAGAAATATTCAGAATTTTGACAGAGTTTCACAAAAAAAATTCTATTAAAAAAAAACTTGTTGTTACAATACTTCCTCAAACTCAGAGGGATTACAAATTGGTTTATCTGCTGCAAACACAGAGTAAACTATCACTCTCTGTCTCACACAGAGAAATACTCTGTCTCTCTAACTCAACAACAATACACTACTGTGCATACTCTGTTTTTAAAAAAAAACTCTGTTGTTCTGTGTAATTATAAAAATTACAGCTCTCTGTATTTTACAAACGCACTGCTGTGCATAAAAACTCTGCTCTATTTTTTCAACGCTGCTGTGTAAAAAAAACATTACAAATGATGCGCTCTGTTTCTGCATATATCAAAACAGAAATATCTCAGCCCTGTTTAATGCAATTAATTGACACACCCAGAAAAATTCACCGCTTGAATAATTCTTAATGGCTTCAATAAATTATCGGGACCATGTTTTAAGAAGTGTGGCTTTCACTTAGCACACTGATTCCATGTCGCCCAAGTTTCACATTTCACTGTATAATAAAACCGATTAAATGTCTTTTTTTTTATATTTACACTGCTGTGTAATTAAAAAATTCACTTCACGGCTTTTTACAAAGTGCTGGGCCTTTTAATATATATGTGTTATATATATTAAAATAAAACATATAACATTTAAAACTTATTAAAACCAACTATATAAAAAATGCCGTGTAAAAACATTTAACCTGCGGTCATTTTTTTTAATATATAACATATGTCATATAATATATGTGGGCCAGCTGATGACGTAGGCAATTCCGGTGGGCTTTACAACTCCAGCCACGAGCCTTCAACAACCCCCGCGGAATTCTTTTATTACCATATAACATATGGGCCAGTATTATATGTGGGCCCCTTGCTGCGGTGATAATAGAAGCAATTAGAGTAAAGAACCTGCGCCCCACAAATTTAAGACCATTAGTTAGAAATATTTCTTAAAGCTTGTTTTTGCTAGTTATAGTAAGATTTAAAAAGCATTTCACGAGATGAAAAATATATCTCTTGATAAACTATCACAAATAATTTCAAATAACCTCATTTTCTCTTACAAAAATGATTTATAAATCAATATCGTAAATAAAATTCAAAACTGATATTTCCTCCTAATTTGACGATTCATTCAATCATATTGGATTCTGCTAGTTTGTTTAAAAAAAAAATTATCTCTACTAGAGAAGTACCGATATCATCGGCATTTTTCTTTTATCAATCTGTTCTCAAATCTTACTAATATTTTCAATTACTTAATAAAACAGTTTATAAACGTGGATTGGATCTGCGAGTGTGACGTCATCCTTCGGATATCGGGCGGTGCACTGCAGTGCGTCAGTGGTGACGTTCGATACTGTGTTGCTACATGAAAAGTATCGGATTGATAAGCAAGGGTAAAAATTAATGGACGGAGATAACTTATGAGTAAAGTGTATTACGGATTTGAAATATATATTCTTTTTATTTAAACCGGTTTTAAACAAGATAGTTTTTAATTATAAAATATTAAATATATTGTTGTGAATGTTGATAATTAATATTTTTTTCAAGTGTCCAAAGAAAATGCTAACTTAATGAAATGATGGTGTGCATAATACTATTATAAAAATAAGTGTAAAATTAAATATAACTAGTAATTGCTCATTAAAAAGAGCAAAAGGACATTGAAGACCTGGGCGCCTGGTGTCGTCCAACTCCCGGGAGGCGCGATTGGACAGCAACACGGGCGAGCGAAGGAGCTGACAACAACATGGTAGGATGGCTGCCAAGTGTCAAATTTTGACAGGGCAAAGGGCGAATCTTGAGCAGATATGGAGCACAGGGATTTGCTGAGATGAACAAAGTTTCCCAGTCAATCCCATAAAAGAACACCTTTGGTGTAAATATACTATTTTTAATTTTTAGAAAATAGGAAAATTATATTTATTATATTATTTTTTTTAATATTTAAAAATGCTTGATATATGTAGAGGCTAGTCATTTTTTTTGTTAAGTTAAAGAAAAAATGTTTTTTACCAAAAGTCTAACTTTAATATTTAATTCACTAACATTGTAAGTTTAGTATTTATTTTTACTACCAAAAATTTCTAACATTAATACTTAATCTACTAGTACTAAGAGTTTAGTATTTAATTGTATTAATATTTATTTTTAACTACTTGATTGGTTGAATCTTTATGGATTGTAAGCTTAAAAAAAATAATCTTCTTGATAAAGAAAAATAAAGAAAAATAAAAAATAATCCATGAAATTTATGAATAAAAAGGAATAATGTTAATATATATATATATATATATATATATATATATATATATAACATAAATTTTAGTAATAAAAGATTAAATATATTGTTATAGATACATATTGATAATTAACAAGTTAGTATATTTTTTAAGTCTACTAATAAAAAAACAATTTAAAATTGGTGGTGTGAATAATATTATTTTAAATTGGGAAAAATGAAATGCAAAGTTAAATGTTATTGTATATAAATTTTTAGAAAGCAAAAAAATCATTTTTATTATAATATTTTTAACTATCTAAAATATTTTGTGGTTCATTTTTCTTTTTATTTTGAACTTTCCCTACCAAAATTTCTACCTTTAATGCTTAATCCAATACCGCTCCCAATTTATTATTTACTTTTTTAGTACTTATTTGGTTGAAAGTTGATTCTTTATATTTATTATCATTTTTTTTTTATCATCATTTATTATTGTTAAATATTTCTGGAAGATAAATAAACTGTGTGATGGTTACTCCATCTAAGAATTGATGTTGGATGCAGTAACCATCTGAAATGTTGGACTGATCGAAAAACCATTACATAACTCTTTTCTTGGAATATCTAACAATATAAAAAATTGTGAAAGCCTAAAATCACTTATATTATTCATTATTCCATGCACTTTTCTTTAAGTATTTTCAAATGGCTTATTCTGACTTATAGACAAAATGGCCATTTTCACAATATTTTTTCTAGTTAATTTTAACCTTTCATTGGAAATTTTAATAGTGTGTATAAATTTTTTTAGTGAAAATCACATTCAAGTAGATTTTGTTGACCGGTTTCGAACCAGCCAGTGTGGTTAATCATGAGGACTCAGGACAAGATGAAAAATCTGATCTAGGACCCAGTTTAAATAGATAGGAAACTCCAACTAGCCGTTGTGAAAAAACAGATAGTTTGATTGAATAAGAAACTACAAAGACAAAATAATAGTTGAATTATTATTATTATATTTTATTTAATAGTTAAAAGATTTAAATATAATAAAAGATTTATATATAATTAATTAATAATAATCATCGATGACTAAATTATTTTGGTTGTTGTGAAGAAAGTGTGGGAATCAGAACACTAGGGTTTGAAGCGAGAAGCGCTCCTCTTTGTTGGAGATCGAGTATAGGCGACCACGGGCTTGGTTCACCATAGCGTCATTGGGAGGAGGGACGCCCCCTCTACGTAACATGCGTGAGCGGCGACCACTCTGGCCGACCATCTCATGCGATTCAATCCCGGCCAACGAGGAGCAACCCCGATCTTGGGAGAGCGACATGGCGAAGATGAAAGGAAGCGTTGTTTACCAAGGCGGTTAAAAAACCAAGATTTGTCATCCGGGAGAAGAAATTAGCTTGAATCTTAGTGGATACATGAAGAACCATCTTTGTGTCGTAAGTTCATTGGCATTTGGCTTACGAGAAAAAGATGCTGGAATGGATTCAAACAGATAGAGCCCAAAGGTCACATTGATGTATATTTAGGGGGCGAAGGGATTTTTTTTTCTGATTATTTTTTTCAAATTTAGAAGATAAAAGAGCATTTTGATGGAGGGCCTATTTTACGGCAATGCGGGGCTTTTCCTCAAACTGATGGGAGGATGTTATAACCAAACAGGAGCCATTTATTGCTCCTATCAACCCAATTTACTGGGCTTCCCATGGATTTTTGGGACCTAGAAATTTTGGAGGGAATAGGAAATTCTTTAGGTTCTTTTGTTAGAATTGCAGAGTCCACTGCGCGGGGCCGATATACATCCTTTGCAATAATTTGTGTGTACATGAATATCTCTGAACCCTTACCAGAAATGATCGAATTGGAATATGAAGGTAAAGTCTGGCAACAACTTCTATATTATGAACATATCCCATTTCGCTGTAGACGTTGACATGAATATGGGCATTTGTACAAATCTTGTCCTTTAAATGGCCCACTGCAACAACCTTGCAATTTAAATACCCCGGAGAAATTACCTCGCCGAGATGAGGAAGGGTTTGTTATGGTCTCCAATAAAAAATGCCAAACGCGTCCAGTAAACCCTCGCCCAGGGCTGACAACAAAGCATAACCCCCCTGGCTCAGTATCAATGGAGAACAGGTATGAGGCCTTACAGGAAGAAGGAGATCCGGTAATCCAAGAAATTGCAATGGAGGAACAGATGGCTGGGCAAATGGAGACCATACAGAAAAATCAATCTTCGAAGCGGAAAGCAGGATTGGAAGCGGAAGCATCTGAAGAGACCCTGGTGCAAGACCTCACCCCAATGGAGGTAGAACAATCCAAAGAAGACCTAAGTGCAGAAGAGAAACTGTTGAAGCGCCTTTTGTTTGAATGGCGAAATCTTGATGACCGCTTCATACCAGCCGAGGAAAATAAATTGTATAAGGAAACTTTTGAGCATTACCTTTCAGAATAGGCTAAGAAAGAATCTCAATAACAACCACCAGGTAAAAAGGCGCCTCCCCCTCCAAAGCTAGCAAAAAAGAGAGGAAGACCAACCTTGCAGGAATCAATTCAGTTAGTTGGAGAGAAATGCAACATTACATTGCGAGAATCAATTGATTAGTTAGGTCGACGATATCCTGCTCTTCTGCATGGCAACGTTAAAAGAATGCAAAGCGATCCTCAGAATCTTGGAAATCTTCATGGATGCGTCAGGTACAGAAATCAACAATGATAAATTGAATGTTTATTTTTTTAATTGTAATGCTGCAGTTCAAAATTTTTTAACAAGAACCTTACGATTCCGTAAGGGATCTCTTCCTATGAAATATTTGGGAATGTATCTAAATTCAGGTCCCATTAGACAAGAAGATTGGCAAGACATCCTTACAAGAGTGGAGAAAAGAATCCAGAATTTGGCATTCAGAGCCTTGAATGCACCTGGGCGCCTAATTATGCTGAAATCGGTCCTTCAAGCCTTACCAGTATACCAACTATCTGGCAGAGCATGTCCTAAAGGCATTTTCTCTGCATTGGTATCCATGTTCAACAAATTTTTATGGCAGGGAGCACAAGACAAAAGGAAATGGGCTCTGGTATCGTGGGATAAACTACTTCAACTAAAGACAGCGGGAGGGCTTAGCCTTAGAGACCCTTTCATTTTGAATAATGTACTCGGAGCTAAGTTATGGTGGCGCTGGCTACTGGGAGGGCCAGATCTATGGAAGAACATCTGGCAAAAAAAATATGTTATGCCACGCACAATCTCTGGCAGATTGAAGATAGACATAGTCCCAAAAGGCTCTTTGATCTGGAATTTGACTACTACAAATAGGCACTTAATCAGAATGCACAGCTTTTGGGAGATAAGAGAAGGAGGTACAGCCCTTTTTTGGGAGGACTCATGGCAACAAAGAGAAAAATTGTTTACTCGCTTAGATTTGGGGGAAATCTTCCTATACACAAACACACCAACTCATCGTTTAGTACAACATTATTGGTGTCTAAATAATAATGATGTCTGGAGGAAGTGGAAAGATAAAAATGGATGGGAGGCAGCCCCAGCTACACAACAATGGGACAATTTTACCAAAGAAATGAAAACAAGGAAACTGAGACGAGTTGCAGGGCCAGATATATTGAGATGGGGATACACAACAAAAGGGCAGTTTACAATTAAAGAGGGCTACTACATCCACTCCCAACAACTTCAGCATATTTCTCGTCCGTTGTGGAAAAAGATTTGGGCACTAAAACACTGGCCTAAAGTAGAATACTTCTTGTGGCTTTTAAGCCATCACAGGATCCTCACTTGGGAGAACCTTTAGAAAAGGGGTATGATAGGACCGTCTTACTGCGCGCTTTTCCATGCGGATAATGAAACCACTGAACATATTCTCAATACCTGTCCTTTGGTACAGTCGATCTGGAGAAACTTGGAGCTTCTGTTCCACCAAACGGACAAAAACAATGATAGTATTCTTGACACTATTACTAACTAGAGGAAATGACATTATCGCTGTCAAGTAATTAATAGAGCATGGACACTCTCATTAGGTTTCCTCCTCTGGAACATTTGGAAAGAAAGGAACCATCGTATCTTCCAAGATACAGCCCAACCAGTGCAACACATCTGGCATAGTTCTATTGAAAACATCCATGAAACAATCCTTGTTGAAAGATGGTCAGATGAGGACTGACAAACGGTGGGAATAGAATCCCGTATTTTATAACAACTCAACCTAAAACCTCAGATGCTTTATAAAGGACTCTGGAAATATAAGCCCCCGGAACAAACTATAGAGGAACACTGGTCACCTCCTCAACCAGGTTTTATCAAACTTAATTATGATGGAGCATCCAAAGGTAACCCGGGTCAAGCTGGAGCAGGTGGGATTTTCCGTAACTCCCAAGGAACAGTTTTCCGATTCTATGCAGTTGATTTAGGCCATGCCACAAACAATGAAGCAGAGCTTATGGCGGTAAAGCAAGGCATCCTTATAGCTATCAGAGAAAACTATCATAGAATTATTGTTGAAGGAGATTCAGCCATGGTAACCGGGGTTATTCAGAAACTTCAACAAGGCACACCTTGGGAGAAAATAACCCAAAGCTGGAGGACAACAGCACTTATTGAAGAGGTAAGCCAATTGCTCAAGCAGATTCATTATTTAATCCCCAGCCACATCAAAAGAAAAGGAAATGCTGCAGCAGATTACTTGGCTAATTGGGGATGTCAAAATACAGAACGTTCCATTGACGCTCGTCCTAACCAAGCAATTTGGGATGTTGAGCTACACTCTCTCCAACTGATTGTGAACAAAGACCTCCAACCCCCCGATCGGGGTGAATAGTTGACGAACAGGACAAGCAGTGGCAGTTTGACGGCATGCCACCCTTCCGAGAATTAATAACTATGATGATGCACCGCCAACCTCTATCAATCGTTAAGGTGTTCACTTGTGTTGGTTTAATGATGCAGAGATCTTTTCATGATAGCCTGTCAGCGCCCAGGACGGAAGGTATGTTTAAGGTATGTTTTCTCCCTCCCACGCCCAAAACGCTCATGCAAAGCTTGCTGCATGCAAGAGCTTGGGAGACGAATTGGAGGCGCGCTCATCCTGTCAATTTTGCAACTGTTGCTTGGTATGTATCAGCCTCCATCCTCTTTTCCATGAATCCTATAATTCATAGTAAAACCGGGCTGGATTACTGTCGGAATGTTTGGATTCCTTTTGGGTTGTATTGGGTTCTTATTCCTCTGAAAAACCCTGTGCGTCCCTGTTTCCGGGACCCTTGTTTATTCTTATGTCTCTGTATCAGTATTGATATACCCAAAACTAGTCACAGTT